>OX453249.1:3648673-4182804 GCA_949709985.1 Luffia ferchaultella | reverse complement strand
CTTGCCTAAAATAAAATTTATTAATATTTCTTTTAGTTCCATTTTCAAAATCAACAAGTACTTTTTGGATTATGTGTTTAACAGTTCTCTGGTCCAACTGACAGAAAGATAAAATTAAATACTAGTAGTAATAGAGCCGCTTAATGGCTTGCAGGGCTCATATAAATATAGTCGTAGTTTCATCATCAGCCCATTTTACCCTACTGCATTTAATTGAAATTGGAGAATATTATTTCTGGAAAATATGTACCTACTGATATCCCCTATGTTTCCGTACTCAGTACATGTGAAAACATACCTACCTACTTTTAGGCTCACGGCTTAAAAACGTAATATAGGAAGGAAATCGTAAGATTTACAACCAAAAGGCTTTTAAGGTGCAGAGGGTTAATCAAAACCGACGCCAGTCGTCGATCCATTAATCCGTCACGAAGTAGGTAAGCGCCTTAACGCAAACGTAAGAAGTAAGGAAGTATACAAATCTTCTGAAAGCGTTTTAGTATTTGGCGTTTGATATTAAATACTGTAGATAATCGAGAAAATATATGTTTGGATAAACAAACATTATGTATACTGAAGAGGGCTATAATTTGTGCTCGCATCTGTCCTGACTACCTTAGCTAGTCATCACTTTAAAAGATTATTAAACCATTCTTAGATCTGTGATATAACACACCTGTTCTCACAATAAGCATATGAGATGTCTTTAATTGTGTCTGAGTTGTTTTGTGAGTGTATATACAAATATAAGTATTTTTATTCATTATGCATGAATAAGTGTGTTATAAATTATTGTAGCCACAATTACGTCGGCCGTGACGTATTCATGTAAGTATGCGTGCACTGTTTACGTATAAATTGAGGTATTTTTATGGCCTGTGATCGTCTATAAAATTACTAAATTGATTTGAGAGTAAAGTAATGATAACTCGATGATATTTAGCGAGTATTCGGATACGAATAGTTACGCCCTATTTAAATTGTACTTTCGGTTTCGGCAACTTATTTACCGTTATATGAGCGCAAAATAGGACATCGAACTATCGGGATGTTGTATAACAAACGCCGATGTTTTGGGGTAACTTTTGTTATTGTAATGAATAAGGTCATCTTGTTCCTTTTTTATTACATTTGATTTAGTGGTTTTAAATTCGAATTTCCTGTATTGATCAGGGATAAGTTTATGAAAGTAAGTCGTTGCTTATATGTATTGTATTTTCGGTCGAAAACTGATTCGCCTAGTAATCCACTCAAACTTGGCCCTTAGGCTAACGGGACCTCGGGGTTTTATTAATAAATTGATAACAAAATCCCGAGTTTGGGCCGATGTGCGTTTCTTTGAGAGACTGTCCGCTGTTCTTCAACGGGACGAAACTACGTTTTGTCACCTGAAGAACTTCACTTTCAGCGAGCGTTTTACTACAAACACTCGTCTCACGCAAACGAGCTTTATTTCACAACGCCCAAAAGGCCCCCTGTGCACTTACTTTGAATGGAATTCCAAACGCAGTCCTCGAAAGAAAAACAATTTGGCGGTTTTCGAAGATTGGTTCAGCATAGATTTGCATACATGTGTTTTGGCTGGCCAGCCTTGACAATTTGTCATGCGGGGGGTGGTATCCACCTGCCCGAGTATTGTTCTGCGCAATAGGTATACATTTCGAGGGGTCGATTCCGACTGCCTCGTGATATGCGTTTTATGCAAATCGATCATGCAGGGCGTATTACGCCTACCTGCGTGTATATATATATCTCGAGGGGCCGTTGGCTGCCTCGTTTGATCTTATGATAGTTGGCATATGTCTCGATGCTGTATATAATTGTTTTGCAAGGGGTCTGTGACTGCCTCGCTTGATTTTATATGCAACTGTTGTCCGTCAGTATTTATCTAGCACTATATTAGTGAGAGGACTGACTTTACTTTATTAATATTTAAGTGAGACAGAAAATCTCTATTATTTCAACTCTGGACAAGGTAGCAGCTGGAGTTAACTCAGCTAATTACATCGAGCAATATTTTGACTGTGAATTATCACCACTCATGTATTTAGTATATTTCCATCTAATACAATGTATTGTGCACATATTATTCAGAGCTTTGGTCAATAGAACAATGACTACTTTTAGCTTTGTGTTAAATCACTCTATTTATATAAATATATTGACAATATTAAATACCGCACACGTGTATGTGCGCTGGTACCGAGTTCAGTCTAATTTAACGCACCTTTGTGTTATGCTTGTGATAAACAATTAGTTACATAGTTTCCTTTTGTATATGAAAGGAAATTGTATCCATTACACAAGTTTTGTATTTGTTGGCAAGATAATCGTATTGAGTTTAATACACACATTTGTGTGGATGGAAGGTAAAACATGCCCCAACCTCGCATGTCCTCGTGCCAACCAGACCATTTTATTTTTGAGCTGGCTCCGGTCAGAGTTCAGCCAGCAGGTCTAATTTCGTATTTACATTTGGTGAATTTACTTTTATTTCGTTAATGTTACTTTAAGATAAATAATTAATTGCAAAACAAATGGCCTCCTCTGACTCCATCAATTATTTCTTTCTTTCTCAGTATTTACCAACAATAAAATTAATGGTACAAAAGTATTTATCTTTTATACAACACAGATTTATCAGTGATTATACTTTTGGTCGGCAAACGAAATTAGACATTTAAAGTTAATTCTAAGGGCATGACCTCGCAGTACTAATTTTCTGAATTATTTGTATAACTGAATGTAAATTTAAAACTGGATATCTTTGTTTGAGGCATACCGCTATTCATCTCGCGACATTACAAGCTGCGACATAATATTAACCTTTAAAATATGAGGTAAGCAACTTCTCTATTTTATAATTAAATCAAACCTCGATCAGACCTCAAGACAAAATTAACAAGGAACGAAACCTTAAATTTAACCGGCTGAAAAATGTAGCCGGGCTCTTTACAATCAATCATAATAAATTTGGATATTAATCAATCCGGTTATCCAGCCACACGCACTCCCGATTCAAACGGTATAATATAGTAAATTTATTGTTTCGATACTCTTTGGTAGAATTAACTCAATTTAAGACAGATGTGCTATTATGAATTTGAATGGTAGTTACAATCTACTCTTTCGTGGTTTCGGGATGGTAAAATAATTAAATATCGAATATCCAAATGGAGTCAATAGTTGAAACAGTTATCTCTATAAAATAGAGTAAACAAAATATTAGTAAACTAAAGTCTTTGCGCTTACCTTCAAAGCAGCTCAACTAGGTTAAACTCTCACCGAATTCGGGCACACGCGCCTACACACCTCGGCCTAGCTGCTTGCCCCGTTCCGCCACTCCGGTCTTCGTCTGCTCGGCACAAGGGTTGAAAATCCACTACCCCTCTGCGCCCGCGTCTCTCATTCTATATATCTCCGTCTAACATGAAACCCTCTCCTATAAGTTCGCAAATCAGCACGCTCGTACCATTTTCGCCCTTATGTCTATATACTCAAAGTCTCATACCCCTAACCCTCAAACCGAAAGTTTGTGACTAAATTCCGTATTTTGACTAATTCGTTTTTCCTTAACGAGATGTCGCCACTAATATCGAAATTCACTCGAGTAATTAGTATAATTTTATTTCTGTCTTGTACTTTACAGTTAATTGTTTGTAGGTGTAGTCGTCATATTTATAATAGTCGTAACACGAGTAAAACCCTCATTTACCGTAACTTAGTCACAAAGTGCGTCTCGGATACTTTACTTAAAATCCAAAACCAAGCCTGTAATTCAAATCTTGTTTGCATAGCGATAAGGTCGATATAAAACTTTCTCCTACAGGGTTTTGTGACCAATACGGATTGAACAATATAAAATGTATAACGTGCATAATTCATTTCATATATATTTCAATGTTTTACCACAATTTTAAATCCACACAGCAGTTTTGTTTATGTAAAAGGTACACCCCGGCGTCTCTACCTGACACCGAAAAGCACCCTCGACCCTTGAACACAGATGCTCTGCACGTGATCAGTGCAACTTCGATCAGAAATCGTTTTACATCCCAACTTTCGCAACATACTAACTAACTGACCATTCGTACAAATCTCCTTCGTTTACTGTAAATACCTGCCATGTATCATTCTTCGAAACTGATACTAGTAAAAGAAATTATTATCTAGCCTCAATCGACGATAAATCACTTCACGAATTTCGCATAGCAATTTATCCAAATTATTTTGTATCGTTCCCCCGTAAGGGCGCAGTCTATTGTAGTTTCGGAGAATTACAAAAAAAATTTTGCCTTGCGCTCGGGTAAACTTGAGGTCCTTTCTTAACGACGCTTTGAGAGTGTTTATCGGAATTTTTGGCTCCAAACTACCATAAATCTCAAAACCAACTTTAGAGAATTGCGTCACACGTCTGTGCTATATACTTGACACAGCTCGCTTATCAACGTCGACACGTATAAAATCATAAATTTGATCTTTTAAGCGAAATCCGCCATAAGCACTTTTGGGCTTAACATACAACATGTGAAAGCAACAAATTATCAAATTTATGAGTCCTAATACCCCATATACAACTAGCGTCTTGCCCCGATTCTGTTTGCCTCAGTTTATGGTTATTTACAGTATAAATGTATGATAGCTTATCTAAAATCAAATACATATATACCTATCTTACACAGTTATCTATATACAATGCTGGGGCCACCTCAGTCCCCTCCCAGATAGAGTGTGACGACGCCCCAATTTCATCTTCCTTTTTTTTTCTAATATTTTTTTTTTTTTTTTTTTTTTTTTTTTTTTTTTTTTTTTTTTTTTTTTTTTTTTTTTTTTTTTTTTTTGAACATGCATTTCACCTTATTTCTAGCTATAGTTAACTAATAGTGGCACTAAGGCTAGGGACGCGACTTCCTTATCCAACTGATTTCCAGCATCACCTATACCACAATCATTTGCTTTCCTAACTTTATGTAGCCCACCGTGTGTGTGCTACAAAGTCAGCCATTTTATATATACTACCAAAGCAACATGAAACAACGAACGCGTACGCAATCAACCAGATTATACGTGTGTATTTTAGTATTCTACACTATACTACCTCTGCGTGTTACACTCTATCTATAGATTACGTAACGTTATAGTATTTAGCCAGATGTATTGCGTTATAGTTTCCCTTTACAGCATTTGTATCTGGGTCCACTAATGTATACACATTATGGTAGGGTATTGCCGCGACCTTATAAGGACCGTCATACAGTAAAGAGAATTTCTTTGTTACCTTTTTATCAGCGTCGGATCGGGGCAACACCTTTAATTTTATCAAATCACCTATATGATATGTGGCAAATTTGTATTTTTGATTTCTATATGCAACCCTTTTCTCAGCTGTTACTTTCAAATTTTTCAGAACGTTCTTTCTTATATTTACAACGTCTAGGCACGCCTCCTGCGTCCCCCGATTGGGTAATGCTTTATCGAAATTCAGGACATCCCCTTTTCCGTAAATGATTTCATATGGAGTATATCTTGTAGTAACATGTGTGACGTTATTATATAAATTTTCAATCCTTGGTAAGATTGACAACCAACTCCTGTGCGAATGACTACAATACGTTCTAAATAAACGAGTCAATTCTTTATTAACTCTCTCTACGGGATTCGCGCGAGGATTTCTCAGCGATGTGTGTGAAATCTTAATTCCTAGTCTGTGCAACTCTCTCTCCCATAAACGAGAAGTAAATTGCGCCCCCCTGTCTGTTACCAGGTTCTTAATACTGATTTCTGTGTGGAATTGTTTCACACACCCCAAAGTACTGCGTCCTGTCGCCTTTCGTAATGCATATAACCTTATCAACTTACTAAACAGGTCTTGCATTACAAATATGTAACGCATTCCAAACTTTCCACTCGGCAATGGACCATATATGTCAGCAAACACACTTTCGCCGATATCTTCTACTAGTACAGCCTTGCTAGGCCCTGCCAGATACTCTCTCTCGTGTTTTGCCTTTTGACATAATGGACACGACCTTATAACTTCCACAACTCGCTTTTTCATATGTGGGAAATAACAACGCTTTCGCATAGCCGCACACAATTTATACCTTCCATAATGACCCAAGTTCTCGTGCACATTCAAGATCACTTCATTAACCACACCTTCCGGCAAATACACTACCTCCTTTTCTTTTCCCCTGCCTTGATGATATAAAATATCTCCCTTCAGCTTGCAATATTTCGTCTCAACGTCAGGCTTTTCTTCCTGCAATTTCTTAATAATGCCTCGCAACTTTACATCCCCTAATTGCAAATCTTTCAACAAACTCAGTTTGTTTACCAACGCTCTATCACCAACCGCCGTGAACAAACACATTAACGGGTAAGTCTGCTTATTCACCTGAGATTCTCCAGTTTCACATAAATATCGAGAAATCACGTCTGCGCCTATATTGTCCCTACCCTTGACGTACTCTATTGTAAAATCAAATTGATTTATGTAAAACACCCACCGCTGCATGCGCGCGTGTAGTATCTTCCAACTATGTAGAAAACTCAAACTTTTGTGATCTGTACGTATTATTATCTTAATTCCACGCAAATAGGTTTCGTACTTTTTCAAAGTATAAATTATCGCCCACAGTTCTTTCTCAGAGACAGTCCAATGCTTTTCTGCGTCAGTGAACGCCTTGCTGCAAAACCCTATTACATTGACTAATTTCTGACTGTCATATTGATAAACAAACCCTGCTACTCCAATGTCGCTGCTGTCCGACTGTACATACAGCCTACTTCCGGGTATAGGGTGTTTTAACATCACTGTTTCAATAAACAACGACTTTATACGCTCGAAACAACTATTTTCTTTCTCTCCCCATCGCCATTTTTGTCCTTTCTTTAACAAATCGCACAAAGGACGTGTCACCTCTCCATATTTATATACAAATTTCCGAAAATAATTAATGAAGCCCAAAAACGCTCGCACTTGTTTTACGGTTCTCGGGACCGGGTATTCTTGTATCGCCCGTGTTTTATCAGGGTCCATTCTGACACCCTGTGTGTTAACGATGTGCCCCAGAAGTTTAATTTCCGTCCTAATAAAACAACACTTAGACAAACTACACGTCAGTTTCGCTTCCCGTAATTTCTGTAAAACTAATCCTAAGTGCTCTAAGTGAAGCTGTACCGTCCCGTTAGTGAACACTACTAAGTCATCTAAGTAATTAATGCAAAAGGAACGCACCTCGGGTCCCAGCATTATGTCCATGGCTCTTGTGAAGGAACTGACCGATGTTTTAAGACCTTGAGGTAATACCCTATAGGTGTAACTTTTCCCCATAAAAGTAAAACCCGTGTACTTCCTCGAGTCTTCATGCAACGGAATATTATAATATGCATTATTCAAATCTAATAGCGTCATGTACTTCACGCCGTGAAAAGATTGCAATATTTCCGCTGTCAGAGGAGGTGCTTCCGATTCGCCTACCATTCGTTTATTGAGCTCGCGCGCGTCTAACAAGATCCTAATACTTCCGTCTTTCTTTAATGTATAAGTCATGGGGCTGCTATAAGGAGTCGCTTCTCGTTGTATGACTCCCAAGTTTTCGAGTTCATCTAACTTAGCTTTCACCTTTTCTCGGTGAGCATGGTTTACAGGATAGGATCTTTTAATAAACGGCTCTTCATTTAACATCTTTATCCTATGCGTATACCTGTCCGTTCGTCCAGGATGGGCTGAAAATACTTCTCTGTACTTAATTAATACAGGCAATAACAAAGCCTTTTCTTCTTCTAACAGATCTAACAACCTTACGTGCTCGCGTAACGACTGTTCTGTTTCATTTGACTGTTCGAATTCACTTATCTGTTGTAGCACGCAAAATGCCGCTCCTCTAGCCGTACTACCTGTCTCTCCTATGTTTATTGTGGTACGTACTCCCAGGTGGTCCACATTCAATTTATTATTCTCTCCGCATGTAATTACTGCCCGAACGCGCAGCAGCCAATCGTATCCCAATATAACTGGTTTCGGTAATTTTGCCAATACCAGTACAGGTGTATCAATTACAAGTGCATTCAATTCTATCGACACCATGTGTACACTGCTAATCTTGCAACTTCTAGATCCAAAAGCCCCTTGTATATGTAAGGCCGGAATCGGTAACTCTGGTATTTCCTTATTCTGCCTCAATGTGTCAAACAGTTCTTCAGTTACACAAGTAACCTGCGAACCGGTATCCAATAAGGCTCTTGCCCCGACACCGTTTACTTTGACTTCAATTTCGGGCAAGGCGGGCAGCGAATAGTATTTCTCCTTTGCGTCCAACAAGTCATCCTCTTCTCCATGTATCATATACGAACTAGTATTTCTCGTGTGTCTCGTATTACAACCAGTACACGCCCTTTCTCCACATTTACATATTAACAGTGCTCCTGTGTCCCATTTGGATAATAAATCTGTAATGGATTCTACTAGGAATCCTTCGGAATCTGAATTCGTATCAATCGGGATTTTATTTCCATTTTCTGATTTCCCCAAACCCTTTCCAACATTCCACCCGTATTTACACATATATTTGAGCATATTAGACATAGCAGTTCTCCCCTCCCCGTTATTGAGCCCTTTGTTCATGTATGTACAATCTGCTCTTAAAATACTAATCCCGAGTCGGTTTTCAACAGGGCCTCGCGAATTCACGACTCTTACTAATCCGCAGCCTTCTCGTTTCCCGATTTTCCTAAATCGACTATTGCGGGTTGCTTTTCGGTCGCTTGTCTAGATTCCGCTGTACGTACGACATTCGTACCTGCTCCTTCACTTCTCCAATTTATGGCCGGGTAAGGCGTTCGTCTTTCGTATCGATTTGTCACACCTGTGCGTCCCCCTCTTGCTACGCCGCGTCCTCGAATCGCATTACCTCTGTACGTTCGCGAGGCGTGTATCATATTCGTCTGAACCTCCCTTCTTTTCCTGTCTGTGGCCGCAATAATGTTCGGCCGCCTCAAGCTACCTCGGCTTTTCCACAACTCAGGACCCGATTTCGACACTTCTCTTACTTGCACATTCTGTTCCATATTCCTTAGGAACTCTAGGGCGTCGAGTGCTGAGATTGCCCCTTGCCTTGTAAACCACAAGCGCTGAATTTCCCCGGGAAAATGTCGCATTATACAGTTTACCGCTTCTCGTTCCCCTAATGGGATAGTGAACGAACGCACACTGTCGTAGTATTCCGCAAAATGTTCTTCCATCGACGCACCCCCATTATTACTGTACGTCGCATGCAGTAACTTATAACGTACTCTTTCTTGTTCGCGCTCTCCCCAGAAAGCTTTTAAGAAGTCTCTCTCAAAATCAGTAAATGTCCTCCAATTATCGCTGTATAATTCTAAAACGGTCTGTGCATGTCCACGCAAACACTCCGTAACGATATCTAATGCATTCGCGTTCGACTGTGTAGCGTTGAGATATTTTTTTACCTTTTTCAAAAACCTCACCGGTGTCAACCCGCCCCTCCCGGTAAAGATAGGTTTTTCTAGTGTCGGCCTCATTACGCAAACCGGCGCCCTGTCTTTTGCCACCGTGGCTCCGGTCATAGTAGACGTACTACTTGTGTCAGAAGTCAACGTCGACATAGTACCCGACTCAGAACTAATAGTAGCAGGCCCCGAGATGGCCGCCCTATCTACATTAACTACGTTGTCAACCTGCGCTCGTTCTAGACGATCTAAACGCTCAATTACTTCTCCGAATTTTTTTGTCATCTCTAAAATACCCGTTAGGAGTTCTGGCGTTACTTGCATTCCCGCGTCGCGCTCAACCGTCTTCTGCTTACGACCTCGCTGTCTAGTTGAGGAAGACATTTTCCTACCTTTCCTTCACAACTTTACTTAACTATATCTACTCCACCTAGCTAAGTCCTTTACTAAGTTTCACTTTCTCTAAACAAAACGGCCTAAATCAATACCGATCCCTTTGTGCTCCTTTTTTTTCTTTCAAGGCTCACTTTCTATATTATCCCGATCTCAAACTTTACGCATACTATAACGTGTAACACTCAATAGGTGCAACAAACAGCACAAACCACCTAACCACAGAGAAAACCCTACTATTTTCAATGTATTTATTATTAATTACCTTAAATCTTATTTATTAAATGTATAAAGGCCACTGGCACTTTAAATAAAATAAAATAAAAGTAAAATAAAGTAAGGTTATCCTATATCTATTAAAATCCTATATTCATTAACGCGATTATTTAAATTTATAAAAAGATGGCATGCAGCAAACCCGTTATGCGGCACGTCGCCCGCATCTGCGACACCGAAACGCCCCGTGGTGCGGTATCACAATCGCGATACGCCGAACTGGGCCCTCAGCTGGGTTTTTGGCCCGCCTCGTGTTCACCGTCTAGCGGTCGGACACGTGCGTAGTGTGTCAGCCCACACTGCACCGTCTCTCCAACAACTGAAATAGTCGGCCGCAGATTGAAATAAACAAAATTTATGACACTTGTCACCTTCACTTTGAAGTGGCACCGATCTGTCAACAATGTCCTTTCGATAATACTAAAGTACGTATACTTATAAACACGGTACCAATATGCTTTTGAAACGACCGATATCGCCGTATAAAATCTGGATTCTAGATAGACACACTCGCAAAGTTTCGATATAACAAAAGAAGTCTGTCTACTCACAATGTTTAATTATAAGCATAACCTAGTTTGTTAATATCTTTAAATTTTAGAGTTGATAGATCATAATGTAAATATTTTTTACATATATTTTTTTTTTTAAATTTAATTTTTCAAAATTAAAAAAAATAAACAAAGACTTCCCTCGTGTTATATGCGATGCTAGTTCTTGACACGGCTTCGTCCTGCTCCTCCGATGCGTCTTGTAGGTCACTGGCTCATTAGAGAACACGCGATGTGATTACTCGTAATCGTGCGCCTCTCTAAATTAGTCTATATCCGACCAGAACGTTCCCCAACAACAACTGAAAACAATTTATCCAATTCATGATGAAACCTGCCGGAGAACTTAAAATAATCCATGGTTCACTACGCATGGATTAATTTTTCCATACTTGACCTATATTCCAAAATAATTGTATTACATATGTATTATATATATATATATATGAAAAAAAAATTTTTTTTTTTTTTCAAGTCAGATATCAATAGTTATTCCTTTCTTATCTACGTTGTGTTTTAAGTTCTTTTTGGCCGTGAATAAAATTAAATTTATTCACTGTTAAATACCAATCCTAGGTCACGCGGACCACATGAAGAGGGCTATAATTTGTGCTCGCATCTGTCCTGACTACCTTAGCTAGTCATCACTTTAAAAGATTATTAAACCATTCTTAGATCTGTGATATAACACACCTGTTCTCACAATAAGCATATGAGATGTCTTTAATTGTGTCTGAGTTGTTTTGTGAGTGTATATACAAATATAAGTATTTTTATTCATTATGCATGAATAAGTGTGTTATAAATTATTGTAGCCACAATTACGTCGGCCGTGACGTATTCATGTAAGTATGCGTGCACTGTTTACGTATAAATTGAGGTATTTTTATGGCCTGTGATCGTCTATAAAATTACTAAATTGATTTGAGAGTAAAGTAATGATAACTCGATGATATTTAGCGAGTATTCGGATACGAATAGTTACGCCCTATTTAAATTGTACTTTCGGTTTCGGCAACTTATTTACCGTTATATGAGCGCAAAATAGGACATCGAACTATCGGGATGTTGTATAACAAACGCCGATGTTTTGGGGTAACTTTTGTTATTGTAATGAATAAGGTCATCTTGTTCCTTTTTTATTACATTTGATTTAGTGGTTTTAAATTCGAATTTCCTGTATTGATCAGGGATAAGTTTATGAAAGTAAGTCGTTGCTTATATGTATTGTATTTTCGGTCGAAAACTGATTCGCCTAGTAATCCACTCAAACTTGGCCCTTAGGCTAACGGGACCTCGGGGTTTTATTAATAAATTGATAACAAAATCCCGAGTTTGGGCCGATGTGCGTTTCTTTGAGAGACTGTCCGCTGTTCTTCAACGGGACGAAACTACGTTTTGTCACCTGAAGAACTTCACTTTCAGCGAGCGTTTTACTACAAACACTCGTCTCACGCAAACGAGCTTTATTTCACAACGCCCAAAAGGCCCCCTGTGCACTTACTTTGAATGGAATTCCAAACGCAGTCCTCGAAAGAAAAACAATTTGGCGGTTTTCGAAGATTGGTTCAGCATAGATTTGCATACATGTGTTTTGGCTGGCCAGCCTTGACAATTTGTCATGCGGGGGGTGGTATCCACCTGCCCGAGTATTGTTCTGCGCAATAGGTATACATTTCGAGGGGTCGATTCCGACTGCCTCGTGATATGCGTTTTATGCAAATCGATCATGCAGGGCGTATTACGCCTACCTGCGTGTATATATATATCTCGAGGGGCCGTTGGCTGCCTCGTTTGATCTTATGATAGTTGGCATATGTCTCGATGCTGTATATAATTGTTTTGCAAGGGGTCTGTGACTGCCTCGCTTGATTTTATATGCAACTGTTGTCCGTCAGTATTTATCTAGCACTATATTAGTGAGAGGACTGACTTTACTTTATTAATATTTAAGTGAGACAGAAAATCTCTATTATTTCAACTCTGGACAAGGTAGCAGCTGGAGTTAACTCAGCTAATTACATCGAGCAATATTTTGACTGTGAATTATCACCACTCATGTATTTAGTATATTTCCATCTAATACAATGTATTGTGCACATATTATTCAGAGCTTTGGTCAATAGAACAATGACTACTTTTAGCTTTGTGTTAAATCACTCTATTTATATAAATATATTGACAATATTAAATACCGCACACGTGTATGTGCGCTGGTACCGAGTTCAGTCTAATTTAACGCACCTTTGTGTTATGCTTGTGATAAACAATTAGTTACATAGTTTCCTTTTGTATATGAAAGGAAATTGTATCCATTACACAAGTTTTGTATTTGTTGGCAAGATAATCGTATTGAGTTTAATACACACATTTGTGTGGATGGAAGGTAAAACATGCCCCAACCTCGCATGTCCTCGTGCCAACCAGACCATTTTATTTTTGAGCTGGCTCCGGTCAGAGTTCAGCCAGCAGGTCTAATTTCGTATTTACATTTGGTGAATTTACTTTTATTTCGTTAATGTTACTTTAAGATAAATAATTAATTGCAAAACAAATGGCCTCCTCTGACTCCATCAATTATTTCTTTCTTTCTCAGTATTTACCAACAATAAAATTAATGGTACAAAAGTATTTATCTTTTATACAACACAGATTTATCAGTGATTATACTTTTGGTCGGCAAACGAAATTAGACATTTAAAGTTAATTCTAAGGGCATGACCTCGCAGTACTAATTTTCTGAATTATTTGTATAACTGAATGTAAATTTAAAACTGGATATCTTTGTTTGAGGCATACCGCTATTCATCTCGCGACATTACAAGCTGCGACATAATATTAACCTTTAAAATATGAGGTAAGCAACTTCTCTATTTTATAATTAAATCAAACCTCGATCAGACCTCAAGACAAAATTAACAAGGAACGAAACCTTAAATTTAACCGGCTGAAAAATGTAGCCGGGCTCTTTACAATCAATCATAATAAATTTGGATATTAATCAATCCGGTTATCCAGCCACACGCACTCCCGATTCAAACGGTATAATATAGTAAATTTATTGTTTCGATACTCTTTGGTAGAATTAACTCAATTTAAGACAGATGTGCTATTATGAATTTGAATGGTAGTTACAATCTACTCTTTCGTGGTTTCGGGATGGTAAAATAATTAAATATCGAATATCCAAATGGAGTCAATAGTTGAAACAGTTATCTCTATAAAATAGAGTAAACAAAATATTAGTAAACTAAAGTCTTTGCGCTTACCTTCAAAGCAGCTCAACTAGGTTAAACTCTCACCGAATTCGGGCACACGCGCCTACACACCTCGGCCTAGCTGCTTGCCCCGTTCCGCCACTCCGGTCTTCGTCTGCTCGGCACAAGGGTTGAAAATCCACTACCCCTCTGCGCCCGCGTCTCTCATTCTATATATCTCCGTCTAACATGAAACCCTCTCCTATAAGTTCGCAAATCAGCACGCTCGTACCATTTTCGCCCTTATGTCTATATACTCAAAGTCTCATACCCCTAACCCTCAAACCGAAAGTTTGTGACTAAATTCCGTATTTTGACTAATTCGTTTTTCCTTAACGAGATGTCGCCACTAATATCGAAATTCACTCGAGTAATTAGTATAATTTTATTTCTGTCTTGTACTTTACAGTTAATTGTTTGTAGGTGTAGTCGTCATATTTATAATAGTCGTAACACGAGTAAAACCCTCATTTACCGTAACTTAGTCACAAAGTGCGTCTCGGATACTTTACTTAAAATCCAAAACCAAGCCTGTAATTCAAATCTTGTTTGCATAGCGATAAGGTCGATATAAAACTTTCTCCTACAGGGTTTTGTGACCAATACGGATTGAACAATATAAAATGTATAACGTGCATAATTCATTTCATATATATTTCAATGTTTTACCACAATTTTAAATCCACACAGCAGTTTTGTTTATGTAAAAGGTACACCCTGGCGTCTCTACCTGACACCGAAAAGCACCCTCGACCCTTGAACACAGATGCTCTGCACGTGATCAGTGCAACTTCGATCAGAAATCGTTTTACATCCCAACTTTCGCAACATACTAACTAACTGACCATTCGTACAAATCTCCTTCGTTTACTGTAAATACCTGCCATGTATCATTCTTCGAAACTGATACTAGTAAAAGAAATTATTATCTAGCCTCAATCGACGATAAATCACTTCACGAATTTCGCATAGCAATTTATCCAAATTATTTTGTATCGTTCCCCCGTAAGGGCGCAGTCTATTGTAGTTTCGGAGAATTACAAAAAAAATTTTGCCTTGCGCTCGGGTAAACTTGAGGTCCTTTCTTAACGACGCTTTGAGAGTGTTTATCGGAATTTTTGGCTCCAAACTACCATAAATCTCAAAACCAACTTTAGAGAATTGCGTCACACGTCTGTGCTATATACTTGACACAGCTCGCTTATCAACGTCGACACGTATAAAATCATAAATTTGATCTTTTAAGCGAAATCCGCCATAAGCACTTTTGGGCTTAACATACAACATGTGAAAGCAACAAATTATCAAATTTATGAGTCCTAATACCCCATATACAACTAGCGTCTTGCCCCGATTCTGTTTGCCTCAGTTTATGGTTATTTACAGTATAAATGTATGATAGCTTATCTAAAATCAAATACATATATACCTATCTTACACAGTTATCTATATACAATGCTGGGGCCACCTCAGGGGAAATAGAGCGTCAAATTATCGATATCGTTTCCAATCATGTTTCTTTATTAAAATTAATATTGTACCAGGTCTTTTTAACAAGCGCTGTTGCCAAACTCGTTGCGTTAACTGTACTTAATTTAAGTGTTGTTTAAGTAAGATAGGGTGAGCGTAGTGTGTGTTCTGGTGTCTACATTATATTATTCCTACTTCTATGCATCTCACACTAAACAGTTTATTTCAAAGTTTGTTTTGCCTATGTCATATCCTTAACCAACCTCTAAACATGACAGTCCGCGACAACGCAAGGAGCCCCTGGAGCAAATAACTAACTAATTATTACATAACTATATCCCTTTATTAGCTTCATTAAATGAACTGTGGCGTTGACAATAAAATAATTTAAATAAAATTATAATTTCTATTTTCTTGCATACATTATTTGTGATCCGGAAAGATCGAGCCTATGGAGAAATTCTAGAGAAGTCGTGCATAATTTATCAGATTCATTCATGCAGTGATGAAATTGTAACTAACAAACATACAGTGAAGAGAGCCATGTCAGGAGTTGTTTCTTTGTGAGTTAAAAGAGAAAGCTAAATAGCACAGTAGAAAGAACTAAGACACATTATATACCACACAGCCGACAATCCTTGGATTGGGTCATAGTAAGACACTCGAAAGGAAGAAAGGAAAACCAAACCTTAAAAAATTAAAAGTCTGTGACTGAAAGTTACATAATTGATTGATTTGATTGATTCATCATGATTTACGATTAACGATGAGAGAAAATATTTTTCGACATTACCCGAGTATTTCCGATACTAAAAGTTTTAGTTAAACATATAATAATATGTATCCTATATTACAAGCTTAAAGCTTAGTTAGCATCATAATCAAGATCATATATCGAAACGACCGAGAACGTGAACAAAATGTCACACTCAGTTACTAGAAAGCCCATACGTCATTATCATTCTTTTATACACAAATTTTGTTACCTTATACACGAAATGTAATTTTGGAATCTTAATTTTGTTTTCCAGTGCGAATTTCACACGTGGACCACACATAATTCTATTTTACAGCTGATATTTGAAAACATCAACTGGTGTATGTTTGGTCTACGGCATATATTTTTTGTACACATTTTTGTTGTCACAACGCGGTATCTCTATGAACATCCATATTTACAAGTCAACTATGTTGTTGCTGTAAACAAACAATTGCTGTTATAACAATATTTCTATGTGCGAAATTAATTGCTTTATATCTGTAATTAATCTCGTGTTTTCATTTGAAGTTGTAAAATAATAATAATAATAACAATTACCCAATCTTTTTTATATTTTAAAAATTAAAAAACCCTGTAGATACAGTATTGATCCTTAATGTTTCAAACTCACATGCAAGTTTGTACTACTACGTGTAAACGTCTCTAGCTTATCGTCGTTTGGAAGTTGGTAACTAAAGCTTAAACTTTAGAAACACGTGTTCTAACGCCCCGCAGTTGACACACGGCAACCTATCATGCGACGTAAACCCGGTCGATATATTGTTTTATTCAATTATTTCTTTTTTTATGTTTAAGCACTCTATTATAAAGATATTTTTGTGCGTATGGTTAGCGTGTCCTGGAAAACTTAAACAAATTATCCTGTTGTTTATTAAGATAGACCCCAAAGAAGGCCCATAAAATTTTTTATGCGCAAAACGTAGCGTTTTTCATAAAATCGAATGTATGCCATGTTTTTCTTTTAGTTGAATAAAGTAAAATACGATAGTTCAATTAAGGTAGTTTTATCAAGGTAGATCCCTAGCTGTTTAGATTTATTTTTCTACAATGTAAAACATGTCGTATTACAGAAAATTGGAAATAAAACATTTTTTTCTTTAATGTTCACCGATTTCTTAAAAACGGCTGACCCGCCTTGTATAGTACAAACTGTACCCCATGAAGATAGATCCCGAGCTGGTTGCTTTTATTTTTCTATAATGTAAAACATACCATTTTTCAGAAAGCAGATAATAATCATGTTTAGAAGATTGTCATTGATGTATGCTTTTGTTGCTGTTGTCTTATTTTTCAATCACACGTAGACTAATAAAGAGCGAATAATAAAAACTTTCATATAAAAAAGATCACATCTGTAAGGTAAAAAAATATTATTTCGTATACACATACACAACACAAGCGCATTATAGTTTGTGAACTCGGTACCAAATCACACTTATTAAATGGGTACGAACCAAGTAATAACAATTAAAACAAGATAATAATTGTAACTAAAACAAATTATTGCTACAAATACAGAATACAATATAAAATGAATGACTAGGCACTGACTTCAGAACCTATGAGACACTTGTATCAGCAACATAATTATTTTTTACTTTGCACAGAGGCGACATTTTTTTGACGACTATTTAATTTTTGTTAATAAGTTTTTTACCCGTAATTGTTTTTTCTTTGCAAGGTGACATACCGCGAGAAATAATAAAATTGTTGAACAGATATGAGTAAGAAAATTGCTTTTGGATATGTAAATTAGGCACAAATATATTTATCAAGGGAAACTTCGGAATGATCCAAAATGTATCCCAATCGAATGAATATACGAGAATATAGGCAGTTGAAATATAATTAAATCGGTATAAACATTATTTTTTTAAAGCTAAGGAGGACGGGGGTGTCCGTCCAATCGCCGTCGGCAGTACCTCCCATCGTTTGGCATCGAAATTATGTTGCCGAATTTTTCATGAAAAACTTACAAATAAGTTTGAGCCACGGCAGCTCGGTTTCGGTTCCAAAGGTGATTGCGAGGCGGCGGTGCATGCGGCGCGGTCTTTTTAAAACAATAATTTGGATTATGAGGTATTTTTAAAAATTGATGTGAAAAACGCGTTTATTTCAGTCGACAGGGGTCTACTGAACGAAATTCGAAATGAAATACCGGAATTATTTGATTATGTTGGACTATGTTATGACACTCCATCAAAATTATTATTTGGAGATAACGAAATTACTTCAGCTGTAGGCTGCCAGTAAGGAGAAACACTCGGCCCAGTAATTTTCAGTTTGACTATTAACCCGATCATTCGTGTGTGGACATACAATCAGTAACATTTAAAATAAAAAATTTGATGATCGCTGCTGGAGACAAGCAACATTGCCAATTAAATTGGGTGGTTTGGGTATCCGCTCTTAGACAAGTGTAACACTCCCGGCTTTCCTATCCTCCGCCTACAGCACGGCTACCCTCATCGGCAAGATCTTAAATATACCACGCTTAGCCAACGTTGAGGTGACTGGCTTGGCGGAGGCTCGAACAGTTTGGATTGCGGCTTTCCCCGAGGAAAGAATGCCTGGCAAGGTTGGTACACAAAACTCGTGGGACCTACCAGCAGTCAGAGCCGTACATGCCGATCTGATCTAGCGGTCCCCTGACGATGCTGATGGAGCGAGACTCCTTGTTGTGTCTGAGAAGGAATCGGGTTACGGGCTACACGCACTCCCATCCAAAAACATCGGTACAGTATTGGATCCCGTTTCACTACGCATCACTGTCTGTTTGCGGTTAGGCACAGAAGTGTGCGAGCCCCATCAATGCCCATGTGGCCGTGATGTGGACCGGCTGGGTCACCACGGACTTTCGTGTCTCAAATAGTGTTTACCGCCTACATAACCTACAGCCACGGAACCTTCAATGACTTGATCCGACGGGCTCTTGTGACTGCCTCTATCCCTCCATTTTTAGAGCCGTGAGGTCTTTTCAGGGACGATGACAAGAAACCCGACGGAGCAACGTTGGAGCCATGGTGTCTGGGCCGTGTTTTGATTGGGGATGACACATTGTGGATACTATGGCGCCATCCCATGTCCGGGCCACGGCCCAGAGTGCTGGCGCGGCGGCCGACCAGGCGTAGTTATTTAAACGCTTGAAATACTTGGGGTTGATTCTTCACTACGGGTTTGCGGCGGTTGCTGTAGAGACATTCGGTCCGTGGTCGTCTGATACAAAAAAAAAATCCTCAAGGATTTGTCCACCCGTCTGGTCAGCACTGCTGGCGAGTGGGCGCCTATTTCGCACAGCAACTGAGCATCGCTGTGCAGTACGGAAACAGTGCAAGCGTAATGGGATCGATGCCCCACGGGACCAACCTGGATAATATTTTAATATTGTAAATATTACTTTAAAATAATTTTATTGTTGTATAAACATTTTTTTTATTACAGTTTTAAATATGATGATGACATCTATATAATATATAAATCTATAAAAATAAATATAGTAAATAAAAATTTTAAATTATGAATTCTTTTCACCAGTTCAAAATCACTCTGGAGAGATTTTTTCTAACACCGCCCTTTTCATGTTCTTCTTAATATATTGCCTTACGCAGTGGACTTCGATAATTTTTGATCTGAGTAAAATCCCGGTTAATCTTTCCATGCATTACTTACTGAATTCTACTCAGCTACTTTCATTTTAAGAGCCAACAAACAAAGTATGCAGTCTTAATACTTAGCCATAGTTGATAGAAGTATTGAAATATAAGATTTTCTATATTTTTGTATATTTATCAACTACCACAAAAATCATGGTACATTTGATGGTACGAAAACTTTATTAATCTGCAGTAATGTGTCAATAGACACGATAAGGTACATTAGAAAAATGGCCTTCGCCGACGGTATATATTATCAGAATTTGTCAAATCTAGATCAGAGAAAAATTTGATGGGCTTAAAAACGTCTTTGATGTTTTAAATAAACAAGCATAAGTATTTCTGACGATTTTCTATCTCTTATGCATTTTGTACGTGCAATGTACGGCTTTTCGCTTACAATACCATCATTTATTACGTAACGAGTGAACGCGTACAGGAATCGATTATTATCCGTCAGAGCCCGTGCTGATTGCTTTGCACGGGGCAACAGCAGAATTGTTTGGCGCGGATGAAAAACATTTCCAAATGCCATTTCAGATATTTTGACTTGATACCTTCACTCGCTCCTGAGACAAAAGGCATTGATTAAAAAAATATTTTAAACGTGTTATAACAATAAATTAAGGATAATCGGATTTATTCTTTTACTTGAGCTGAAAGACCTTATTTCTTATAAATTTCTCAACGGGAAGTACTCTGAAGTATATACTTTTGATTTATTAGCGAGTAGTCAAAATATTCTGCATCTTAATTTTTTTACAGTTTTAAGGGATCATAAATGTATTTGTTGTTATTTTCGACTTGATGAATGAAAAAAGTCTTGACAGGCAGACAGGCAAGCAGACGGACAACGATATTGTCCTATTAGGGTTGGTTTTTTCTTTAGGGATATGAACCCCTAAAAATGGTCCAAAAAAAGGTAAAGAGTGCAGAAAAAGGAAGTAAGAAAAAATTAGGAGGACACAGAAAGTGAGAAGAAGTTAGAGTATATATTTTTATATATTTATTTATAAAACAGCCCATTGGCCATATTCTCGGAGTTGGTTCCATACATTTTTGCTCTATTCATTTTTCTCCACTCCTCAAACATTCATTATTTCCTATTTTCATCTATCTCTCCAATTTTCTTTTTCTTTTTTTAATTTCTCTATCGTCAACACTCCTTCCGGTGCTCCACTTTTCGACTTTCCTTCAGTGAACTACTGAAGGAAAGTGTGGGACCCTGCTACCCTACATGCTTCATCAAATGCTCTAAAGCTAAAGAAGTGTATCAAGCTTTTTTTATTAACGCTAGACGGCGAAATTTACCAATGTCTCGACTATTTCCATTCGACAGATAAAGTTATGTTTTTTAATGCGGTTTGTGTCATCGAAATTAACGATACGTTAAGATTAAAAATGGCGAACTACGGTTATATAAAAGGAATTATTTTTATCACTTTTTAGGCTTAACGAACGTTAAATATATTATGATAACCAAACCTCAAGGCCTAATTAACATTACATCAAATCTAATGATCATAAGACTTTCATATTTATTTGGAGAATTTTTATCGTTTGTTATAAGATCCAAACGAAGATATATAATATAGAAAAATTAAAGGAGTGGGCGTATATGGAGCTTTTTTCGTGAATTCGATAATTTTGTTCTGAACGAATAAGAAAACTATCTGAAATTATTCGGCTCATATAAAAAGGCAGTCAAGTTGAAAATGTAATTGGCACTCGTCAAGCAACTTTGGTCAGTCGGGTTCTAGCTAGTCTCATTTTCCTGAGAATCTTTCATCTTACGTTTACCGCAACCGAAGTGTTTCCGTTCGGTCAAAAACAGGATTTAACGTTTTAATTTCAGCTCTTTAATTTTCGGTCTTGATATTTTGACTTTCAATGAATGTTTTCAATTTATTCAATTTATACGTGATATTGATTAACTTTTACATCGGAGCATAGAATATCGTTTACAAAAGTTGTAAAATAGTTTCGACGCTAGTTCATTTCAAACTAGGTAATGTGCGTGCGGTATCCTATCTTCAGCACACTTGCACTGCCAATGACGTGATCGAACGGAAATTAAAATGAGTCAGACATATTTATTTTTTCTTAACCTATTTATTTCTTAAAAACCTAAAAAGTACCTATACATTAAATGACACAGTTTTTTTATATATATATAAAATGGTATATAAGCTACCACACATGTACTTAACACCGCAACCACACATTTGTGTAGTCGCCAGATGGATCATTATGGTGACATAATGATTACTTTTAAAACTTTAATGTTGTCGTGGGTATTAAAAACGTGTAAAAATCAGTCGATTGTGAAGAAAAAAGATAGTGCCATAACTTATCATCGACAATTTAAACCAAACAAAACTAAAACCATCCAAAACTAATTTTTATACCTTTATTATTTTCTACCGTTATCGACATACTTGCCGCCATACTTGTTTTAACTACAAGTCATGCCACGACATGTATAATACCTTATAAAGATTTGTATAATACTTGCGATTCTGTGTAGTCTAGTGGAGACAAAACAAGCATAACGTGTATGATACATGTATAATACAGTGTATTATACTTGGTAGAAAAATCAATGTGGTAGAAACAAGGTAATAGTGCCGTGCGCACAGATTTGGTTCGTGCTAGTAGTACTAGTTGAACTAAACGGATCTAAAGTTCAGTGATCTACATATTTTTTTTTCAGACTATTTTTCCTGGGTGACCCTCCGAACCAAACGTAATATCTATCATTATCTTTAATGTTCTCTGCATTCTTTTTTCTTCGACAACATTCTCGTGCGCTATTGCTATTCTGCGTCTTTCCCTATCGCATAATTAGTACGTGTAGTGTTTTCCGGTTTTCCGTCGCGCATCACTCTTTTACTCAAATATTCATATTTTAAATCGTGACAACCCTAGAATCTGCAAACTTTCGCAAACGCAACCCTATATCGGCAATTTACAATGAAATCGCCTAGATTTTCATACAAAATCGATTAGGAAAATGGATGAAGATAAATTGCATATACCAATTTTCTTGTTCAAACCTAGCAACTTGGTATTATGGCCGAGAAAAAGGTAGGCAAGGTAAATAGGCTTTGACGTAATATGTACGTTTTTGGCCCTCGATTGGTAATAAGTAAATATTTCAAGAAAATGAAAGGCCGTAAGTTATTTATTTTTGGGCTTTAAATACCGTTAATTTATTTGAATGTCATTTAATGTACCGTTATTAAATAATTTTTTTGTTTTAAAAAGGTTTTCTTTGGTAATTTTCAGCATTTTACGGGTTTTCTTTTATTTATATTTTATTTTAACTGCTTTTGTTTGAAAATGTTAAGAACGGTACCTACCAGGGGCACGGAATAACTCTCAGCTCTTTTCTACCACTGGGCCGCGTACGGCTCGTCTTCCGCTCAAAACACTTCGCATATAAGTGTCTATATATATTACCATATGTAAAATGGTAGTGTCTGTCTTTCTGTCTGTTTCAGCTAATCTCCGAAACGGCTAACCCGATTGTAATAAAACTTCGCAGACACAAAAAAGGAGGTTGCCAGGAGTGACATTAAGCTACTTATTATCCTGGAAACTGCCACAGTTCCTGTGGGATAACTATTCCTCGTGCTAAAACATTTATACGGATATTGATGTTGATGCTTGTAATATAATACACAGGATAAAGTTCACGCCGGAAAAACATACGGTTCCTGTGGGATAGCTATTTTTCATGCTGGAATGGGTATAAATGCATTTTTATAAAATTTGGTATAGAGATTTCTTAAGTAGATAAGCTTCAGAATGTTCTAGAAGTTTCACAATGTCCTAAAGTGTCGATTACTTATAGCGATCCTGCGGTGCAACTATGTAGTCCACGCGGGCGAAGCCGCGGGCGGAAAGCTAGTTTATTACAAGATTAAGGCATAAGAAGAAGTTTTTATGATACCGGAATATTTTTCGACATGATAACGCTACTTGACTTGAAGTTTAAACAAGCTTGTTTACGTCAAGCGTCAGTCAATCCGTTCAATCTGTAAGATGAGATCGACAAGCCTTCGACTCAGCGTCGGAACAAATTAATAGCTATCGGTTACGTTTCGGAGGAAGCGCTACCATCGAACAAAATAAATTACAATGTAAACGTCGTATAAACGAAATTAAAAAGATCGAAAATAAATGTATAGTAATCTGTTACTTTTATTTCGTATAAAGGAAATTCCCGATAATGTTACCTATTTGATAAATTACAATAGGAGAGGGGAAACATTAATTTTCCGACTTTTTTAGGGTGAAAAGTATGCACACCATATAAAATATACGCAGTTAAATTGTGTAAGAGTTGGTACATCCTCGTCGTGATAACCCAAAGCGCAACGAACCTGTCTCAAATTTATAAGCCCCCATAGGGCCATGGTTCGAATCCGGGCGTGTACCAATATGTTTTTCTGACTTAAGTACATAACTATCACTGACTCCGTGCCTCGGAGAGAACGTTAAGCAGTCGGTCCCGGTCGCTGTTAATAGATGACGGTCGTTACAATCCCTAACCCGCAGTGGAGCAGTGTGGGTGATTTAAGCTCCAAGCCCCCCTCCTCGCCTTGGGGGAGGCCTAAGCCCCTGTAGTGGGGTAAAAATGGGCTGATGAAGAAGAAGTGAAGGTACATACCTTTTCCGCATCCGTATTAACAGATACTTAGGGGCATACTTACGTTAACTATACAGTTCAGTATGCTTCTAAACAGTTAAAGTTAGGTATATATTTATTTGCAACACTGAACTCTGTTTGTGGTGATAATAAATAAGTTTTTGTTATTATTACTATGAATAATTAAGCAGTTTTTTTTTATTCAGTGTCAAAATGTTTCAAAATGAAATTGTCAAAATGATAAGAATTGGCACGAAATTCCTTTTGGATATAGTACGTTCATTCATTCATATATCTTTATTGAAAGTAGGAAGTAGTCCAGTTACTTTGGTCAGACATAGTAACAAAAGCTTAGGAAAAATAACTTTTTTTCCAAACAAATTTGTTGTTGTTTTTGGTTTTTGATTTATGTTTTAAAGAAATTTTAGTCTTTTATTCTAAAATTTTGTTGTCAGTTTTTACTAGTCATCCAAAAGTCAAATTCAAACTAACGAAAAGACAAAGATACGGTACCTCCAAAGGATCTGCACGCCGAGATGTGGACCTACGAGCATTTTGTCGCTGGTTGACGCTTAAGTAGGAATTGACTAGAAGCCCTCGTCTGCGTTTACCGTCTAACCACTCATACTCTAGCTATCACTTGCAAGATGACTAATTTTAGTCCGTGTTTCAGTGCGGAAGGTCCCCGCGTGCTGCTCTTCACCCCCGAGATATCCCCGCGCGCCGGTCACGACACCGCAAAATAGCGTAATGTCACTTCGAAATGGTGAACTGACATTTATGACTCTATTAAAACCAAACGCTGCTGTCAAAACGCTGCTCGACGACCGCTTAGCCTAGTGGGTAGCGACCCTGCCTACGAAGCTGGAGGTCCCGCGTTCGAATCCCAGGTCGGGTCAGTATTTATATGATGAATATCGATACTGGTCTTGGTGTGTGTGGTGTCTTCGCTTGGTACCCAAAACACAAGCTAATGCTTAATTTGAGGCCTAGACGTTGTTGTCATGTATACGTTATTATTATTATTAAATTAATTTACTCTGGCAAGATGCCTCATAGGTGTCACCGAAGTTGATGTTCTATTTTGTTAGTTTACCAGTTATTTACAAGGAAGTGTTTGTTTACAATGATTGAATTTAATGGGCAAATCAAATAGTATTATAAATCAAAGCAAATCAAATAGTAATATTACTATATATTACTATATCAAATTAAATATTACTATATATTATGCTTTTGATTGACGTTTTACTTTGTGTAATTTTTAAACTTTTAAAGCTTTTTTCTACTTCCAAAAAAAACCAAAAGTTGGTTTATGTAAATTCATAACAAAATCGTAAATTTTCGAGCTTAACAATTATATTATTTGTTATGTTACAAGTTACTAATATAATTTCAGAATTTAAACATAGTACAAGTCTACCAGAAACAATTTTGTGATCGCAACAATTTTAATTTCATTACATGGAAGAAAAGCAAAAGTTAACGGAGCATTTCCTTTGAAGCAATTACATATATTTTTTATTGTTTAGGAAGTACTTCCGGCGTGTCTGGGCAATGTCAACTTTTGAAATTAAAGAAGGAGAAAAGATCTTAAGCGAAATTTGAAGTGAAACGTTACTAAACTTCTCGGTGGAATATAATAGGAAAATTATATATAGATACGTAAAGTTGTATTATTTATTAACATTCCTTGATTTATTTGCAGAAATAATTTTACGGCATACATTAACATATACACATATTAACCACTTACTAAGAAATAAGAAACATATATAGGTTTCCTGTTGACCCTGTTAAGCGGTTGTAGAGGTGATGACTATGAATTGATTATTAACACTTTGATACTTTAGAGGAATCGTTTCCGATATTAACAAATCTTTTTTTTTAATAAATTAATTTAAATAAATGTAATGCTCGTATTTTTTAAAAATTTGTTTAATTTAGTTAATATACCAATACTTAGTACAATCAGTAATATAGATGTTCGGAAGATGGGTGCAAAGCCGTAAAGCGGAGCTAGTATAGACCATTTAGAACAATTTGAACAATACTTGCCTTAGACGAAGTATGACCATTTTTTTAACAAGTCTTAATGTTTTTTTATGAAAAAACTCAAAATCTTGCAGTTGTTTGCAATAATGGCCAGTTGGAAAGATAGACGATTTATTATTAATTTTATTTAATTAAAGTAACGTGTAAACAATCTAACAAAACATGATTAAAACCTCTGCGTCTTGAGGTAATTAAAAAAAATTAATAAAAATATTAAATGTTATTTTTTTTTATTACACAGCAACTGATGAGATAATAAGAAACGATTAAGGTAAAACGCTCTGAGCTGATAAACATTTTTCATCATGATAACGCCAGACTGAAGACGTTTAGTAACCATTCAGGAAAAAATCAAAGACCTTATAGTTGGGAGGTGTTAATAACTCCACCGTATCCGCAGATTCAAATCTGTTGCAGTCATGTCAGAACACTTAATAGCGTCAGGTTGACATCAATAAAAAACTGTCAAAAATACTTGTAGCAACATTTTGTGCAAAGTCCCGAAATATCTGCAGTAAAAAGATCGTAACACTGTTTAAAATATGACAACGAAATGGCACAATTTATTACGAGTTTATGTAACTTGCTTAATCTACCACGCTGCTCCAGTGCGGTATGGTGGATTTTAATGACGACCATCTGTTGACGGCGCCCGTGACCGATGGCTTCACGTGCTCTCCGAGGCACGGAGTCAGTGTTAGCCATCTACTAATATCAGAAAAAACTCATTGGTACTCCAAGTCTCCTCATCCTGGGGGAGGCTTAAGCCCTTGCAGTGAGGCATATTAATGGGTTGGTAGGAAGGAACGGAATTATGTGACTTGACAATTTTTGGTCTTGCAATTGAAAGAAAATAGGAGGAAACTTTCTCCACAACTAATAAAACAGAAATGCATTGTATACTAAAAGCAAAACTAAAAACTAACAATATCTATTGTGCTCGTCCTAAATTTTCCGCATAGAACGTTTCCCCGTAAGTAATCCCTTATGTTAGGCAACATATATGTTAGAGGCTTTAGAAAGGTAAAGCCAGGCGCAATATTTAAATAGCTTTTGTACCGAAGCGGGGTTTGTGCGGGACTGAAAAGCGAAAGAAATAAAACCCCTAGATTTACTATTCGAGTTGTAAAGGAATTCCGAGTGAACGCGAACAAACTGTGAGGTTCGATGGCGGACGTGTAATTTTTTTTCTACTTCGTTCAGAAAGGTCGTAGATTTCAGTGTCGATGAACATGTTTTTTGGTTACTCGATAAGTTTTGAGATGTGCGAAATTTAAAAATGGAACGCACCTGTATTGCTTATCTATATATAAAGAAGCAAAAGAAAAGCTTCAGACCCCTTTTCAAGCATACTAGACGCACGGAGTGCGATATTCGGCATAGTTACAGTTTATGTGAAGGTGACATGCAGAAAGCTAAAATCTATGCACAGAGTAACTTTTTGAAATGGGACCGTATGGCCAAATCCTAAACTATGAGATATAGCGGAAAGTGTTCAAAGGATTCATGAGCTTCATTTATTAGGAAAAAAACCGCATTATCACATTTTTGAAAAATCGGTTCGTCTAGAAGGGAATTAAACCACTTCATTTGATGTATATACGCAAAAAGAAAACTTGGTACCCCTTTTAAAGCATATTGCGGGTGCGGATTAGTGGCAGATATAAAGTTTATATGGAAAAGGAATGCCAAAAGCTAAAATCTATATATACCCAATATGTGTTTTAAATACTGTCAACCATAGGAGTTAATAGTCTGTCGTTTGATGCAGTTTGAATTGACTTACCTACTCTCGCATAATTATTATTGATGGTTTCAAAAAAGTAAGTACGGTCGAACCTCGACCGCTTGGCGACCACTAGTATGTTTTCAAAAGGCAAATTTATTAAAACATAAACTCAATAAGTCATTTCAACAAATAAAAAATGAAAATAACGAGTGTTCCCGTGCTTATTGTATAGAACGATAGAGATTAACTACGTATATTTACGCGTTATGATCTATTGCAATTATAAATTTTGTTTAACCAAAACAATTAACTTTACAACGATTACAATCAACAATAAAGACTAGTCTCCATTTCGGGCAACCATTTTAGGTCGTTTGTTGATTTTAAAAGGGGTAAAATTAACCATGAAAGTTGACCAAAGAAGCGGAGCATCGCAAACAGCAATAACTGTAGAAAATGTTTGGACTACTTAAATGTTGG
This sequence comes from Luffia ferchaultella, assembly GCA_949709985.1. Taxonomy (NCBI): domain Eukaryota; kingdom Metazoa; phylum Arthropoda; class Insecta; order Lepidoptera; family Psychidae; genus Luffia; species Luffia ferchaultella. The sequence continues at coordinate 4,154,031 of OX453249.1, read as the reverse complement.
TGCGAGAACACTCACGAATTACATACACGGACACCGTGAAGTTCTTAAGCAATTAGTCCTGGGAGCGTTCATACTATTGTATACTAACATCTTGGAGTAAGGAAGCTTTTTTGTCGTTGGATCCTTCGATTGCTCTCCGAAAGCGAAAAATGAGTTCGTGTCGATTGGTACCGTGAAGTTCTTAAGCAATTAGTCTTGGGAGCGTTCATACTATCGTATACTAACATCTTGGAGTAAGGAAGCTTTTTTGTCGTTGGATCCTTCGTTTGCTCTCCGAAAGCGAAAAACTAGTTCGTGTCGATTGGTACCGTGAAATACGTCCAAAAATTTGAAAAAGGGGAACCAAAACGTGTTTCAAAAATTGTTATTGATAAAAAAACATGGATCTACAAATCTGTAAAGACCTTGCAAATTTGGGAAAAAATTGTAACTATTTTTTTTTGAGTAGCAAAAATTATTTTGTCGACGCCAATGTTGGAAAATCGTAGGTCAGTTGAGTATTACCTAAAGCTTCTCATGTTGTATGGAAGATTGTAGCTTTGGGGAGTCATGCTGCATCACGACATTAGAATAAAGGCCTTTATTGAGGAATCTGGTGTTAAGACTGGTAAAAGTGTTTTCAAAGTTGATTTAGAGGAATGGAGCTTTCGCACAGAGTTTGTTGGAGAGTATTTTGAAAAGATGTAAAATAAATAGTACTAATATGTAGAATATTTTTTCTTTATCTCAAAACATATTGGGTCACCTACGTAGTCTGTCTTAAGACACACTGACGCTTTATGAAACGGCATATACTACAAAACCATAACCATGGTTGCTATTTACAAGATAATTACTTCGTTATTCTAGTACGATACTTTAGGTCTGCAGGCATATAAATACACGAAACTTTCAATTTAAAAAAAAAACAGCAATATAAAATCTACAAAATAAAATGGTAAATGAAAAACTTTACTACGAGAAAAATATGCCACCAGTAAATGATGAAATGAATGCATATTATATTTTCAAAAAAAATTGGTTGCTATAGAATTTTTGTTAAATTTGGAAAATATTAAATTTTCTAAATTTATTACATCTGCATCTATTTACAGTCTACATCTACAATTCCACTGATAACGCCTCCCTTGTTTTCATAAAAGTTTGCTTTCGTCTCTATAACTTTTCCTTCATACACACTGCCGTGATAAAAAATACCCTTGTGCAATCACATTTTATTATAATTTCTGTATTATCACGAATGTTTTGATAACTTAACTAACAAATACAGCTCTCAACATTGTCATAGAAGCGACGATAAGCCCTGTGACAGATGAAAGGACAATCATTATGTGTAAAGTGCGTCGCACGTATCCGCCCGTCACGCGTTCCACGGAGCAAACGTGTAATAAACCCGAGACGTGATATAGACTTGACAGTTTTTTATCCTACTCTTAGGACGAAATCGGTGGAGCTCCTTTACGAAACGCGTATATATATCACTGTGAACGTCCGAAATGTTACGTATATTGAGATACACTAGTGTATGTTGACATCCTCCAAGCTTGCTGGTGTAATTCCGTTTCTCGTTCTGTTTACAGTTATTTTGGTCTTACACCAGGGAATGTAAAGATAAACCACGACAGCTTGGTTAATCTTAGACAATAGTTTCGTTCATTTCTAAATGGATAAGTCAGGTTTGTTTATGTCAATGGAAGGAACGAAGCGGAGCGGACTTACGCGAGGAGCCGTCTAAAAGGCCTTTTGATCAATTCCAAATTCGGGTAAGAAAGGTTGATAGTTCACTTTTACTTTTATTGGTTAAGTTACATTTATTTATATCAATGTGAGGTGCGCAGTGAATTGGAAAGATTAGTCACTCAGAAATCTTTTGATTTAAATATGAAATAAATTAAATTATTGTCTTTTAATTTCGATTTCCTAACGTGCAATGGAGAATGTGCCTCATCATCAGCCCATTTTACCCCACTGCAGGGGCTTAGGCTTCCCCAGGATGAGGGGGGGTTTGGAGCTTAAATCCACTACGCTACTCCACTGCGGGTTGGGGATTGTAACGACCGCTATCTATTGACAGAGAATGTGCCTATGAAATACAAAATCGTCCTGATATAAGTTATGCACCGATATATGTCTGAATATTATAAAAATACGTAAATATTTCGGTCTAATATCAACGACAATGGTGATTGTCCACTTAAACCGATATATCTTAATATTATATTCTCCAACATCGGACATTCACGGTAACATTTATATGAAACAAAAGGTCAAATAACGGACGTAATCAAATTTGAGCGAGTTACTTTAATTCTGACTAAGAACTAACTTAGATTAATAATTAATAGCATATATTATATGCGTTGTCGCCGTAGCCAAAGACTGACTGAATTGTAAACCGAAGAAACACGAAACAGTAATATTATATAATTTTGAATTTATTGAAAATTCATAAATATATTACGCGGAATGTAAAGACGCAAACAAATATTTTGTCAAAATAAGATAAGTAGTTCAGCAGCTATGAGATGAGGGAGCACATGTAATTGTACATCCCCACACGCATACATGGACAGCTAAAATCGTAACCATCCTTATACGCAATTACAGTAAAAAGAGATAGCACTATTGCATTCAACCTTCAAGAGCGCGTTCGGTTTCAGTCAAATTCAGTTAGTTTCCGAAAAATCTGTGTCATTTTGACACAAGATTCGTAGTTACATATCTATACGCTACTAATAATTTATCTAAGAGAACTAGGTATTTGTCTCGATTTCAATAAATTTAATATCTGTTCGAACCGTGAGTTCGTGTGCTCAATAAAACTTATGGCAAATTCTTTGCGTGATTACTTTGCTAAGTACAAAACACAGATAAATAAGACTATTCTTTTGCAAACCCACACGTCAATCTGACACACACTGATAATGTATTCTTTCTTTACACAATTGATCTTCGTTATTACCATGTTATTACTAGCACTTCAAATTATCTGATATACACACGGAACTATACGTTTGTATCTCATATTTGCACTCACATGATGTTAAAAACAAATACCTATTAATTAGCATAACACTGTAAATTGTTGCATTGAAAATGATTTCAGTTTATTACTTTTATCGGAAACGCTTGTCAGTTAGTTGAACGTTATGAACTCTATGTTACTCTAAATACAAATTGGTTCCCCAAAATACAGGATAAATCCTAATTTCGGGGACTCACATTCTAAGAATTAATCGTGTAGTATTTTTTTTTCCAAATAAACGTTGTTATATTATCATATTATATTATTTGTTAAGCGCGTCGTCTTTTAAATTGCCGGATCGAGCATTTTAGTGTTTTCCTAAAAACTCTCGTTCAAACTGAACCATTGTTTTTCATCGAACCCTCTGACGTAAAATAATATAAATTGATATCGTGGACGTGAACGTATGTACAAATACCACAATCACAAGCACACTCGGATACAGTATTCGCAACGTATCTACCGACAAGGAATCATCCTCATCCTTCCAATGCAGGCACTTACTTACTATAGGAAATCAATATATAATTTACTTTGATTATTAATGTCTGGATTGACCTTCGCAACACAATGCCAACAAAAATGACAGTCCAACTTTTACATACTTGTGTGTGTAACTCAATAGACCACTTACTCTCGGTACACCAGACTCTGTGTGCGTGAATTATAACCGAACTGTTAGGAGATATTTTTATCTACGTTTTTGACGCCGACTCTCTGTCTAGACATTACATAAAGATAATTTACAATGTCTACCAATCTTTAACATCATCAGAGTCCGTCCTCAAAATTCATAATTACAATAAAAATGTTGAAACGTGTTGAGATATATACATATATTTCCTTTTTCTGTTGTAAACGCGTCATATATTGGCGAGCGCAAATGGAGGGTCGCGGCATGCAATAAACCGTAAGATTCACGGACAAAACGTTAGAACACTTATAAAATAAACAGGGAATCGAAACGTAAAATCCAATCGTGAAAGTTTATATCCCCTTTAAGCCGAGCCATGACGCTCGGGTCCGCAGTAAAACACTTGCTGGCACTCAACACGACCTTTGCCTATTTTATTTACCGAGCGAATAAACAGATTGGAACTTTGACGCTTTTACTTTTTTAATTCAAAAACTAGGGAAACAAAAATACACATTTTCATATCATGTTAAAACAATCGTCAATTTTTCACCTATACGCGGATATAAAAAACTTAGGTGTGTAATTTTTCTTGGGCCAAGCTACAACCTGTTACAGAACCAGAAACAGTTAAACCAATTTAGGCAGGACTTTCACAAGCTTGTAGTGGACCTTTTCGTAAATATTATAGGTTACTTTTTATTCCTGAAATAATTAAGGATCTGGGTAAACTTGGAAAATATTGCAAACGAAGTCGCGGGTGTTCTTATGCCTTTATGTTTATTTCCACCTTCCCACATCCAAACATACTCTTCGAAACGGCTAAACAGATTTTGATGAAATTTTTATTGGCAGACAGAAATTTTTCGAAGAGTTGTCTACACTAGTTTTTGTATCGAAAATATTCTATACATATAAATAAAATAGAAGTGTATATGGGTGATTTCACAATAAGTTTTTATTCTTACGCTCACGTAGGTATTTTCACCATTAAAAAATTCGAAACTTCGAAACAGCTGAACCAATTTTGATAGAACTTTCATTAGCAGATAATAGATTTCTAGGTAAGTATTCTAGGGTACATTTTATTCCAAAAAAATCATCTATCATACACATATAAATAAAATATTAAATGTCAATCCGTGATTTAAAAATAAAAGCTTTTTCTTATTATGAGCTTATTTATCGTGGAATTCTCACTTCAGTTTCGCAAAGGAGAAAGTGATAAATATAATTAGTTCTTAGATTTATTTGTATTTATTGTTATTTAATTTTTCTTAAGTAGGAATACAAAAATTCTCTTTCAGAGAACACAAAAGGAAATAAATCTCCCGCGCACCCTGTTCAAAAGTGATTAAGTTTAATTACGATATATACAAACGTTTACTCAACGCGTACGAAGTCGCGGGCAATCACTAGTAAAATATAAATGACCAATATATGCCTTAACGTAATTGAAAATTGTTGACGTTGATGCGTTCGATATTTGTAAGCCAAACAATACGTATTGACTTTAGAATATTGTTTTGATAATTTTGTGTACATGTGACGTAAAAAATTATTGCTGTGGAACCCTATGAGTATTTGTCATCGATGTTATCGTATTTTTCATTCATTTTAGGTCCACTTGATGAATAAGCTCGTCATCAAAATAAAATTATTATGAACAGTATTAAAAACTGGCAAACTGCGAGCCGGACTCGCACACGCAGGGTTCCGTACATTTTACGATGAAAACTACATTGTATCACTAGGTACTATAAATTTACGCTTTCCTTTGCAGAGCTTATTCTCTTCACAATCGATACTAAAAGTCAAAGGTTCACTGTAATAAAATAAGTAATAAAAATTAACTTAAAAATTAAAAATTTTCGGATTAGCCAGAAAGGATCGAGCGCCTTCTAAATAATTGACGAAATAAAAATGAAATATATTTATATAATAATGCTTCATCTCTATCAATAACGATAAATGGTTAAGTTCGATGAACGTCGCGCAAGTTTTTTTTATATTGTCTGGTGGTACGGAACCCTTCGTGCGCGAGTCCGATTCGCACTTGGCCGTTTTTTTTGTATATGTTTGCTTTTTAATGATGTCATGAATTTTTAAACACTTTCTACAATTCCTGTAAACTTTTTAAAGACTTTAATAATTATTTTTAAATTCTCTAAAAATTAAATAAAAAATTAAATATCTCATTGGAATTTATTCTTTGTTCTTTTAATGTTTTTTTTTCTGTTCTTTTGCAAGAAGTTGTGATTCATTTAAATTAAACAATATACTCATAAATAAGTACTTAAACATAATGTTATGAAATTTTTGTGAATGCTGTTGCGTACCTGTTAATAGTGTGTAGACAGGTTCAGAATATTGTATGTAAATATGATTTAGTTTTAATATATTTTACACTTGTCTATATGCCGTTGGTATGTCTAATAAATAAATAAATAGACTATTTCATGCCAGTTAAAATCATGTCACTTCAATTGCTATCCTGTGTCATTAGACCAATATGGTATTTCAAATTCCAGTATTATTTCGTTCCGATTGGTCCTGTGAGCATATTTTTGTTTTTTTTTTTATGTACCTACTGTCAACAAAATATCCTGTGATAAACAAATATGTTTTTTTTTAGACTTACACCTATATTAATATTATAAATGCGAAACTTTGACCGAAAACTTCTAAATAACTTCTAGTAGTATAGGCTGTATATTTGACGACAAATAATACATACACGAAGAGATTTTTTAGTTTCATGTATACCATATTCTAATAATAACTAATAATAACTTAGAATCTAATCTATCTCACCGCATGAGAAGTAATTGGGAAAACGCTGTCAGGATAAGTACGTGTGTTACATATCATTTTGGCAGAGGACAGACGACGAACAGACGACAACATCTTGCAAGCAGGCGTTGGTTCTGTCAAGCAACTTCTGTCCGTTGGTTGAATAGTCGAGGTAGTGTAGGTGGTATTCACGTTAAAAAAATTGAATAGATCTAAAAAAGTCACAGAAGTTTGGTAATTATCCTTAAATATATATTCATGTACGTATGTCGATAATGCAAAGTCGGCAACCCTACACGTATCTTGGGTTAAAACTGCGTGAACCGGTGCTAGTATTAAAAATTTTCTATATTTGTAAGTCTTCTATATATATGTATTTCCAATAATTGAAACAAAGATATAAATATAGGTATCTGATGTCAAACAAAATAATAATAATACCTGGGATATCTCACATAGCGCCATCTACTCCCAAACTAAGCGAAGCTTGTATTATGGGTACCAGACAACTGATATACGTACTTAAATAATGTTTTAAATATTTTACACCCGGACACACGGAACCAATAGACATGTTCATGCCCACGAATATTTTTCCTGGGCGGGAATCAAGCCCGAAACCCTTGGCTCTCCAGTCAAGATCTCTATCTAACCACTAGGCCGATCGGTCGGTCAATGAAACCGTTTGACACGCGTCGCGCTGTTAAATATATAATACTAGACAAAAATAATGTCCTTAAAATCAGGTTTTCTAACCGTAACCGTTTCCACAATCCGTATCACTTCTTCCTCTTCTTCACATCTTCAGTTTAATGTAAAATATATTTAGGGAGTAGGAACATGTAGTCAATGAGATTTAATTTCGAATTATGAGTATAAGCATTGTTTTCTACGGGAACTTGAGACCGAGTTATAAAGTAGCTTGTTAAGAAGAGCACAGAGAAAGTTCCATCAAAAGCTATACCACGGTTTTTGCCTCCTCGTATCTAACAAATGAAAAATAGTAGATTGTTCACCAAGTGAAGAAAGTGACCGATTACCGCTGAGTGTGAATTTGAGGCCCGACGCCGCAAGCGAAAGGCCCTAAACCCACGAAGCGGAAATCGTACTTACTACGGAGTGATACATAATACTTTATGGTACACCTGCGAGGAAAACTTCAAACTTCAAAACTTTATTGCATTCATGTCATGAATGAAAAATGAAACAAATAAAATGTTTATGACTCAAAGTTAATATTAAAATTTCTACAGTTATTAAATCTTACAGCGTTGCTTTTCCCCGGTTTCAAAAAGTTGTCAATGACTTGAGCAGCTTCTTTCAATTCTACTGGAGTCAACAAATCGTCACTATCGCTTCTAAAGGACATTTTTAGTAAAATTATTACTTGAATTAAGCAATACACATAACACTAAAAGAAATCCACTCGCTTTTTTTTATAGCTTGACGCAGTTTTTATAATATATAGATACTTTTCACATCAATTACAACACTTAATTTTTAATTTATTAAACTTGAATCAAAGAAATATCACAAGTTCCACCATCGTTGTTACTCCTCATCAGACCAGCGTGATGCAAGAACTTATGATTTAAACTTCTTAACTCTATGGGAAAAGAGTGCAGTACTCTAGCATTGAAGACGTGATGCCTGATGATAATGATGATGATGAAAACCAAATACCCCTGAAGACATATAAAAACGAAACCCTGAAATTTTTAGAAATATATTACGTAACCACAAGCTTAAGTTCCGGTTTGATAGAACGCTGCCCAACTCCGGCCCATTTTAATAATGTACGCAACATAATCCGTTTTTAAACGGTACTTTATTGTCCGCACACACCTTTTGTATTCCGATTAATATTTTAGCACCTAAAGATTATACCTAATTCATACTTTACCCACAGTTGCCGCAACCAATATTTGTATAAAACGTAAATATAGTTAATTTTTCTAGAACATCTTAGGCTGCTCGTCTATGGATGAAATTTTGAATGGGTTGAAGCTCGGACCAATTATCACAATGGACAGAGTCATCTGTTTTTAGGCATATTTTTTGTAAGTGTTTGTATTATAATGATTTCATTTTACAATATTTAATGGTATCACATTTGACTTTAATCAATATCTCGTACGAATTATTAGAACTGAAAAACGTTTTTTTCTGGATAAATAACTCATTTTACAGGATTAAAAATGATGCCAAATATTTATTTACGTATGAAATGACAAATCCGGGTCTTTAAATCGCCCTTTTGTTGTTCTTGACAAGCAAGACACAGCTAAACACGACATTCTTTCAAAATTTAAACATTTTAGCTAAAACAATGAGATTCCGTTATAAAATTCAATAAAATGCTACACTTCACCGCAATGTTTTGACCGACTAGTCGGTCAGGAATTGACATCATTCACACGGACAGTCCAACGTTGCCAAACGTACATCAACTATCTCTGTCACTCGTAGCTAGACTCCATGGGATAGACAATGATACTCGATTACGCGTTAATATACTGATACAAAAGCGGCAACGTATTATGACTCTGTTCATTATGATAATAATTGGTCCTAGGGTTGAAGCTACGATTGTAAGAAAAAATTCCATTACTCTTATTTTTACAGTTGACTAGACTCGATTGCATCTATGATACTTTTAGATAACTTTATTTTATGCGAAATGGGGTTACTATAACTCAAATCATTTTATGAACAAATAAAGTTGCTAACTGCAATACTCATTTATGAAACAATAACTGAAAATATTACTTATTCGGGGTAATGATGTCATAAATATGGTTAGTGCTTTATCTTTTCAATTAGAGTCGTTCGTGGCTGTCAAGTACGTTATAAACTCTTTAGTGTTAGGTTGTGTGTTTAGTTATTTAGTTTAGTTATTGATTGTTTGAAAAATTACGTATGATACACTGGGCTTGGACTAAAATTTTAAAGTTGTGCTGATGGTCATTTAAATTAAAAGGAATAAGGTTCTAGAATAACTTCTCAAATTATCAATTCTATCTATTTACGACTTTACCAGATATCTATGAAAATTTATCTCACGTCGAAATTGGCCCTGTGACGTCATCTGGGCGTCTGAACTTATATTACGCTGCTTTCCACGGTAAAAAACCAAAGCCAACACTAAATAAAAAATATTAAGGTAAAATCACTGTGTCGAATGAAATTTGAATCCTCATGAATCAATAAAAATATCACGACTTTATTTAGTCTAAGATAATGCAATTAGTAAGCATCTGTCCAGTTGACGTCACGGAGTTATTTTATTAATAAATTTTTGGAAAAGAAATAAGTAGAAAAATCAGTCTTAATTTTTTTTTCTTTTATGGGGAAGGTATAAATTGGTCTTTATTTTCGGGAAAAAACATAAAACCTGTTTTTTTTTTTAATTTGGTCCAAGCCCTTTATCATACATAACATAATCGAGGCTATGGAACACAAGATTTATTAAATTTGTGGAGTGTTCCGAAGTAAATATAGTATCATACATATATATTCATATAGTAAAAATTCAAAATGCCGTTTTTTCATTGCAATAACATAGTTAGAAATAATTTTATGAAATTTGACCACCAATCGTTTAATCTAAAAAAAATCTATCAGATATTCTAGTTTATCTGTGACTTAGCTATAAATTAGTTGAATCCATTTATATCGCACACGACAAAAACAGTATCCAATAGATTTTTGCGCATCTACATTTCGTATTTTTTTATAATTAAATTAAAATGTTTTTAATCAGTAACGTTATGTTATCTTTGTTTGTGTGTGAGAATCGTGAAAGTTTTATAGTTTGTTATGTAAACAAAATGAAAAAAATATTACAAAATAAGTAAACAAATAGAACCTGATATAACACTGTATACTATGTACAGATGGCCAGTTTCTACTTTTTTTGTGCGAGTTCTAAGATGAGACGCTGCTCCAGTGTTGGTTAGTGGATTTTGACCGAAACCAACGGCTCCACGTGCTCTTCGAGGCAAGGAGTCAGTGATAGTTATGTACTTAAAAATCAGAAAAAACTCATTGGTACACGTCCGTTTCTGAGGGATAGCGAACCACGATATTTTAAATAAAAAGCAGGCTCGCGACCACTCGGCTATCACGACATTCGGTTATTGATTATCATCCATGGATACATAATACAGCAGAAAAAAATTTACAAGCCCCTTTGAAATTTAGTATTTTACATTATATAACTTTTACGCAAGTATACAGTTTCCAGTAGCGCTTCCGAGGCTATAAATTTAGTTGCTGTGTTGATACCCTTCTGTAATTTCGTAATCCTTTTGTTGTAAAAAGGTATGGAAGTAGCGTAAGGTAAACAGTTGTTTCAACTGCCAGATGAAATGGTTCTGTTTTCGACATTTTTCGAAAACCACAAAGTCTACGTATCTACTTGAATAATACCTACTTGATTTGTTTTCATCATTTATTTCCAAACCACGCTACTGATACCTGGATAAAAAATTGAAATCGAGAAAACCTGCCTGTATTTCTTAACCTCAACAGACGGTGACAACTAACTTTCAAAATAAATATAGAAAATAAATAAACAACAACAATGGAAAAATAAAACTTTTAATAAAACACTATTTACTGTAACACGAACATAATTTGGAATTATACGTATACAGCGAAATAGTTTTACAGTCACTTAACAAAATATTTAAAAGTGAGTGTGGCGGCTTTAATTGTTTCAAAATTCAAAAATTAAAACGCGGGTACGTAATGTAACCCTCGATTGAGGGTTGGACTATTCTTGATCGTCTGCAAAGATGTATAATCGATTTAGAACCTTTTTTTCTTAATTTTCCTGAATTCACTTCTAATTGTTTCACTGGTGCTTTCACCTCAGATTTGATTCCATAACAACCAGACAAATTTACGGTTTGTTTTTCTTTCCGGAACCTGATTAAATTCGAGAAACTCGATAACTGTGTGTTAGATATAATTTCCGAAAATTGTAGCAACATATTTTCAGTTCTAAAGGCGTGTAGGAGTGTGAATACTACAAAAATATTTATATGATTATGTGATTTAGATAAGATAATTATTATTTTGTGTCTCTATATGTCACAGGCCGATAACATTTTAACTACGTTAACTATATAGGAACTAGAAACTCATGCGGCAATAATTCAAAAATGTCGATTATACAAATTATTTTCTAACATATTAAAATTTAAAAACTGAACAATTACGTAGCAATCTATAGATTTTTATTGGTCGATATAATGATAAAATTCCCGAGGGATATTTAAAATATTTAAAAAATATAGTTGATAGTTGATGGAATCTTATTTGCACGTAGATTCATAATAGTTCCTATCGGGCACAGCATTTAGTACAGTTTGACATACGAAAGTCGCAGCTGGTTCTTTTTTTGGAAAAATGGAAATGGAATGGAACTTGCTAACAATATCCATACCTATTATTGTTACACATTGCTGAAACATAAAACTCTACAGACATATTAACAAGCCATGAACATCCTAGACTTGAACCTTTAATTTTCTATGAAATATAAAATATAAGTTTCTCATAATACGTTCAGAAATTTGACGATAAATCATATTTCATTTAGACCTTTTTTATTACTACACGTATCTTTTCGTAATAAACTGACTTCATGTCTCACGAGTCCCTGGAGATGGTGTACGAGGGAAAAATCGCTGAAAATATTAAAGCATTTGTCTGGAGGCAAACATGGCAGATGTTCTGGACACTCACGATTAAATTGACATGTACCTACTGCGCTTATATGGATATGGAAAAAAAATATATTTGTTAAGTATTCTTTTCACGTTTTATAATAATATATATAAAATTCTTGACACCCAAAAAGAGTAAGTTTTGACCATGTTTTGACGTATTTAATGTGTGAATTACCATCTTATAATTTATTAATGTCACATGATTACAGAAGTGGTCACGATGTTTAGACGTGTTTCAGGAAACATTTAAAAAGGCTCTGAAAGTAATACTCATCTACATTCCAACAATTCAGGAAATTAAGAACGTTATTTAGCCTTTACATGCAACCAAAAATTATTTTATTCTATGTCAGACTCAGTGACATAGAATAAAGTAATTTTATTAAGTAAATCAAAATGTGAGACTCAGTGATTAGAGATACCATACGTCATTATCTTTGTTTGTAGGTATTTTTAGTTTTCAATTAGTGTTTAATTTGGTATAAGCTTTTATTTTTAATTGATATAATATAATAATAATAACGTATACATGAACAACAACGTCTAGGCCCCAAACTAAGCATTAGCTTGTGTTTTGGGTACCGAGCGAAGACACCACATACATATATCAAGACCCGGTACTAGTATCAATATTCATCATATAAATACTGACCCGACCTGGGATTCGAACCCGGGACCTCCAGCTTCGTAGGCAGAGTCGCTACCCACTAGGCAAAGCGGTCGTTTTATTAATTTTTTTTTTAATTTTTAACTATTTATAAATTATTCCGTTTTTAGGCAAAATATTACCTAAATTAAAATAAACAAAATTCTTTAATCAAAAATTTTGTTAAATTACATGTAACATGTAATTTTAGAATCTTTATTTTCTTTTAAAGTGCGAATCCACACGTGGGTTACACAAAATTCTACTTCACAGCGAATATCATCTTGTAGCCTTACGCATCTTTTAAGACCTGTTATAACATCATAACTTACTTACTTAATTTACTATAATCCACGCCTATACCAACACGATCAAAAAAAACATTTTCATACGAATTATTATTTTTATTTACGTCATCGTATAGGCGAGATGCGAGAAGTTAATAGTTAATGGCTCTCACCTAAAACGTCCTGTAAAAGATAATAAAATTGTATTACACTAGGATTAAAAAGTTTTCATACGAGTCTGAATGCTTTGATACAAGCGAAATAAATTATTAATGTATAAACCAACATGTTTCAGGAAACAGAAATGAAATGTGTAACTTTATGTTATTTTATTTGTATCTGTTTAAAGTAAGGATGATCTCATATCAAAAGCCACAGAAGAGTAGCCACCTGGAAAATAAATCCGCTCGCATACAAACGTCGAATAATCTGGTAAAACTGAATTCAAAATGAAGATACTGTAAAATTTCTAGGGTTCCGCATTCGAACGGGTGCAAACCAAACTGAATAGATTATCAAATCAATTTAGGGACAGATATACTTTTACACTTACGAAAAAAAAAATATTAGGACAATATTATAGAAATTTTGTAACAGATATCTTTTATTTAGCCCATGATATGGTTACTAAATTTACTAAAATATTACATATTTTTTTCTCTATTTATTGATAACAAACTAAACTAAATAGTAAGTAGATACAATAAACTTTAAAATAATATCACCATATAATACGTTACGGTTTTTTGGATATACCTACAGGCTGAAAGTAACTTATGAATTAATTTGTACACCTGTGGTTTTTTTTTTATAATATGATTACAAAAATGGTATTTTAAGATTAGCTTTATTTTCGAGATTTTTAATGAAATAAATTAGGACTTGCGTTGTATATCGTATAACACTAATCACGTTAAATATTTTGATGTTAAAAAAAAGCTCATGAAAGTTTGAAAGAAAGAAAGATATTTCTTTACGATTTTAAACTTTTTGAAAATCAATATCTGATAAATTGTCTGATCCAAAATATATTACAAAATCTTTTTCTGAAACAAAAATTTTTAAAAAAATATAAAGAGCTCCTTAAATGAAAACATATAAGACTAAAATTTATACTATGTATTACATAATTGGAAATATAAATTTTAATTAATATTTCACTCTAAAAAACGGAGTGTGGGACAGTGGTCAACTAATTACCACATGAATTATGAATCAAAACATATGTGATTGTCTACTGCGAAAGCTCTTTGAAATGTTGACTAAAAGGTTTGTTTACACTCTTCCCAAGTTCTTTAAGATCATGAGAGACTTTGATAGACATATTATTTTCCATCCAGAACTTATATTAAAACAAAACATAAGTATTTATAAAAACTGTTCTAAGTAGTTAATTATCCATTTAAATGACAATTTTAGTTTTCAAGAAATTCAGGCACGGAACCTTCAATCGGTGATTGCAAAGCTCTTAAAGCTTTTTTAAGTTATCCGCTTCTCCGCCAAGTAACTTATTATTAATTACAGTACGCACAACCAGTTTTATATTTCACCCGCTACAACTTAATCCCTACTTAATACCCCCTCCGTTTTGACCTGATTTCAGGGTTCTGTCGGTCCGCTTTATAAATTTTAAAAATCTATTTGAATAAGCAAAAATATTTTTAACTCACATAAAACGCGATAATCAAGTGAATGCGGGTAGCTTCTATTTAAACACGAAAGCAGAAAGGCGACCGAAGCTTTTTATTTTGCTACCTGCATCGAATAGAATATATTTCACTTTTTATAATATTCGTTTTGGTATGGCACAAGTAAGATGTTCTACAATTTAGAGGATCGTTTAGACAACATGTTGACATGATTCCATAGAAAAAATGTAATTGTAGTAAAATATTTAATCTATACTATCTATACTAATATTATAAAACTGAAGAGTTTATTTGTTTGTTTGAACGCGCAAATCTCAAGAACTACTGGTTGGAATGGAAATTATTTTTTTGTGTTAGATAGTCCATTTGTCGAGGAAGGCTGTAGGCTATTATTGCATCAGCTACGACCAAATAGGAGCGGAGCATCAATGAAAAATGTTGCAAAAACGGGAAAAATTATTCCTTTTGAGAGCTTCCGTTACGCGCGTTGCGTAAACGGTTGATGTTAAGCAAAAATTATGTATTACAGAATTGTTTCCCTTTAAAAGTTCTAACCAAAAGTTTACGACAGCATATGTTATCTTATAGGGTTGACTTACTATAACCTTTTTTATGGCAATCAAATTTGTTGCTAGACGTGCCAGAGAATTTCTTTGTTTGGGTGATGACGATGATGTGTAATAATACCATATAGTTAGACTAGCGACCCACCCCGACTTCGCACGGGTGCAATATACTAATGCATGGAACGGGAAGAGGAACGTTTCCGCAGTCCACCCGGGCGAAGCCGGGTACGATTGCTAGTTACCTATAAACAAAATTTACCTTGTGTGACTTGGTTTCCTCACTAGGTGGTCTTGTGCGGAGGAAACTAGTGACCTTGTCATAAATTTCGTTGAAGATTTGTATATCCTACGAAATAAACTATCAGTAATTTAAATAAATGAAAATAATAAAAATAAAAATAAAACTAAATAAATACAAGTATACAGTTATAGTATAGTATATTCAAACAATATAATTTAAAATGCGTATTATAAATTAATATAATATAATAAACAAAATGCATGGGTAATTTTTGGTATGCAGGTATATTAAGAAGTCCATAATTGAAAAATAAAATCAAAACAGTTTGTAAAGAGCTATATTTGAAGCCTGAGCACTCGTTAGTAGGGTGGTCGTATTAATATAAATATACAAAGACATATGGGACATCATATGATAGAAATTTTTCTAAAATTGGTACATATCTTTTTTTGGAAAATCTGAAATGGTGAAAAAAAAGAAGTGATTTCCCGATATTTCGGACAAAAAGTTGATTATTTCAAAAATATAAGCCAATATCGAAAAAATTAAAAAAAATCTCCCGAGGTAAATAAAATGTCTACAATTTGGAAAAATTAATTTTGGGAAAACAGTCGAAAACTGTGGGCTGGGCAGGTGCCCTTTTCATTTGATTATCAGATTTCAATGATTATCAGATCAGTTGCCCCGCAAAATAAGATTAGGCTATATTTTAGAAAGCTATTTTAAAGGTAGACGAAAGGCAGTAATGTCAAAAGATGCAAAAGCTCGCGGGGCATTGTATGGTACCAAATTTTTTTTTTAAATTGGTTCATAATTTTTTGGAAAAATTCAATAAAATAGTTTGACGAAAATTTGTCATAAGCTTTTATACACGTATTTGATATTCATTTTCAATGTCCTCCGTTGCGAGAAGCGCGAAATCTGTAGATTTTTTGTAAGTCTAACAATTTTTAAATTTTTATTAATACTGTTGTAATGCAATGCCCTAAATAAATTGACTGCCTTCTCGTGAAAACAAGATTGGATGTTAGCAAGGCATAAGACTGTCCTTCAATACAATTGTATTTGCATTATGTATTTGCAGCGACAGAACATACCAACTTTTATTTCTCTATACTTCGAAATTCAATGTGTCGCTAGAGCGAAAGATTCAAAGTTTAAAGATTTGACTTTCTATTTGAAAATCACTTTAAGTTACTTCGGGAGATTCAGACAGAGTGAAAACGTAAGGAACAAAATATTAACTTTATTTAAATATATTTAGCGTCCCGAAGATTGTTATAGATAAAATGTTGTTTTCATCATAGCCACACACGTCGGTTAATCAACATCTTAAATTGTATTGTTTTAGGTGGCTTATAAAATAAAATACAGATAATTAATTTTTTCACTCTATTTTAAGCGCCACCTTTTTGCTATTTTATTCTTTAACGTTTTCTTCGCTGTGGGTTCTTAAAAAGTTTAATTTAAGATTTTTATTTATTAATTAACAATGATTGGTAGATCTGTACCTAGGGATGATCATGTACCAGATGATGAAGATAATGAAACAGCCGTTTTGAATACACATATCTACTGCAACGCCCCTGGTGGCTAAGACGTCTTAGAACCGTAAACTAATCAAGAACCTAAGGTGATATTTTCTACGTAATTCGATACACAGCAACTAAGATTTGCTTAGCTGTTTTAGAGAACCGCAGCATCTTCTGGTGGTCTGTAAACGGTAAACTTATCTAAAAACCTATTTTGAAGGGATACACTTATGTAAAACAAAAAACTGCATAAAAACTTATATTGTAGGTTTTGATGATAAAACCCATACAACTTCCTACCCCAAACGAATAAGCGGCCTCGTCCCTTCGTCGTCGTTGTAGGTGAAAACACATTTGTTTTTAAGTTCTTTCTGTGGGTTTAAATTTTTTTCATATAACTTGAATATAGACAAAGAGACACCCTGAATTTAACGTCTATTACAGCGCCTACACATAAACCGAAAATAAATAAAAAATCATTTTTATCCCAAGTAAGCACCAGTCTCATTATCCGTCATTCCTGTCTATCACACCCTCATAATTTCAACTTTACTTTATACGTGTATACATAGGTGAATGAAAAGCCTATACTTTCTCTTCGCCGATAATAAAACCTGGGTTAGGTATATCTATATAGTACATAAAATCGTAGTGATAAGGAATAGTTTGAGACAATTGAATTATTTATTTTATAAGATGTACCTACTTTAAAAGAGAACAGAAGAACTTGCTCTGAAGTGAAATCTACATAATACAAAAAGAAACATCGAAATCTGTTTTGCAAATTTTGAGAAAAATGGTAACAACGTATGCACAAGCACGTGCACATACGCACAAACAAACACACAAACTCACCACCTCTTACCCCAAATACATGTATCGTCACTGTTTCGTCATGAGTAAAAACGGTTGTGACTAAAATGTATTTTTATACGTTAAATTTATTGCATGAAATATTTTTCATTTATTTTTCGCTTTCGTTTCTAGACAGTTTTTTGACATCGACAGTGGAATAAATTTACTAGAATCCTCAGCTTGGATTTCAAAAGTAGAAATAGACGATATCAAAGAGCTTAAAGAAATAGTTATAGCCGTTTTCACGGGAAAAGACACTTTTCTCCAGTCCTGATAACTTTATGTACTGAGAATCGAAAATAGTGACCGCTAGGGGTCTCTGGGATCGTAAAAATCTTAAAAAGTCGACGAGCTGTGTTCTAACGTTATCGAACAGGGGTTTTTTTATCTGTACTAGTGGATACCAACTTATTTACAATTTATAAGTAATTCAAGGACGCTGTTACTTACCATCTGTTTAAAATTACATTATGTATACATAAATTCATATAATAAGGTATGTATTTATGAATTTAGTGGACATAGCTGCTTACCAATCGAAAACCCCAATTATCCATTGGTTTAGATTCAACAAAAATCTAAGATTGGAAATGAGGGTTGGGATTGGGTTGTTTGAAATTGAGATGTAATTCTAAACTAATATTTGTAGACATTATTTAATAAGTGAAAAATACGTACATAAAACATAATAACACACACACACACACACAATCACAACAACGCCTAAGTCCCAAACTAAGCATTAGCTTGTATTTTGGGTACCCACATACATATAACAACCAAGACCCGGTGCCAGTATTAATATTCATCATATAAATACTGACCCGACCTGGGATTCGAACCCGGGACCTCCAGCTTCGCAGGCAGGGTTGCTGCCCACTAGGCTAAGCGGTCGTCGTTTACAGCATTAAAACAGCATTTACAAACACGTTCAGAGTTTTTAGTTGACGGTTAAATAATTTTTTTTATTTTTTATATTTATATTTTAAATAAGATTTTCAAATATCTACCTATTGTTGCGTTTTATATATTTATTATTTATATTGTATATTTATTTTTGCTCCGACATATATGATCATTCCAAATTTATTTTTTACGAAATTCAATTTAATTAGGCAATAAAAAGATTTTTTTCTACAACTTTCTTTAGCATTCAATAAAAAAGAAGCTTTTAAATAATTAAATATTTTAATAATATCGTTATAATACATAAAATACCTAATCTAAAATGGTTCTTCTATGTATCATTTACAATACAAACATATTCTCTATCGCCCGAAGCTATGTCGCGAATAACAGCAAGGAGCGAGAAAATCTTTTATAACTTATTTATGAAACGTCCCCCAAGTTCATCGTTGGCCTGAATTTAAGTAAATATACAAAATGTTAATGTTAAGCTCTACCATTTTAAAATTGATAAACAAAGTTGTAGGATGAACACGCTTGACTACTACTTGGGAAATAATATTTGATAATTTTATATCTATTATCTGATTACTGTGTATTGTCAATACTTTGAAATGCAATTTAAAGGACATACTAAATTACTTCATATTTTAGAACGTTATTAATCATGTTTTGTATAATTTTAAAAAAACCTTGTTACAAAAATATTTGTATATTTTTACAGTGAAAATATTCACAAAAACAAACTCGTGAAAAATTGCGTCGATGGCACTTTTCAAAATTAAAAATCTTATCTTGGTTTCTTCACGCAGAGCGTTCGCTAAGCCCCATTACATCCTTGCGGGGTCTACGACAAATAATTTACGAATAAAAACTTTGTTTAACAAAATATGACTTACTTTACTTATTAAAATATAAAGTATTAAAATGAACCGTACAATAACACGTTCATGTTTATAATTGGTGTATTTAATAATTACTTTTATTTTCACCTAGTTTTTCTTAGCAGAACTTGTTAGAATTTAGATTTTCTATTATCGGTTTGTAAATTAGAAAAGCAAAAAAGAAAAAAATAATATCCTCCATTGCAGGGGCTTAGGCCTCCACCTAGGGTGAGGAGGCTTGGAGCTTAATCCACCACGGTGCTCGAGTGCGGGTTGGTGGATTTTTACGACTGCCATCTGTTGATGATACCCGGGACAGACGGCTTAACGTGCTCTCCGAGGCACGGAGTCAATGATAGTTATGTACTTAAGTCAGAAAAAACTCATTAATACATATTCGGATTCAAACCTTCTGAACTTCGAACAGGTTTGCTGCACTCGGGCTACCACGACATGTCACAACAATTATTTATATTAGAGAATAACATAAAAAAAATCAACGGATCTCCTGCTTTCGCACGAACTTCTTACGACATTGGAAATTAACCTAACGGAATAAAGGAAACACACATATTTTGGATAATATTTTTCGGAATACATTTTTTGCGCAAAAAAAATAACACAACTGTATTTGAATAAGCATAAAACTTCGAAATATAACATTCTATACGACATTTTGATCGAACAAACCGAATTAGTACGAAATGTAACACCGACGCATATCCGACTTATAACTAAGGGCACCCTTAACCACTACTTCCGGTTGTCCAATTCTTACAATTTTAGTCTCAATCGACCCCCCGTCTAATTACCCCGAGCCATTTTTTTATTTATTTTTTTATTCGGACCTAGTTCTCGAGATATCGGGCTCCTAAAATGAAAATCGGGGATTTCGTTTCTTGTCGATAATTTTTTTTATTTTTAAACTTTTTCTAAATTGTCTTTTGCAATCTTGTAGAGCTTGCCGAGTTGCGTCTTTTGACACCACGTTCATTCCGATATCTTGAAAACTCTTCGTGCAATGTACCTGTCTCACAAAACTCCCAAATGACCCCCTATACTCCAACGAAATGAAAGTCATTTCCAATGACAAAATTATAAAGGTAATTTAAATGGAAACTAAAATGAGGACCTCTGTATATTTTCATCAGTCTGACAGTTTATAATTGAAATGGCATCAGCTAACCGCAACACGGATTACGGATTATTAGTTTGACAAAGCAACCAACGACGCGCTAGCATACATATGCCAAAAGCGAAAGTGAATTAGGTTTCATCGCAGTATTCCGTTCGTTATATTATCAGGACACAGGCAGTTTTAAAATGAACAATTTGTTTTTTTTTTTTTTTAATTTTGCAGTCATTTATTATATAATTTTTCGCATATGAATACCAGTATTTTGTACATTAACTTGGAAGCAGTTGTATTAGAAGTAAAATTACCGCGTGTATAATACATTGAACCAAATATAGCCCCGTAATTTATACTGAAGATGGAGACTCAGACGTTGTGTGAAGTGAGTGTCGAAAAGATTTCCAAGTGCTATCGAGGACAAGTGGCCATAGCCTCGCATTTAAAACGCCTTTGATCTGGTCGTTTTAGATCTGACCCAACACCACAATGAGCAATTCCACGTAAGGGGCTTTCTGTGGAAGTATGAGTTATTTTTTTTTTTTTAGTATATCCTTCGAAGTGATTATTACGTTAAATTTTAGGTTTAATTGTATTTTATTAATGGAATTGTTTATGTTTATATAATACGAAAACTTTTATTTAATTTCGATGAAGTAGGTATCATTATTGTTATCTTAGATAGCCGAAATACTTCACAACGAAAGAAAGTCCGAGTAAAATGGTAAAAACTCAGATAAATCGTTTAATCCATTCCATTAGCCCTTTTTATAACCCACTGCAGAAGCTTAAGCCTCCCCTCAAGATGAGAATGTGTTCTCCGAGGCACGGAGTTAGTGACAGTTAATGTACTTAAGTCAGAAAAAACTCATCGGTACACGTCCGAATTCGAACCATGGCCACATAGCCTTATAGATTTGAAAAAGGTTCGCTGCGCTCGGGCTATCACGACATCCGTTCGACCGAAATCGTTCAACAGTGAGCATTTACATTATTCTTTGAATTATCATAGTCAAGTATAATGTAATTTCCTCACCATATAAAGTATCTTGTGCAAAGCGACTTCGATACGATTTAAGCTTTTCATCATCATCATCATCATCATCAGCCCATTTTTACCCCACTGCAGGGGCTTAGGCCTCCCCCAGGGTGAGGAGGGAGGGCCTGAAGCTTAAATCCATCACACTGCTCCACTGCGGATTGGTGATTGTAACGATCGCCATCTATTGACAGCGTCCGGGACCGACTGCTTTACGTGCCCTCCGAAGCACGGTGTCAGTGATATTGTGTACTTAAGTCAGAAAACCTCATTGGTACACGCCCGGATTCGAACCATGGCCCTATGGGGCCTTATTTTAATAGATCTATTTAATAGATCCACAAAATAGATTACATTCAATGCAACACCAGCACCAGCAGCTATTTTAACACAGAAATACTTGAATGACATTTAGAACGCGTCCTTATGCTCCGCCTTCCACTGGAACGGAACTTCAAGTGCTAAAAGTGATAGTATTTTATGAATAACTTTTAAAATCAAAGTTTTTAATGAATTCAACTACAGCGTTTATATTTAGCAATTTTAATTTAATTTATTTAAAAAGGGAACCTGAAAACCGTCGCTGGTTCGATTCCCACCTAGGACAAATATTTGTGTGCATTTACATGTGTAATTGTTCCGTATCTGGGTGTGAAATATGTATATACTATAAAGAATATTTAAGTATGCATATCAGTTTTCTGGTACCCATAATACAAGCTTCTCTTAGTTTGGGACTAGTGGCGCTGTGTGGGATGCACCAGGTACTGTATATTAAATTTTTGGTACCATAAGCAAATCCCAAAAGCTGGCAATGAATTACCTATATTGTTAAAGTAACAAATGTACATGTAGGTACGTATACGTATTTGTAACAATGTAATACTCGGAGCTCTTATCTTTATGACGTATGCACGAAAGTTTCGCAACTAAATTATCTGGAATGATGGAGCAATTTCCCATGACTGCAGTTGGGTCTCGTTGCATGTCGAAATTTTGTATAGCGACATAAAATGTCTGCCGCTTTAAAGTTTATAACAGGTGCCCGGCAGCTGCGCATTAATTTTACTCCATCGTCGAATTTAGTATGAAACGTGTTAGTACGTTATTATGGCGAACATAAGTTAAATCGTTTTCGTATGGTAAACTAGTAAGTAGTCCGCGGCCTCGTTTGCATGGAGTCCAAGGAGTGGATTTATCGCAAATCACTTCATATTATAAAATAAAGTCCCTCGCCGCGTCTGTCTGTCTCTCTGTCTGAACGCGATAAACTCAAAAACTACCAAACACATTGGCATATTATTGACACCAATGGACAGAGTAATTCAAAAGGAAAGTGTACGTGTATAATTTGTTAATGTTTTGTGCAAAGAAGGACGGGCAAAAATGTATGATCTGCGTCCCCACCCACCAATAACGACTTGACATACATCGTTGGAAAGATCTATCCGTAGCGATTATTGATTACTATGACAAATTAGTCCAAAACACTGTGTGAAAAATAGACAGCTAAAATAAATATTTATTAAAAAATAATTTTTCACTGCTTTTACATGCTGATAATACACCTAGTATACAGATACAATAATACAACAAACTCAAAAATTTTATTGATCAAAATAAGATTACAATACAGTGAGCACTTATTACAAACATGTAAAATATTTATAGCCAAATGCTGATGTTAACAGCCATTCATACTTTAATATTTAAATTGACAATTCATTTGTATTGTGTTCAAAATCTGTATATACTATATACTTTATACAAATCAAATGAATTGGAAACTAAATACCAAAGTATGAACGGCTTTTGATATCAGCATTTAGCTATCGATGTATGAGCCTTTTTGAAGATATCAGAAGATTTTGAGGTTACTTCAAAGCATCTGCTTTATCTGAACCTAAGGGTTGTCAACAATAACATCATTGAAACACGCTGCTGGACCAACGAAAGGAGTGTGCCTCGCATAGCCAATATACCATATAATAGAAGTTATATGAGCACAGCTGCCTACTGTCCGTAGCCCACAATAATATGTTTTCGCTAAATCCATGGTTTTCGCTCTAACATGTCGCGATTGAATACAGCTTAATAACCATCCAATCTCCACCATATTATATTGACTCATTTTGTTTTCCAACACTTTTATTAGGTATAGGCCATTTTGAATATGTTCACCGTGATAATATTTCGATAGTTTTAATTGATGGAATCCTAACGACTGAGTTGGGGCGCGTGCGCTTGCGCCCCGCGCTCGAATCAGAGAGATGGACAAAGATATCAAAGTATCTCTGTCTCTCTTGCATCTATTAAGTAGAGTGACAGATTGCATTGTTATAGTTCGTGATATTAGCACCTAGTTATTGTCCGAATATATTTATCTCGCTGAAAAGATTTGTTAGTGGCTCGTCGCTCTGCTTAGCTTCGCTCCTCACTCTACTACAAGCAAAACCTAACCTATTCATTCTGAAATAGTAGACCAACCTACCTATTTTGGCCTAATTTCAAATGGTCTAGTGGTCAGACAAATAAAAATATGTTAATACGAATTACTGCCCTCTAAGAGGGCAATCATGAATGCTTTTGCGATAGAACTTTGTTGCGCATGGCAACATTTAAATATTATAAATTGTCAAATACAAATATTATAAATTCGATGTCAAAGATCTCTCTTTTTTCTCGGATTTAATGTTCAATACACGGTTATACGTCTGCTCGAGTATTTTTATTTCCCGATCCACGAAGACTCCAGCCACCTACATACTAACAAATACAGTCCGACGCGCTACATGGTCCTTCGACATTTTACAAAGAAGAATCTTCGCAAAAGGAAAAAAATAGCAAAACCAATACAATTGGATTCAAACGGTGAGCAAAAGTCAAACAAACCGCTCGGCCATATTTGTTGGCTACGAGCAGGAAGGGTATAGCCGTCAATTTCATAACGCGATTTCCGACAATCTTTACAAGACCAATAGAAACGCAAGACATCGCTACACACGAATCTCCGAGCTACTGTCGTTAGATAAATCTCACTCGGCGATAAACGTCAAGAAAGCAGAAAGAAAAAGACGCAATTAGCGAAGAGGCCCAAGACCGAGCAAGATCAAGAAAAACTACTCTCGGTTCCAAGTTCCAAGCTCCCGTTAAAAAATTCAAAACTGCATCGTGAATGCGCGTGTGCCGTACGTGAGGCGTCGTGTGTCGTGTATTGTTTTTTTTTCATCTTTTTCATGTCGTTTCTGTAAAGTGTACTCTAGTTTGTAAATTTTTGTAAATTCATCGCTAAAAATTAGAAAATAATGACCGAGTCTAGTGGCGCAAGTGGATTGGCAGCCGGAAAGATGGAGGAACTAAGTAAAAAGATTGCGGCGCGTGGCTATCTAAAAGGTACCATTACTAGGTTACTCTCGTGCGTAGAAGAAGATTTGAGCCAATATTCTTTTCAATATTTAAACACCAAACGCCAGCGATTGATTACAGTGTTTGCTGATTACGAAAGAATTTGCCAAGATATTCTTTTTCTCAACCCACGCGACGATGAGAAAGTTGACCGCGTCGAAAACAATTACTATCAAATTTTAACCGCACTTGACGAGGCCATTAAGCTCAAAACTTCCGTTACACCGACTTCACAGTCTGCCGGTCCACCTGTAACGCTAACTAAAAAATTGCCTCCTATTTCGATAAAGGCCTTTGATGGTAGGTTCACAGAATACATGCCGTTCATCAATCTTTTCAAATCTATGATTCACAATGACATAGGCCTTGATGTTATTCAGAAATTTTATTACTTACGGTCTTATTTAAGTGGCGAACCTTTAGACTTGGTAAAGAACTTACCAGTTACAGCCGCAAGTTATGACGAGGCACTAAAGCTTTTAGCAGATCGGTATGAAAACAAATGTAGAATAACTGCTGAACACATAGCCCAAATATTAGATTTAAAACCTATAGTTAGGTCAACGGCATGCAACTTGAGGGACTTTGTATCGTCTGTCAGGCAACAATTAGCCGCTATTAAAAATCATGAACCCAACAGTAAGTATTGGGACGTAATGCTAATGTGTGTATTGACGCGCAAACTAGATGCGTTCACTGCGCGGGCATACCAGCTCGAGCGTGACCATGACACCGAGCCAAAGCTAGAAGAATTCCTGAAATATTTAGAAAAGCGAGCGCTCGCTTTAGAAAATGTCGAGCAAGGTCACACTCAGGGTCACAGCCAGGCACAGCGTCCAAGCAGCAGTAAGGTGACAGCACACGTCATCGTGGGAACATGCAATTACTGTAAGTCAAAAGAACATAAATTATTTAATTGCAAAAAATTTCAAATGCAAACAAACACAGACAGAATAAAATTCATTGAACAAAATAAAATGTGCAACATATGTTTAGGTACACACTCAGGGAAATGTAGGTTTCATTTTCGGTGCTCCGAGTGCAAGGGTAATCACAACACTCTGGTGCACTGCAACCCGCCTACACCTGCAACACCTGTCACATTATTAGGAAACATAAATAATAACGTGCTTCTTCCCACAGCAAGAATAAAACTGGTGGGCAGAGATGGCACCGAATATCATGTCAAGGCTCTCATGGACAGCGGTTCACAGGTGTCTTTCGTCACCTCAAAAGTCGTTCAATTGTTGGGATTAAAATCTCAACACAACGACATAAACATCATTGGCATTGCCAATGCAAAAAACAAGATGAACGCTTGCATTCAATTAGAGATTTTTTCGTTAAAAAGTCCATTTAAAACAATGATAACTTGTCAAATTATAGACAGAATAACTTGCAACTTACCTCAATATACATTTGATATTTCTGAATTTACAATTCCTCCAGACGTTAGTTTAGCTGATGAAAAATTTAATGTGAATTCTGAAATCCATATGCTAATCGGATGTGATGTGTTTTTTCAGGCACTACTGCCATACCAGCCGAGGCAACTCGTCAAGGTTGCACAATCAGCAAGTTCTACGCAGCCACAACAGGGAGACCACACGAGCTCTTGCCCCACATTGCAGCATAGTAGTCTACATATAATTGACACTGTGTTTGGTAGCATTGTAGCAGGTAACTTGCCCCAATGTCTATCTCGACCAACATGCAACAAAGTTGTTTTAAAATGCGAGTTCTCACTTAATGAAATATTAGCCCAATTTTGGGCCAATGAAAAGGTCCCTGAAATTCTCAATGAGAAAACTTCAGAGCATGAGCTCTGCGAAGAGATTTTTCAATCAACGGTCAAATTAAATAACAATCAATTTGAAGTTGCATTACCTTTGAAAGTAAAATTGTCGGAGGTCAATGAGATATTGGGGCAGTCTTTTCATTTTGCGTTAAAAAGATTTCTTAATTTAGAGAAAAAGCTTCATGCGAACACAGAGTTATTGTCCCAGTATAAAAATTTTATTCACGAATATTTGTCTCTCAATCATGGTCACTATGTTGACATTGAGTCATATGATTTGAATAAACAAGCAGTTTACTTTCTCCCCCATCATGCAGTGTTCAACGAAAACAGCAAAACAACAAAATTGCGCACAGTTTTCGATGGTTCAATGCGGACTAATAAGAAAATTTCATTGAACGATTTACAATTAAATGGACCAATTGTTCAACGTAGTTTATTTGAAATTATATTACTATTTCGTTTAGGAAAGTACACATTTACAACTGACATTAGGCGTATGTTTAGAAACATAAGAGTAGATTCAGCATTTACTTCCCTTCAAAACATTCTTTAGAGAGACAATCCTAGAGAACCAATAAAATGTATTAGACTGGACACGGTGACGTATGGCTTAAAGTCATCAAGTTACATAGCAACAAGGTGCTTATATGAGCTAGCAAAGAGGTATGAAAATTGCCACCCTCTAGCTTCAAATGTAATAAAAAATCATAGTTATGTCGATGACATCATTTATTCAAATGACAATTTAAGTACAATTATCACAGCAAGGGACCAACTATGCAATCTGTTAAAAAAGGGTGGTTTCAACACCCACAAATGGTCATCAAATGATGAACGAATCTTGTCAAATATCCCAGCAGATCAGCAGCATTTTGATAGCTTAGACTTGCAAAAAGATAATTTAACAATGAAAGCTCTAGGGTTGCAAATAAATATTAAAAATGATCACTTTATTATCTCATCCCCAGAGGCGTTCAACTCAGAAAAGGTCACAAAAAGAAGTATACTTAGTTACATAGGGAAAATTTACGATCCCATGGGGTTCGCAAGCCCAATTGTGGTCAATGCGAAGGCCATAATGCAAAAGTTGTGGCTGTCAAAGCTTGATTGGAAGGACAGTCCACCAACCGAGATCGAACAAGAATGGCTGCAGTTTACAACTGAATTAAATAAAATGGAGCCAATCTCTATAAATAGAAATATAAGTACACACAGAATACACGCTTCAGAGCTGATTGGCTTTGCAGATGCCTCCAGTACAACTGCTTATGGGTGCTGTATATATCTGCGACAAGTTGACACAGCAGGTAAAGTTGAAGTACATTTACTCTGTTCCAAATCAAGGATAAATCCAGTGCAAAAAAAAGGTATGACAGTGCCTAGACTCGAACTGAACGCTGCACTTTTGCTTTCAAAACTGGTAGTAAAAACTTATGAAACTTTAATGCTTAAAATTAATATAAAAAATGTTTATCTGTTCAGTGACTCACAAATTGTCCTTGGATGGCTAAATAAAGATATAACGAAACTCCAACCTTACATAGGAAACAGAGTAAAAGTAATTCACGAACACACAAGTAAATGGCGATGGTTATATGTAAGAACGACTGAAAATCCAGCGGACTTGATCAGCAGGGGTATCCAACCCAGCGAGCTGGGAGGGAAAAGTCTATGGTGGCATGGGCCACAGTTCCTGCAAAACAGTGAGTATGAATTTTCATGCTGTAAAACTTATATACCTCACGATTTACCAGAGGTTAGGCATGACTTGACGTTCTCCGGTAGCGCGGTGCAAAAAAGAACTGTCAGTCATCTGTTTGATCGCTTACATAACCATTCAGATATTAACAAAATGGTCAGAATTTTTGCATATATATTAAGATTTTTGAATAACATAAATAAAAATAAAACTAAATATAGTACAGACTTCCTGAGTTGCTCTGAATTCAAGCAATCTCTGATGCTAATAATCAGACATGAACAAACTAAATATTTTCATGCTGAAATCGACTCTATACGTAAAGGTCATAACGTGAAAGATAATCTAAAGAATTTACATCCCTTTATAGACGACTTAGGGCTTTTGCGAGTTGGTGGAAGGCTCCATTATCACCAAAAGGTTCGAACCGATAATGGAACCGAAAGGTTCCATTATCACCACCTTGCTCATCAAAAGTGAGCACGAAAAATTAATGCATGCAGGTCCTAGGCTCTTACTTGCAAATTTGAATCAAAGGTTTTGGATTGTGAACGGTTTGGTAGAAATAAAGAAAGTTACTCATAAATGTGTCACATGTTTTAGACAAAAGGCCACTGTGGCGAGACAGCTGATGGGTTCTTTACCTGCGAGTCGAGTCACAATGACTAGCTGACCTTTTGAAAAAATCGGAGTGGATTTTGCTGGACCAATTGAGGTCAAACTCTCTCGCATTAGACGATCTGTAATAGGAAAAGGCTATATTCTAGTCAGTGTATGTTTCACGACAAAATGTATTCATTTGGAACTGGCCTCTGATCTCACAACAGATACGTTTTTGGCTTGCTTAAGAAGGCTAATTTCAAGACGAGGGCTACCCATCGAAATCCACTGCGACAATGCAAGCACATTTAAAAGTGCAAATAGTAAATTGGTTGAACTCTATTCGCTGCACGCTTCACAAAGTCACCAGGCGCAGGTGCATGATTTCATGGCACAAAAGGGCATAAATTTCCACTATATCCCATGCTATTCCCCGTCATTTGGTGGTCTTTGGGAATCGGCAGTGAAGAGCACCAAATATCATTTAAAACGCATATTGCAAAAAAATGTCTTAACTTATGAACAACTGAATACTGTACTTATTGAAATTGAAGCAGTGCTCAACTCGAGACCTCTGTTACCATTGTCTTCAGATCCCAACGATTATTGTTATTTGACACCAGGTCATTTTATTATAGGTAGTTCACTATGTACCCAGCACAAGATCTATCTAATGTACCTCAAAATAAACTAAAATTTTGGCAATTATGTACACAGTTAAAACAAAAATTTTGGAAAGTATGGCATAAGTGTTACTTAAATGTTTTACAGAATAGACCTAAGTGGCTTAATTAAACTTGTAATGTAAAAGTAGGCAGTCTAGTAATAACTATATATTTTAAAGGAAGATAATATTCCGACTATGTCATGGCCTATGGCCAGAATTGTAAAGGTTATTAGTGGTCATGATGGTAAAGTGAGGGCAGTAGAAGTGAAAACCTCTAACCAAAAAACACACCTTCGAGCCATACACAAAATATGTATATTGCCTATAGAAGATAACCTCTTGTGAGGCCGCAGCATGTTGCGCATGGCAACATTTAAATATTATAAATTGTCAAATACAAATATTATAAATTCGATGTCAAAGATCTCTCTTGTTTCTCGGATTTAATGTTCAATACACGGTTATACGTCTGCTCGAGTATTTTTATTTCCCGATCCACGAAGACTCCAGCCACCTACATACTAACAAATACAGTCCGACGCGCTACAAACTTAGAGCAGCGATTTCTACTGCTTCTCTGAAACTAATTTTTTTCTCATTTGAAAATGGTCCAAATTACAAAAAAAAAATTATAGTCGGAAGGGGCGGAGATTATAGAGGGTAACTAAAGGTTTTTTAGTGGAGTTTAGTGGAGTATATTTAAACTAATTTTTTATTTAATTTAAACTTAATTCTCTTCTAAACAAAGATTTTTTTTTAATTGAGACATTAAATATTATTTGAAACAAGAGAAATAAAAAAAAATGTTAAAAAATTTAACAGACAACTTAACATTACTTTCGATATTAACATATCGGTTGTTAAGTTCATCTTTCTCCTAATCAACCGCAACGAAAATTAAAAACCATGACCGTAATAAAATCCTTCTTTCTACTGCAGATTTTTAACGTTTCAGTTTTTGCGATACTCAAACATTAAAGAGCGGTCGTAACCCTTTACTCTCCTCATCTTCCTACTCTCAGTTAAAGGGCAGTAAACGCACAGTAACAACGAAAACGATTCGCCGAACAACGCCTCGGACATACTTAATGAGCTTTGAGAATGAAAGCTTTGGCGAAAAGGACGCGATAGGTATTCTTACGGACTAGTTTATTTTATGCCGTGTAATTATTGGATTGGTTTAAATATAACAAAGAAAATATTAAGAAAACGTGTTTCTAATCATCTGGTGTATAAAATCTAGTGTTGAATTCTAGAGGATTGTGAGAGAGTAACGGCCACACCACGACTTTGTCAATATCAACAGAAAGTAAAGTATATCTTACCGGGTATCGTAAAATTGCTAGTTTATGATAAACTAGCTTTACGTCCGCGGCTCCTCTCGCGTGGACTGTACCGAGTACCGGGACCCCTTTTTCCAGGAAAAAAAGTAGCCTAGTCACTTTTCAGCTTATAAACTATATTTAAGCAAAAAATCATATAGTTGATAAAAGCTGAAATATTAATTTCAAAAGCTTGAGGCTTTGTTTCAAATAGTAATCATTTGCACAGATTTTTCAAACTGAGCAGGTAATCTAAATAATACATTAATTTGTTTGAAAATTGTAAATATATAAATTAGAAGTAACTTCATAAAATAATATGGATATTAATTGATATTGTTTATATTCTTAGTTGTAAATTACATTCAAGAGACATTGTTGTCGGCGACTGACCGGTTGGCCGAGTGGTTAGAGACCCTAACTACGGAGCCGAGGGTCGCGGGCTCGATTTCCGCCCGGGGCAAATATTTGTGTGCATGAATGTCTATTTGTTCTGTGTCTGGGTGTATCTATATATGTATGTATTATAAAAAAAGAAGAATATTTAAGTATGTAAATCAATTGTCTAGTACCCCATAATACAAGCATAATACTCGCTTACTTTAGGACTAGAAGACGCTGTGTGGGATGTCCCGGATATTATTATTATTATTGTTGGGTTGGAAACGCTTAGAAACCAAAACACTATTATTTTTTGTTTGTGTGCTAACGTAATTAGGTTATACAAATTTCATTTGAACTTAAACTGCTTTAGGATGCGAAAGTAAAAGCGTATATGTCCATTACTTGAAAAGTTTTGTTTTGTTAAGTCGTTTATCATAGTCAGCAAGTTTATGTTTGTTTCTAGTATTTATATTAGGCCGGTCAATATTTTTTTCGAATAACGAAATATTGTTTTACTTTCATTTTGGCTTCTGCCAGAAACAATGCACATAAACGTTCAATAGGAGATCACACGTTCCTTACTGTATTTTCGACTGTATTTTCCATTCATTCTGATTAAAACTTTATTTACTATTGGTTTCATTAAATGTCCAAATTTTCCCGTGGGAAATGAAATACTCAATATTTTTCTTTAGCTTTTCCTGTAAACTACGACTGAGCCTTTTTTCGGTATTTTTTTTATTTTCACCTTCAATAGTTTCAGAGACAGCTTGAGGAATTCTTGATTTTTATATATTTTCTTTAATGTCTATCAAACTATGGATTTGAAAATCAAAAATAATATATATTATGTTAGTATTACAACAAGTATTTTCGTATAATATGTCAAATACATCATTTGACCCGGGGTTTACCCCAAAAATTAAATCTCAAAATATTTCTTTATTTTCGTTATAGTATATTGGGTGTCTTATAACTCTGTAAATGTATTCAATATCAATTTTTTTCATGCAATTGTTTCGTAGAAATTAGTTTGTGACAAACGAACAGACAGACACGAGAGGGATACTGTAGAGGTGTCTCATCCGAGATGTATAGACCCCTAAAAAAAAAAGCGGAACACAAAGCTAGAATCCGAACAAAAAATTCAACCCCCTTTCAATTAAATTTTTGCGTAAGTATCTAAAACCATCACAATTTGTATGCAAAAGAAAACGACAAAAAAGCATGCATTATATCCAACATTTACACAAATTAGTAGAGTCATTATAAAACCTATTTTACTGTCTTTTTATTTCTGGTTTCGTGCGTAAAACATTTAAAAAAAAATTATTATCATACTGATAATTAATACAGTGTTTAAAATAAAGGTTCATAAACTTCTCCATGTTGTTTAGTCTTCTCTAAATGGCTAAGTGATGTTTATATAAGATAATTGACGTATGTATCTCTTGGGACATTCAAGTTACTTAAGTTAGAATAGTTTAGACAGACAGATCGGCCACGCGGGCCCTCAAAATTATGTAATACACAACTACACATATTGTACTCACTGCTCACAAAATTATCAAGATGCCACATCTCAAAATTTGGAAGTCCAAATAATCAAAAACCGAAGCAGTTACAGACATTTCCACATTATAATTCTCACTCTCTCTCTTTTGCTCCAAGCAACTGCACTAGTACCTAATAATAAGACAATAGTTAAAGAAAAATACGAAACTTTAAGGTAGCCTGGGAAAATTTCACTTCCATACATTTTTGTATTTAGAAAAAAGTTGCTCAAGTCGTACCCCCAAAGGGAAAATTGCTGTAGCTTTTAAATTACTTTAAATCAAACAATTTTTTGGGTCCACGGAATCTTTATTTACTTAAGTCGTAACCAGCTTTTCTAAAATAAAATCATCTTGTACAAAAAATCTTTATGAAAAGTTTTTCAAAAAGTATACCTTTGCTACGACTAAAGCAC
The DNA here is from genome assembly GCA_949709985.1 of Luffia ferchaultella. Classification (NCBI taxonomy): domain Eukaryota; kingdom Metazoa; phylum Arthropoda; class Insecta; order Lepidoptera; family Psychidae; genus Luffia; species Luffia ferchaultella. The sequence goes on along the minus strand of OX453249.1, from coordinate 4,120,257 downwards.
GGTTGCCTAACTCGTACCGTTTATAATCTAAGGCGTAGGCACTTGGAATAAGACGTCAACCATGACATTATAAACTCTTCACAATAGAGTATATAACAAGAGATCTAGTTTAAGGTTTAGTCTAATTTGTAGTCTCAAAGGAGAGCTTAATAGTACTAGTAAATTACACTTAGAAAACAAAATAAATTGTTAATTCTTGAGAAAAACAAAACTATTAAAAGAGGAAAATTACTTGTCATATTTAGGTGCCTATACATAGTAAGATTGAACACTGATATCACAAATTTATTTCTTTGCGTCACTTTCCATCCGAGCACATATTATAGGTCATGTCGTACCAGCAAAAAAGTATTTTAGTCAATATTTTTTTCATATGTTACTCCTTTATAACTATTGCAACGATGTTAAAATAAATAAAGAAATTTTATGCAGAACATTATGACCACATTATTAAAGACAAACAGAAATAATAATTACCAAACTGATAACAACGCTTCTGTTATCCGCGTGGATTAACATACAAGTCAAATAACAAGTTTAGATGTAAACTGATTTAAAACTTAGATAGATTTTTCACGTCACACAGTGTTTTACGCTTTAGACAAGTGATTACGAACATCTAAGGGAAGTCGAAAACTCTCGCCTCCGTTGTCGTAACCCACATTTAGTTAATTGGCCAAGTTACTGAAACAACTTAATTAGGCTCAGATAGCTCGGAGCGTTCGCGTGGTATTTCAAACAATCGAAATTACAAATGCGTATTCACTTCCGTACGGATTTCGCTTTCAGAATGATTGAAGATTTCTCTTCTACTATCGAATAATTTTATGAAGCTGTATTATATTCACGATTATTAATCATACCAAATCAATTACATGTGTTGAATAATGATTACGACAAAATTTAAAAAATGATAATATGCCCATAACTTAAGGAAAGAGTCAAAGTCAAAAAAAAAAATTGATTAGGTACTAATTCAGAAAACTAGAAGCAGAAGAATCGACAAAAACTGTTCTCTGTTTGTTATATTCTGTTTGTTATATTATATTCTGTATGTTATATATTTGTATTTATATTACATTATCTTTTTTAATTTAGGATATTTTAAACTACTGCAATGATTTCCATGGGTTTCCATCATTCCATCTACAATTCATCAATAATAATAATATCCGGGACATCCCACACGTCGTCGTCGTCTAGTGCCAAAGTAAGCAAGTATTATGCTTGTACTAGAGGTACTAGACAACTGGTATACATACTTAAATATTCTTTTTTATGATATATACATATATAGATACTTTTACACCCAGACACGGAACAAGTAGACATGTTCATGCACACAAATATTTTTCCCGGGCGGGAATCGAACCCGCGACCCTCGGCTCATCAGTTAGGGTCTCTAATTACTCGGACAATCGGTCAGTCGTCAATCTTTTTTCATGAGTAACATTAATACATTTTGTAAATTGAATTATAAATTAGGTTATAATTTAAATCCAACTTTTTGTAAAAACTGATAAAGAATTATTAACCTTTGATAATTTGAACCCTGAAGTTATAATAATAATATAATTTTTAACTATAATATTTGTATATAAATTAGCATACATCGTTGGTTTACCCACAATATAATTATTTCTTATACAAAACAAAAAGTACATATTACTCAAAGAACGTTTAACGAACTTAAAACTGTTAAACATGTTCATGCACCCAAATATTTGTCTCGGGCAGAAATCGAAAACGCGACCCTTGGTTTTGCAGTTTGGGTCTCTAACCACTCGGCCAATCAGTCAGTCGACCCCAGACAGACATCCCAGACAAGTAATTGAAGCTTCTTTTATTTACATTTAACTATTTTATATTTTGTACTGGAATATTATTCGACTAATCTCAGAGTGTCTGCAGACTTTTATAGCAACTTTTCGTTTAACTTTTATGAATTAAAGTAATTTATTCACACTCATACGAACATAGAGACAGACAATAGAAAAAATTTGATGTATATCGTCATTTCAAAGAAAATTATAATCAAAGCACTACGATTATTAATTTTTTAGATCTCCTAAATTTGAGAAAGGACAACAAATTTAATTGATTTGATTTGTATACACTTTTCTGGTAATTATGGAAGTCCCCGGAGTTATGGCGCGAATATAGTTTCGAAACCACTTTCAAAAATTTAAATTGTTCTCCTTGTCGTACCAAGATCACGTTGAAAATATCTCATTACCAAATAGAGAAACAATTTTTTTTTCATTATTACTGAGTGATTACGTTTTTAAAAGTTAACAGATGATTATCCCGTAAGCTTTATTTCTGAAGTTAAGTAAAAATAAAAGCTTTCTGAAAAATACCCAGAAAGAATTATTATTCTTGATATTTTCTAGAAAATTTTTATTACGATTTCTGCATAGAATCGTTTTATTTCTTTTCTATGAAAAATGTATTAGTTTTTTTTTTATCTTACCATAGACTTATAACCTACTACGATGTTTTACAAACAAATATTTGATAAGTAAATAACGGTTTTATGTTTGAACAAAAATTGGCGCTTGGTACACGGCCCGCCGGCGAATCGTAAACATATAAAAAGTTGCCGCTGCCAAGTTTCAGGTTGGCTTTTGACCGAAACACCGCGGCGACATTTATTTAACCGTGTTTAACTGTCTTTGATTTATTCGACTAACTTTTTGTATCGATTGTTTTAAGTAGAAATGTTTGACTGTTCAATTTACGTGTCGTGATAGCCCGAGCGCAGCGAAACTGTTTCTAATATATAACGCCATGTGGCCGTGGTTCGGATCCGGGCGTGTACCAATGAGTTTTTTCTAACTTAACTACATTAACTATCACTGACTCCGTGTCTCGGAGAGCACGTTAGATGACGGTCGTTACAATCCGTCAACCCGCATTGAAGCAGCGTGGTGGATTTAAACTCCAAGCCCCCTCATCTTGAGAGGAGGCCTAAGCCCTTGCAGTGGGGTATAAAAAGGGGCTGATGGAGTGGGAATGGATTTTTTTTTCTAGATCTTTCCTATTAATCCGAGAGATAGTTTTTGTTAAAATTGACTCGTTGCTAAAGAACAACTATTTTATATTTAGATGTCGAAACATGCTTAATGATAATTATACGCCGATCAACAATAATTAACAAAATTGAAATCTGCTGGTAATTTATCGATATTTCCTAAAACTGCGTATTCCCCGTGCCTTGGTTTACAAATAAACAGGCGAATAATATAATTTGTATTTAATCTCTCTGGTATGCATCATGGGTGTTGTTGCTACAGATATCTGTCTAGAGCAAATCAAATTACGCAAGTTTACCAAAGTGCCAAGCATGCCGTATGATTTGAATAAATTGTAGATATATATTGTGCCAGAATAAATAAAAATAAATAAATATAATTTCAAATGTAATTATCGATGAATTTTACCATTATTTACGCCGCAACCACATTTGTTTTTTTTTTTAAGGTAATGTTTATTTTTCAATTTCCATTGACGTCTTGTTACGGAAACGTTGGTAACATGCACAGATGAAAAATGGAATGGTTGTCGCAGTTACGTCGCTTCTAAGTTACTAAAAATTACACTTATGTATAAACAGAAAGTACTACGTTGTTTACCAATATAGCAAAAATAGTGTATTTCCTTTGAGGGTAAATAGTGTAATACGATAATATTTTATTGTTTATTTACAAACAGCCTATTGGCCAAGTTCTCGAAGTCTTCATACATTTTCTCCATGCCTTTGATACATTCATTTTTCCCCACCTTTCTATCCCCTCTTCTCATTTCCCATTTATAGCTGTCCCCTCCCAACCCTTTTTCCTTTCTTAATTTCTTAATACTCCGTGCCTATGTCATTGCTTCCCTTTCCCTATTTCCTACCAGTCATCATAATCATCAACAGCCCACATCAGATCAGTGTCTACACAGCAAGATATAGACCTCTCCCAAGGCTCGCCACCACACACGGTCCTTCGTCTTTCGCATCCAACTACCTACGGTGCTTCAGGTCATTTATCTACCTGGCCCGAGGGCGTCCAACCCTGTAACTTCCCGGTACGTAGGTCGTAGCTTGCACTCGAGAACTCGTCTAACCCATCGGTTATCGGTTCTACGGCAAATGTGACCGACCCATTGCTACTTCAGTTGGCACATCGTTTCGGCTATGTTGGCAACATTGATTTTTCGACGGATTTCAGCGTTTCTGATTTAATCCATCAAAGAAATACCGAGTATAGCCCGCTGAGCAACTTTAAAATTGGGGACCAGTCCCGTCGTGGCAGTCCATGTTTCCAACCAGTAAATCTCCTTTCTTTTCACTCTCCCACCCCACATGCTCCATCAAGTGCTCAAAATTTCCCTCTATCCCGGATATTTTGCATTCTTTATCCTCATCACTCATCCAATACTTGTTCCTCTCTTCCATAAACTCCCACATCTTCATCTTTCCACCGTCTTCCGACTCCCTCGTTCCCCCATTTTTTCAGATACGTTGGGCTCATGTTAAACCTTTAAATCTTTATATCTTGTATTATACCTTGTTTGCAGTCTTCTATCATATGATACCTTTGCCCTCCCCTCTCTACTACTCGTTGTTCTATCAATTTCTTCATCTTCCCGTCTTTTTTGTTCTCCTCATCACCTTGTCCACGCTATAGCCGTTTTCTTTGTAGAATCTTTTTTGTAACTTATTTTGTCCCTATCCACTCTTTTCTTCTTTTTTCTCCACATATTTTGTAATAACCAGCAAGCAAATAAATAACCTTCGGCGTCTAAATTTAATAATTTCCTTGAATCTTGGTGTTCTCGTTCTCTTTCCTGCCCTTGTTCACATTTTGTTATTTTCCGTTTTTGTAAACTATAATAATATAATACGAGAGCGAAGGATTTTACGAGGGTCAATGAAAGCTGTCAGATACATAAAGTATTGATTTATAATTTAAACGTAATTAAATTGTTTTTTCTGACATCCTAGTTGTTTTCTATGTTTTACAATATTTTTTTATGAAACGAGGCAATGTACTAAACCTAATATGAATAGAACTGTAATATCCATGACGTTATTAAATAAAAAACCAATCAAGAGCAAGTCAGACTCTAGAAAAGATTCGGTAGTAAATACGTCAATTAGTACGATCTTTATTTGTATCCTTAGGTCCCGAGTTGAACTCATTCGTATAGGTCGTCATCTTATTAACCACTTGAATAGTGGCCACATTGTACTTAAGAGTTCTCAGTAAAATCAGGCAACACATATTTACCCAAGCAGTCTCTCATCACAAATATTTTCCGTTTCTTGCAGGAATTTAAAGACTATTCGTCCAGGTATTATTCTTCTGAACCATGAATGAAGCCCTAAAGTCCGTATTTTCTTATTATTGTTTAGAATTCAGCAGTTTCGGAGATAAGGAGGAGAAAGGTAAAATTTTGGATATATATTTGCATTTTCCAAAACGATATCTGTGTTTCTCATAACAATCACTTTTATTTGATAATATATGTTAGGAGTAAAGAAAAGTTTTTTTTTTAATTGTCTCTAGTGCTCCTCAGAATAGAAATTCGTTTATTTAAGCATACGTTGGGTTGTTGAGTCGGGTTGCCAAATTTTGTATATGCATCGAACTATTTGTGTATGTATCACCAAATTTCGACATTTTTGAGTAGATTCGGAGAAAGTAAGTTGTGACAGACGGACATACAGACACCAGGTAATCCTATAAGAGTATTTTAATCTTGGGCGTCACAAAATATATTTATTATTGTATTGCCGATTCGTAAAATTGATCTTCCCGTCGCGTCGCGTCGATAAGAGTCGATTCGAATTATCTATTTAATAATGTATCGGTTAGTATCGCAGGACGTTCTGGCAAATTTATTGCGGGCCAAACAGATTAATGGGCGGCCGCCCGAGAATCGACGGCGAGGCGCGATCGGCGATGATTCACGCGCGATTACCGAATGCCGGAGGTAATAGGCCTGATTTGGTGGCACTTCAGTGTAAGCTATGTTAAACCACCTATTTTTTATGGTCTTATAATCATTACGCATGTATATATAATTTTATTTGCGTTGTAACCCTATATTCCCTATGTTTTTAGGGTTCCGTACTTCATAAGGAAAAAAAACCTTAACTTATAAAACTTAAAGGAACACTTCGTTGTCCGTCTGTCTCTCCATCAGGACCCTATTTTTAGGAACACGTAGAGGTATTAAGTTCAAATTAATATCAAACATTTAGGTCTATGGTCTCTCGGATCTATAAAAAGTTTTTAAGTGAACCCAATAAAAAAATGTAAAAAACCCCCGACATGAAAAACAACTAACTTTTAAAAAGTGTGAAATAATACAAGTTTGTTTATAGTCTAATGATTTTTGATCCTTAAAGGCGTCTGGGACCGCTAATTATTAAGTGTCATATTTTAAGTTTACTTACCAGTCCCAGACGCTTTAAGGATTAAAAATCATTAGACAATGAACAAACTTGTATTATTTCACACTTTTTAAAGGTTAGTTTTTTTTTCATGTTGGGTTTTTTTTTAATTTAATTTTTATTCTCAAATTTTTCAACTTAGTTATTTAGTTAAATTAATTCATACATGATCAGACAAAAAAATAATTTTTAAGTTTTTGTTTTCATTTCGTTAGTTAATATTCTTCATTCCCTTTCAATATAGTGTACATTGTTTTACTAGTCCTAGCCCTTTCATTTGCTACCCATATTGAGGAATTTGTGAAAAAAAAATGTAATTCGCCATTTTGTGGTGGCGGCCATCTTGGATTTGTAATTTGTCGTAGTGTATAGTATTTTGCTAGTCAAGCCCTTTCATTTGATACCCATATTGATGGAGTAGTGAAAAAATATGATATCCGCCAATTTGTGGCGGCGGCCATCTTGGACTGATTTTCATCGAACATAGCTAAGAACACTCCTGACTAATTCACCTTTCATATAAAAAAATTCGCATCCAAATCGGTTCATCCGTTTGGGAGCTACGATGCCACGGACAGATACACAGATACACACACACGTCAAACTTAGGTATAACACAAAGAGGGCTGTTGCGTCAGGGGTTAAAAAAATTAGGCTACTTGTGCCGCATTTTTTTATACTCAGAAGTAAATCAAAACTTGTAAGGGTAACTTCCGTTCTTTTAGAATCATGAAATTTGGCAAGAAGCTCTTACAGCACAAGTAAAGGAATAAATCTGAGAATCAGTATTTAAAATATAGATGTAAATAGCTATATAATAATCCACCTAATAATTTAGAATTGTCACAAATTTCAGCAAAACAATTTGATAATAATCGCCCAGTTCATTGCCAGATTACAATTACCAGATTATACACACGTAATATACGTTTATAACTCTATGGAACCTATGGAATCTATGAAATCTATCAGATCAGCTCTAGGTCATCAATTTATTTTTACTAGAAGTACCTCTATTTTTTTTTTAATTAACGTCACTTGTCCCAATTTTAGTTGGTAAGTAACTAACGCCTTATTAGGCTCTTATGTGATCAAGTTGCTCGTTAGAAATAATTTACTTTTTTTAGGTGTACTTAAACTGCTTCAGACACAAAATGACCAAAACACATAAATACAACATATTTATCCTTGGTATTCGAAGTCTATTATAAATTATTAATAATATCATTGGGTTAGATTGGACCGTACCTGTTTGTGTTTAATAAATTTATCTATTCCGACGAAAATATAGGAAACTAAAATTTACTCCTTTATAATTTCAGCGTGTAATTTTATCCCTTTTCATGCAGAACGGTTACAATTAAACATGATTAATATTCTGTATTTTGTTAGGCTATCATTTATATTGGTATTCAATTAAGAAATAATTACACAAAATATCAAAAGGCAACTTTGACCGTTGTAGTTAGTGTAGAATATTTAATTAAATATTGTCTTTAATACAAATGTAATTTTGACAATTTTTAATTATACAGATTGTCAAGATTTATTAGATATAGTAATGCAACGAAGAAAAAAAATTATAAAAATCCCATATTATAATGATTAAAATACGTTAGTAGAAATTTTTTTTTTAATTTTTTCATATGAAAAAGTTTTCTAAATGTGAATCATAACAGTGAAAGAATTAAAAAAAAATCATTATTAAACTATTCGCTACTCATTAACCATATTTGGTCAGATGAAGGTCACGACCCATTTAATTAACCAAGACAATTGATTGATGATGACTAGTTAAAAGGTTAACAAAGTTATAAATGTTTAAAATGTCCTGTTAGACAGAGAGGGCGATACCGCACGGCGCGGCCTATACCTAATTCGCCTCAAACCTTATGGCGGATCGGAATACAACGCTATGGGTAAGAGTACTTGCGCTGGTACAGTCATATACCCCTCGCTCCACTCCGTTCCGCTACACCTAAAACTGGTTACTGCGACGCGACTTGTGCCTATGTTCGGATCGGTTATATTGGAACTGTACCTGTGTATGACGTCAGGCCATTTAAAATAATGTTAATATGATGACGATGATGAGTATTCAAGTACCGTATAATCCAGCTACATTTTTTTTTCTTTACAAATTGACCGATTTACTATAACTTTTTAATAAACAAATAAATCTAAGATGGAAATCATTTTTCAGTTTTTCTCCAGTGATTATAATTTAAAAAAACCAGCCAAATGCGAATCGGACTCGCACACGAAAGGTTACTTAAGTTACTTATGGATTATTCAAAACCTATCAACCCGCACGAGATCAGCGTAATGGATTAAGTTCCAAGCACCCTCACCCCTAGAGGAGGCCTTAGCTCCTTCAGGAGCCACTTCAGTGGGTTATATTTTTCCATTTTATCAGCCTATTATACCCCACTGGAGGGGCTTAGGCCTCCCCATAGGATGAGAGAGATTTGGAGCTTAAATCAATCGCGCTACTCCAATGCGGGTTGACGGATGGGCATGATGAGCTGATATTGTAAGCCGTGACTTCATGAAACTTGGATCAAAACCTACATTTGATTATGAGACTTCGATTACAAAAAAATTATAAAATTAAGTCAGCAGTTTTGGATGATTTAGGCTACAGACAGTCAAAACTTACGTATTTATTCATTGTTAGGGTTTTGCGAACCAAAAATAAAATTAAACTCTCATAAAAACTATTTTTTGTCAATCTGTTTTCTGTCACAGGACGTTTTTTTTTGTAAGCAAAACTTAGTATTTTTTAAATATAATCTAAGAACAACAATCAAAATCATATTATAAATTTTTTATTAATGCTATGGAACCATAATTGCATGAGCTCAACTCTCTTTGGACATATATTATAAAGCTTTTCATATATATTCACTAAGCTTACTTGATATTTGTAAAATACGTATTTTCAAATGGCTTACATGAGTGAATGAAGATTAAAATCTTGATATGTACCTTCATGATGAGAAAGACTTTCAATATGATTAGTACCAACTTCTAATTTTAGCTGAATACTGCCTCTCTTTTAAAAGTTTAAGACAAAGAACTCGTTATTCAATACGGCTTGTTAAGGGTTCGCTGTGGCCGTTTGTTGTCGATGAATTACGTATTTAAGATCTCTTATTTATGCTTTCATTTAGTACGCATAAATTATTTTAATCGATTTTTTGGTTATTTCGTATTGAATACCATATAATCTTGCAGGAGTATTCGATTATCTTTTTATTTATTTTCATAAAGCCAGATTTACACAATGCGAGTTGCTGACTAAATAATAGACAGCTGCTCGACTTGTGTAATCGCATGTCATTTGCTCGAGTTGATGCATGATGAAAGTAGCTGCCTAGTCTCTTGCGAAGCACTGGAAGCTTGCAATGTCGAGTCAACGTGATTTAATTTAAAAAAAAAACTGTTATAAGGTTTATGACCACGATACTAAGCTTTGAATTAGAAAATGTTAATAGAAACTTTTAAAAAGTAGGGAGAAAAAAGAATTTGAATCAGGAATTGGTTGGCAAGAAGATTGGAGGCAAATGCACAACACGCTCGCAACACAAAAAAAGTGGCACAAGTATCAATTACTTTATATCCTCTACACATTGGATTTAAATTAAAAATATAGACAATAAATATAATTTGCTTTCATTTACGGAAGTACGAATAAGAAAATATTAAAATCAAATTATTTTATAAAATTTTATCTATATTGAGAAATTGTTTGTAATCCTCAACAGATGTAATGGAAATCACATTTCCTGTCATGTATTTCGTATGCAGAAGAGCATTTAGTCAATCATGTAAATAAATCGATCTCGATATAGTAACCCAACTAATCAATCAATAATGAAATGACGTTACGTGTGTTAACCGGTCCCTGTAAAAAAAAAACGGTACACGTAGAATATTCAAATGCAAATGAGACTGGAACATGGACCTGTTAACAAACTAATGAGTTTGTTAGTATGTCGTTTTCACATAGCGATCGTTTTACATTAGCATAATTACTGACCTGCTGAAAATTTGTGAGGGTTTTATTACTTCGAGAGCTTATACAATTTCAATCTATGTGTTTTTTCTTAAGTTCCTAAACGTGGATAGCTCTACAGTTCTTGTTTCCAGAATTGTAATACGACTCTTTATGAAATTAATACGCTATGTTTCAAGTATTTTACTATAAAAACTTCTTTGAAAGACTTCCTTCTGGTAATATGAGGTACGGCATATTTAAAAAAAAAACCGATTGAGTGTGAACCGGGTTCATATCAGCGTACAATATTTTACACAACTTTTTTAAATTATTATTTCAAAGAAAGAAATACCATTTGTTGTATTCTTCTCTACCCTTTATTGGCTTAGTTATAGTTTGACCGTAACCGATGTACCGCGCCTTAGGTATGTGCGCGGCGAGGAGGGAGGTCATCAACGCTCAGGACCTGCCTCCCTCCTCGCCGCGCAAACCTAAGGCGCGGTACATCGGTTGCGGTCATACTATAAGAGTATGCACTATAGCACGCTGCTGTCTTTACTCTATGACTATAGTTTAGACGTTTGTGTTTATTGACATTATTGTCATTGTTAAGATCAAGTAAGAACGTCGAAAAAAAACATGTGTCTTGAATAGGGATTATTTTTTTTTAGAATCTGTTGTTGTCATAGTAATACATAACACACTATGTGAACTTATACCTATTACGGTTAAAAGATAAAGCCCTATGACAGACGTATAGACAGCGAAGTCTCCTCGATAAGGTTCCATTGGCACCTTTTTGGTACAAACAATAATTTTAAATAATATTTTCAAGCGTGTCAACTAATAAAACAATAGCCATAGGTAATACATCATGTGTCGCAAAAAAAACTACACGTAGTTTGGGAAAAGCAATAATACTCACGTTTTTCTGTCGGTATATTATCATTTTCTTCGTCTTTTTTGTCCGTAATAAGTCCGTATATGAATAATAAATTAACGACGTAATGGCTACGTGATTTTAACGTGTTTAACTGTACCTTAATATAAGGGTGACTCTACCCTTCGTTTTCGTTACGTGTAACGATATAAAACAAATCGTTTTATTATTAATGCGAGTGAACTCGTATAGGGCGTATTAATGATGCACGTCGGATACCCTCAACAGTTAAGTGAACTACGAATAAATATTTATTGTTACTACAGTTAGCCTACAATATTCAACGCAATCTTTAATTTAATTATTTTGTTAAAAAAATTTTTTTTAATTGGAAAATATAATAATAATAACGTAAACATGACAACAACGTCTAGGCTCCAAACTAAGTATTAGCTTGTGTTTTATGTACCAAGCGAAGACACCGCATACATATAACAACCAAGACCCGGTACCGATATTCATCATATAAATACTGACCCGACGATTCGGGATTCGAATTCGGGACCCCCAGCTTCGTAGGCAGAGTCGCTACCCACTAGGATAAGTGGTCGTCGATATAGATATAGATATAGATATACGAGTATATCTACTAATATGATGCATGAAATGCTGTAAAAATACTGCAGGTAAGTGGGTACATAAAAGTTTCATTTTTTTACCGCACTTTGAATGTAGCAAACTAGAAGGCGCACGTTTTTTAAAAACAACGGTTCAAAACCGATAAATTAAAAAGAGCTTTACGCTGGCGGAGTCTAGTAGAAACGCCAATAAAGATAGTAGACTATGCCAATTACATACGGTTCCTTTGAAAATCGATACTAGTAGTTAAACATAAACGAGAACCTGTCAAAGCTCTGATCACTCTGGAACCCGATGCGATACGGAACCTTAATGCAGAGTAGGCTCTCAAATGACATCCAACTAGTGGCATCTGGCTAGTTGGCGCATAAGATCTATTACTAAGCAAGTTAGTGTTTCGTTAATACAAATATTATACACCCAATTCTGTTACCTACAGCCATTTCTTCCGGTACGCTATATTACGACCACGTTTTTATAATATTAAGTACCCACCTCGCTTTTTAGGGTTCCCTAACTTAAAAGGGAAAAGAACCCATAGAGGATCACTCCGTTTTGCGTCTGTCTGTCAAGACCCTTTTTCTCAGGAATGCGTGGAGGTATGAAGCGAAAAATAATATCTAGTTCTCAGGTTTGCGGTCCTTCGGAGCTGTATGAAATCAATTTTCTAAGTCAATCTGATGTAAAAATAGGGTCAATCAAACTCTGTAAGTTACTTTTCGTTACCCTAGAATCATAAAATTTGGAAAGAAACAATATCTCACAATACGAATAATGAAAAAACCGTTAATGTATAGTTATATCACAAGTCATGCTGCATATTTTGACACTCGCAAGTCAGTCAAACTCTATAGGGTACTTCACGTTAACCTAGAATAATAAAATTAGGCTTGAAGCAAGATCTTACAACACTTAAAGGAATAAAACCGAAAATTATTTTCTAGCTAGATCAGGTATTTTTTTTTTTAATATCCTTGTATTGAAATATGCGTTTATGTGGCATTCTAGCGACATCGAGTAAAGATAAACACATCAATAGGCTTTTACAATATGCCAGTTTTTCTGGAAAAAACACATTGGCATATGAATCGTTTTTCCCAGAAAAACGGCCTGGGCATGTACCAATGAGTTTTTCCTGACTTAAGTACATAACTATCACTGACCCCGTACGGCGCTCGGAGAGGACGTTAAGCCGTCGCGTCGGTCTCGGTCCATCATTAGATAGCAGTCATTAAAATCCACCAACCCGCACTGGAGCACTGTGGTAGGAAGATTGAGCTCCAATCACCCTCTTCCCGAAAAGAAACCTAAGCCCCTGCAGTAGGGCATAATGGACTGAGATGGTAAATACCTTTATAACTATATTTAACCCTCAGAGCGTAAGGCCAACTCGCTCTTGGACCGTTTTTTTGTTATGATTTCAAACACAGAAGATACATGGTGTCTTTTATTAAGGAACCATATTAATACATTTGATATAGCGTGGAACAACAAATAAAAGGTATATGTTCAAAAAAACATAGACCCGATTTTCCATCGAAATAAAGACTACTTATGGTTTATATTGACCCTTAACATATTTTTATAACATTTTATTTGTTTATGGTTAGTACCTACTCTTTTTTTTTTGTATATGGGCCGTCATATATAGTACGAATGTAGTGTGTAATTATATTACCTTTTTTGTTATTAATACAGAAATATATTGAGACAAAACTGTTTCGATGGACACGCAGACGCACAGGTCATTTTTTTTCCATTCCATCAGCCCATTATGCCCCACTGCAGGGGCTGAGATCTCCGTCCGACAGCTTAACGTGCTCTCCGAGATACACTCCTGGATTCGAACCACGGCCGTACGGTCTTGTAAACTAAAAACAGGTTCGCTGCGCTCGGGCTATCACGATACGCAATTCAATAGAGTTCGTTATTATATCTCTGAAATACGAAACTCAGCCAAGAAAATTTTAATAGATTGTTAACCTTATTTAATTCGTAAGCGTATATCTAGCCTAAAGAAAATTACTCGAACACTGTGAATTTCTAGACGCTTTCGGCCCAACTGCGTAAAGAAGACAGAGTTACAACACACGAGTCGGTTTAACAAGTAACAAAGTTATTTAACCCTTGTTTCGGGACCTTGCTAAAGGAGTCGCATTCATCTCCAACTTGCAACCGTGTAATCTTTGCTTAGGTATATTCCGCAAGCCAAGGCTTTCTTTCTTGTATTGCATTGTAGGTACGTATTATTACAAAATTAATAAAAGTATTTATTTTTGTTTTAAGAAGTAATAAAAAAATATGTATATATAACTAAACTAGCTTTCCACCCGCTGCTCCGCTTGCTTGGACTATACAGTTGTACCGGGACCCCTTTTTCCGGAATAAAATGTAGCCAATGTCAGTCTTCAGCTTATAAACGATATATAAGCAAAAAATTATAGCTGTCCGGGTACAACTTTATAGTCCTCGCGAGCGGAGTCGCCGGCAGAAAACTAGTTTGCAAATAAAATTTCAAAATCAAAAAAAATCAAAAAGAATTTTTAAAATCAGTTAAGTAGTTTTTGAGTTTATCCATAACGAATAAAAAATCTGATCTTTTCTCTTTATAATATTAGTATAGACAAGATGTTAGGTTCCCATACAAGGAAACCAATTTGTCTACAACATTCACGTCAAAAGATTGCACACTTCTTGTATGTTGTGTATAATAGTGATATTAGATCCATAGAGCACTTGAACTTGTCATGATGGGGCAGTTTTTCTGCGTTATCTCTCTAATCCAATGATGTTTTTTTGTTTTCCATAGGACTGAAGGTCCTCGCTCATATTCTTTTTACAGTTTGGTGATAAGACATGGGTTGAGCGACATAGGTTTGCTACGCAGCGAGAAAGACTTTTTGAAGTAATTTTTGTATTAATTGACATTAATTATTACCGATATTTTATTATCGACAGACCAACTGGCCGAGTGGTTAGAGAAGTGCGGATTCGTTTTTCGCCTGGGACAAACATTTGTGTACATGAACATGTCTATTTGTTACGTGTCTGGATGTTAAATATCTATATATGTATATCAGTTGTCTCTTCTTCTTCTTCAGCCTTTTTCGACCATTTTGGTGTAGGCCTCCTTCGACTTCCTCGATTCCTCTCTGAGTTGTGCTCTTTGCATTCAGTACGATCCTGCTATTTTCTTCACGTAATTTTGCCAACGCATTTGTGGCTGTCCTTGAGAGCGTTTGTTACCATATGGTTTCCAATCCAGGATACGTCTACACCAGGACGTCTCATGTCGAGCCACGAGTCCAGCCCACTTCTATTTAAGGTGCGCTATACTTTTTGTTACGTCTGTGACTTTGCTTTGTCTTTGAAGCAATTTATTTGTTTTGCAGCCCCTCAATGACACTCCTACCAGTTTTCTGTCAACAGCCCTCTGGGCTGTTTCTATATAGTCTCAAAACCCAGGTCTCAGCACCGTGAGTGAGCACTGGCTGGATGCGCTGGTTGAATATTCTGGTTTTCTGTTCTGCAGAAATTTTCATTTTGAAAGCAAAGTCCAGTTTCGAGTAGGCAGCCCACATGAGCCTTATCCGTCGGTGGGTCACATTTGTTTGATTTTCTTCAGTTGTCTAGTATCCATAATACAAGCTTAATAGTTGCTTATTTAATCCCAAAGATTAGATGGCACTATGTGGGATACTCAGGTATTATATTAATAATATTATATTATATATATTCCATAATATTCACACTAAAAAACATAGGAAGGCACACTCCGCTTTTTATCTTACAAAGCGAAAGCATAACCAGATACGACAAAGGAAGCGCTTGTAATATTATAATAAATTCGGCAACTTATATAGAATATAACATCGATATTTGAAATTATTTCTTTGACAGGCCAAGACGTGGCTAACACCCATCACATGGACCAACCCTCACACCACCTTCTATTGCCCTAGCTGATTCAATTTTCTAATAATAGGTGACAATTTCTTTTAAATTAATTTCTGCAAACATGTCTGTATAATGCATAGAGTAAATTAATTTGACAGCAACGTTTGGTTTTAATAGAGTTATAAATGTCAAATCCACAGTATCGAAGTGACATTACTTAATTTTGAGGGGTTTAAGACTAGCGCGCGGGGATTTCACGGAGTGTAGATCGACGCGGGGACCTTGCGCACTGAAACTCGGACTAAAACTCGTAACCTTGCACCACCTAGCTAGAGTATTAGTGGTTAGACGGTAAACGCAGAAGAGGGCTTCTAGTCAATTCTTAATTTTATGCTATTATGCCTTTCGTATATTTTATAGGAATGAGGTGTCAAATAAACTCAAATTTTCAATATTCACAGCCAATATTTCACATTGAATACAAAACTGTTGGCTCTACTATCTACATTTTGCTCGAATATAATAATAAATGTTGGTTTGTAAATCCGTCGTGACTTGGAGTTTTGAAGCATAAAGAGTGCGCTCGGTCGGGCGGCTCTGTACCAAATCCTCGTTCAAAATTGAAGGGAATTCACGTATGAATTTGATTTGAAGGATTTATTGTCGAATTCTGAAAATGTCTGAACTTATATTTTTATTTATAATTTATTAAAACAAGTTTTAAATAAAAACGCTTTTGAGTTTTGTGCGCGGAAATGACATTAATGTAAAAAATTTCATTGATTTTCCAGTTTCTTGTGAGTTATTATTTCTATTTATTATGAAAAATAATAAAGCAACATCTAGTTTTCTTTAAAAAAACAAATTAAAGTCACGTACATTGCCGTGAAAAGCCGAAAACCGTTATAAAGCGAACTTATGCGAAGAGACCATGAGCATTATTTTTATTATAGCGTAGCGACGCCACAGCCTCCGTGGTAATTTTTTATGACAATACAGGAAAGACACTACGCAGTTACAATTTTTGCTCGGGGACTCTTCACATTTTTTACTAGTCACTTCGCGGTATAACGGTTTCCGGCTTTTCACGGTAACATTTACAATACGAATAAAGTTTCATCCACATTGTATATAGGTCGTCGTGATAGCCCAGAGCGCAACGAACCTGTCTCAAATTTATAAGGCCCCATAGGGCCATGGTTCGAATCCGGGCGTGTACCAATGAGTTTTTCTGACTTAAGTACACAATATCACTGACACCGTGCTTCGGAGGGCACGTTAAGCAGTCGGTCCCGGACGCTGTCAATAGATGGCGGTCGTTATAGTTCCCAACCCGCAGTGGAGCAGCGTGGTGGACTTAAGCTTCAAGCCCCTCTCCTCACCCTGGGGGAGGCCTAAGCCCCTGCATTGGGGTAAAAATGGGCTGATGATGATGATGAGTATATAAGTATAGATCCTTTTTTCATTGTTGTTTTGCTCATAAAAATAGTTCCGTAATAAATTATCCTCATACGTTTAATAACGAATTTATCTAGTTACTTAACTGAAAAAACGACATCATCGTTACCGATTGCTAGTTTTTGAGTTCTAAAGTATTCAAATATCACTGCTATAGTTCTATGCATAATATGCATGTAAAAAAAATTGACAGCAGTGTTTCTTTTTAATAGAATCATAAATATCACTTCACAGTAATCACAGTAACGAAAACGTCAACCGCAAATTCGCGGGGGTGAAGACCGGCGCGCGGGGACCTCGCGCACTGAAACTCGGATTGAAACTCGCCATCGTATAACGATATAGCTATAACGAGTTAGCTAGATTATGAGTAGTTAGACGGTAAACGCAGAAGAGTGCTTCTAGTTAATTCTTACTTGTAGAGTTCTATGAGTACAATAGTATCTAAGAAAAAACAGTTAAATAAACATACACTCATGGAGTGGAATATTATAATCAAATAACTATAATATCACGGTTACCGCAAATCTATTCCAAATTGGTTTTTGATCGACAATGGTTGAATGATTTAGCGTTTTTTTGTGAGATGAGCTAGGGCTGGATATCGTTACGCACCCAGAGGGTTCGTGTCGAATGTTACGAGAAAAATCATTAATCTGTTACAGACAGCATTTGTAATTTCCAGCCCAGTATATGTAGCTGAATCTCACATGAGGTGTGAAATTACCACTCATATGTTAATACACATGCGCATATTACAGTAGATTACGTAATAATATTGTGATATTGATTTAGAGAATTAGCGTTTCGTGTTTTTTTTACAGTGTTTATTTTATATAAACCATCACAAAATAAAGCCGTATCAGCAATGTAGCCTTTTGGTAAGGTCGAGTTTCGGTAGCGCGTGTTACAATCTTCTTTGTGTATGCTCAACTGTATCTACTAATATTATAAAGAGGAATTATTTGATTTTTGGTTTGTTTGTTACGCATAAACTCAAAAACTACCTAACTGATTTTAAAAATTCTTTCACCTATAGAGAGCTACATTATTAGCGAGTAACAATGGTTATATTTTATTTTCAAACAAGCTCCCCGTCCGCGGCTCCGCTCTCGTGAACTACACAGGATATCGCTATAATTTTTTGCATAGATATAGTTTATAAGCTGAAAAGTGCCATAGGCTACTTTTCATCCCGGAAAAAAGGGCCTCGGTATTCCCGGTAGTTCACGCGAGCGGAACTGCGGTCTGAAAGTTAATTAATATACTTGAACAATACCAAATATTCAATCAATAGACACAATATTGAACTGTCGATCACCTACCTAAATATAAAGTATATAATTTTAATATCTCTAAGTTAAGTAGGTAAATATATGTGCAAACACATAAAATATTAGGTACCCGCTGATTCCTTTTAGTACTTACTAGCAACCCGCCCCGGCTTCGCACGGGTGGCAGAGCAATGTATGCCGTAGTAGCAATGTATGCCGTAGTGATTTTTCTCTCGTAATGTTGTATAATTTTTGTACCTGCTTGTTGCGTCGAACCAGCGCAGCGAGCCGTTCGTTAAACATATGGACTAGATTTAAATTAAATGTAATGTATGTTCATCCTACTTGTAGTATTTTAAATGTTTTGTTATTTCCAAATCCGTAAATATTTGAAAAAGTGAAGAACATAAAAACAAACTTTCCAATTACCACATCAGATGAAACCATTTTTTTAAACATAAAAATAAGTATAGTAAGCTATCCGTAAAAGATAGACTTATGCCATCGCGGACTTTTCTTTAGTCCTATGAATGTAAAACAATCCCTCCATACATTGTTTTGTTATATTTCAAAGGGATTAGGCAGCGTTTTCGATGAAAGCTCTCAGTCGGTTTGATTTCCTACGACTTCTTCAACAATAATAATAATAATAAAAAATCGTTTATTCGTCATAACAATAATCGTCATATTTCAGATTCTTTTTCCAGAAAATTCTATTCCAGAAAACATTTATAAATTATATACGTGAACCTTCCTCTTCAATCACTCTGTCGATTGGTGTCAATAATATGCCAATCCGTTCAGTAGTTTTTGATTTTATCGCGTTCAGTCAGACAGATAGACAGACGCGGCGGGGGACTTTATTTTATAATATGTAGTCGATATAGTAAACTCCTTACGCATTCATTTGTTCAAAATCACGATAACTATCAGTACTGAAAAATTACTATATATATATATAAAAGGATAGATTTCGGAATAATTAGAGGAAAGCTGATTTTTGGTATAAGCCTAGATATTGAGCTTCTTAAAAAAATCTTCATTGATTCGATGGAAGTAAAAAATGTTATGCTACAAAAATATAACAAAGAAAAACGTTTTTCATGAAAATCTAATGAGATATTATTATTTGTGAATATTATGATGTAATGTAAACAAATATTTTTTGTAACAGTTCCAGATGGAAACTTTTGATATTTTATTAAGGATCGTAATACCTATGGTGCATATTTAACCAACATTTCTACCTATGTATCATAATCATTAGTCAAGTTACAAAGTGACAACCGCTTAGCCTAGTGGGTAGCGACCCTGCCTACGAAACTGGAGGTCCCGGGTTCGAATCCCAACTCGGGTCAGTATTTATATGATGAATATTGATACTGGTGCCGGGTCTTGGTCGTTGTATGTGGTGTTTTCACTTGGTACCCAAAACACAAGCTAATACTTAGTTTGGGGCCTAGACGTTGTTATGTTGTATACGTTATAAATTATATTATATAAATAACACTAATACGTGTTCTTAGATGCTCACTTCCAATAACCTTAATTAGGTTTTGTCGAGGTGTGATCATACAATATAACGAAACGTTTTTAATGGAAATGGCGGACTAATAGGTAACTATTTTACAAAATTAATCGGTGTTGAATTTCAATTTGCAGATACACAAATAAATTAAGTACTTATATCGGCTTAACAGGAATTAATTATCGAAATTAATGTAAATTTGCGAGAAACCAAACAATTTATAGGTAAAAGTGTGTTGCGATATTTACGCTCAATTTAATGAGGATTCGCGATATTATCCGTTATAATAGTAGGTAATAATGTACTAAAATCGGTTAAGTGCTTATAGAAACACATAGGAGTTTGGTTCCGTGTGGTCGAATGTTTAATATACCTACATTATGATGCAAGTACGGTAAGCTGCATATTATAGTAGAGGTGTTTATAGGCACAAGGCGAAGCCGAGTGCTTATAATAAATCGATGACTATAATAGCCAGCTTACTGAGAACGAGCTTTGTACGACGTATTACAATACATTTGCGATTAAAATCAGGTAGTTACTTCAAATGTAATAATGGAGGGAGCTAAGGGCGCGAGTGGGTTGCTTTTCGCGTTTTACGCATGCGTTACAAACAGTATGTTCATTTGTGATTGGTGTACAGTAAAAAGGCCTACAACTATAAAATACAACATTATGGTACAAGTTTCGATGTCATAAAGACCGTTTTAATAGCAAATGCATTGAAAAAGAAGTTACTACGGAATTTCGAGTTATCTAAAAAACTCAGTAATACAGCTTGACCAACATAATTTTATAATGAACATGTTCACAAAGCACTAGTGCTCTTATTTTCTTGTAAATGACATTTAGACCATTTGATGAAAACCACGAAAAGAATTAACAGTAGTTTAACTTTTCATGTACCTACCAACAACGAAGCGCAATAAAATATTTTCTTAAGTAGTTTGTGTGACTGAAAGCAAAATTTCGTGTCCCACGTCTGTTATAGTATTATAAAGCCCTAATACCACAGACGTGTGGATAGACACAACAAAAGTACCCATATAGGTTCTTATTTTTAGTCTGCGGAAATCTAAAAAGTGAAAATTCTTCATTTGTTTATCTTTCTTTCATGTTTCAACGTTTCAATGAATGAGGATCAATGAATCACGTTTCAATGATGGTTTTAAGGGTTCCGTACCGTAGAAGCCTCCGCTGTCCGTTCGTCCGTCTGTCACCGGGGTATATCATCTGAACCGTTATGCGTAGACACTTGAAATTTTCACAAAATATCTATAACAAAACATAACAAAAATAAAAATAGGTAAGTTAAAATTAAAGATGATCCCCATACAAGTAACGTGATTTTTCGAAGTTTTTGGGTGATCTATGGTTGTGATGATGTGTACTAATATGGCCGCTGTGACAACAAACAATAAAAATAAAATAAAATTATAAAAAATATAGGAAGCACCCATGGAATAAATGTTTTTTTTTTTATTTTATTGCACAATGGTACGGAACCCTTGGTGTGCGAGTCCGACTTGCAATTGACCGGTTTTTAGATATTAAAAAGTGAAGTACACCTTGGTCTAGCTAATCTGAATGAGCTCTATAAGTACTATCTCAGTAAAACTCAGCTTTTAGAAAGTGGTAACTATTTTTCGTTACGTACTCTCCGACTATAAACGAACGTGATTAAGGAACAAAGACTAAACAGAAACGGCGGAACCAGAGCGAGAACAAAAGCGATTGCAACTATGGAAAAGACAACACAGCTGGAGGTGTAGAAATAAACACGAGATTGTTTCAGGAATAATGGCGACAGACGTTGGCAGATATAATTTATGTAGGTAATATTATAATTTAACTAAGTAGTAGTTAAATATATTTAATTTTTTTGACATGCTTATTAAATATAGATAAATATATACCTACTATACCATACCATCAGCACATTAATGCTCCACAGCAGGAGCTTAGGCCTCCCCTCGGGATAAGGGAGATTAGAGCTTAATCCACCACGCAGCTCCAGCGCGGGTCGGTGGATTTTAACGACTGCTATCTATTAATGGTAACCGGGGGACCGACGGTTTAAAATGCCCTCCGAGGCACAAAGTCAGTGATAAGTATGTGCATAAGTTAGAAAAAAATCAGTGGTTATGCCCTGCTATTCGAACCACGGCCTTCTAAACAAGAAGCGCTATATTCGGCTACTATAGATAAATACCTACAAGGTGAAATTTTGATAACCATCCAAAATACATTTACACACTAATCCCACGTCTCGGTGAATAGGTCAAAACTTAATATAATACCCTTTGAAACTCATAATAATGCACAATACAAAACTCCGCATCGAAGTCGGGCTAGTAGTAGTTTTTGAGGAACAGTAACAGATTTGATAAACACAATCACATATCCTCTTACACATCCCGACCCGTCTCGTAGATAAAAATTCTCGGATCCGCTTTTCTTTTAGAGGTAAAGTATTCAATGCCACTAATGTTTGTCTGATGTCGATTTCGTAACAGTCGAGCAATAGCGAGCCCGCTTCTTGTTTAAAAGGCTGTGGTTCAAATCCCAGGGCATGTACAAATGCATTTTTCTAACTTATGGTATATTACTATCACTGACTCTGTGTCTCGGAGAGCACGTGAAGCCGTTGGTCCCGGTTGCCACCAACGGCAGTCGTTAAAATCCACCAACCCACACTGAACCAGCGTGGTGAATTAAGCTCTAAGCCACCTCGTCCCGAAGGAAGGCGTAAGCCCCTCCAGTGCGGCATTAAGTATTGGGCTGATGATGATGTATGGTGTGGTAATGTTTACCTAATGATTAAAAAATGGCCAAGTGCGAGCGCACTCGCGCACTTTAAGGTCCGTACTACCATCACACGATATACGCTATATATTTATGTATTTTACCAAATAAATCTGAGATTTTCATCGCAATTTTTTTTCATGTGCAAAAACTACAGTTTAACGATTTTTTGGACTTATTTCCCTTACTTATGCTGTGAGACCTTGCCTCTTACCAAATTTCATGATTCTAGGTCAACGGAAGTACCTACCCTATAGGTTTTATATCAAAATATGTGACATAAACGGCCGTTTCTTTTGAATATGTTGACTAGTTAGATACTTGAATTTTTTACACCTCCAAGGACCATAGACCTTATTTAATATTGATTTCTACTTGAGAGGTGTAAAGTTGAAATTTCCTGAGCAAAACAGTCATGGCAGATAGACGGACAGACCACAGAGCGATCCTATTAGTTCCCTTTACCTTCTGAGGTCCGGTTCCTCAAAAATAGCCTGCGACTACTCAGCGTATCTAATTTAAGAGTCCCAGTCAATCTAGAAGGAAATATAGAACATATGATGACTGCTTGGCCGAGTGGTTAGAGACCCTAACTGCGGAGCCAATGGTAGCGGGTTCGATTCCCGCCCGGGATAAAAATTTGTGTGCATGAACATCGTGTCCGGGTGTGAAATATCTATTATGTATATATTATTAAAAAAAAGGGATATTTAAGTACCTATGTATAACAGTTGTCTGGTACCCCTAATACCAGCTTTGCTTTGTTTCGGACTAGATGGCGCAATGTGTGATGTCCCAGGTATTATTATTATTTCTCAAGTCATTAAGATATCTGGTATTTTCTTAACGCAGAGTCACCACTTAATTATCCAGTAAGTCTAATTTAGATAATTATAGATAATAAGCAAAGAAATAAATTCAATTCTATATGTTATTGCGTAAGCACGAAACATTAGTTTTTTAAGTTTTCTTTGACTAACTGCATGCACTGAGCATAATTATATAATATAATACATAATAATAATATCTGGGATATCCCACACAACGCCATCTAGCCCCAAACTAAGCAGAACTTGTATTATGGGTAGGTACATATATACCTACTTAAATATTTTTTATAATAAATACATGTATATATATTTTACAATCAGACACGGAAAAATAGACATGTTCATAAAAAAATAATAATAATAACACACACAATCACAACAACGTCTAGGTCCCAAACTAAGCATTAGCTTGTATTTTGGGTACCAAGCGAAGACACCACATACATATAACAAACCAAGACCCTGTGCCAGTATTAATATGCATCATATTCGAATTCGATTCGATTCGAACCCGGGACCTCCAGCTTCGCATCAAATATTTGTCCCGAACGGGAATCGGACCCGCGACCTTTGGTTCTACAGTTGGATTTCCAACCACTCAGTCAATTAGTTAGTATACCTAGTCTGGACATACTGTTACAATTAAAAAAAAATATTACATTTTAATTGGGAATCTGGCATTTTTGTTTGTTTTGATTGTTCATTGTGTTTTTTTCATTTTGGCGCCAATACATTGCACAATATTTTGCGATATTAAAATAGAGTGGGGTGACAAAGAGAACCGAATCGCTGTGATTGCATTACACAAAGTAGGTATCTAGCCAAATACAATTTTTAAAACTCGCCATACGCTTAGTTTTAGTCTAATGTTTGTGTACCGGGCTATTAATAGGTACAATGAGACCTTCTCTGTTTGTGACAGAAAAAGATCTGGCCGTCCACGTAGTGTTCGTACAAAAAAGGTGATCAAAGCAGTAAGAGAAAGAATTCGAAGAAATCCTGTCCGAAAGAAAAAATTTTATCTCGAGAGATGAAGATTGCACCTAGAACCATGCCGCGTATTTTAAAAGATGACTTAGGACTTGCAGCCTATAAGAAGCCCACTGGTCATTTCTTAACTGATAATTTAAAAAAGAATAGGGAGGTAAAATCGAAGCTACTACTGAAGCGGTACGCAAAAGGATGTCACAGAAAAATTTTGTATACTGATGAGATTTTTTTTAGAATTGAGCAACATTTTAACAAAAAAAAAATGACCGTATTTATGCTTAATTAGTCGACAGAGGGCAACGTGGGCATTATCCGACATCAGTGATGGGTTGATGGGGTGTTAGCTATGACGGAGTGACTGAGCCATATTTTTGTGAAAAAGGTATCAAAACATCGGCACAAGTGTATCAAGATACCATTATTGAGAAGATAGTTAAGCCCCTTAACAACACCATGTTCAATAACAAAGTATGGACCTTCCAGCAAAGCTCGATGCCGGGTCATAAAGCTCGGTCCACGCAGTATTGGTTGGAAACGAACGTTCCTGACTTCATCAGAGCTAAAGACTGGCCGTCGTCTAGTCCCGATCTTAATCCGCTGGATTATAAATTATGGTCAATTTTAGAGAGCACGGCTTGCTCTAAACGCCAAGATAATTTGGAGTCCCTAAAACAATCCATACAACTGGCAGTGAAGAATTTTGCCATGGAAAGAGTGCATGCTTCTATTGAAAGCTGGCCTAACGTTTAAAGGACTGTATTGCAGCCAATGGGGGCCACTTTGAATAAGCTTTTTATATTTTAAATTGTTTTTTATTTATGTATTAAACTAACACACTGTAAAATTAATAAATGTTATTTGCAATTAAAAAAAATATTTTTTTTGTAGCAATATTTATGGCTCGACTAGGTATATTTCTTAAATTATTCAATTAGAAAAGTAAATAAATGTGTTCCAACACTCTTTAAATCGTGCGTAAAATTAACGTATTTGTGTAAGAATATTTTGAAAATAAGAATAATAATTAAACATTTTGAAAATTTGAGATTTTCATCTGCAAAACACAATTTACTCCCAGACTTACCGTACCACTGGCCATACCCCTCGTGGTATGATGGATCTAAAACGATATCAATAAATAGATTTGTGGCAACACACAAAACCTGCAATGTAGTGCAGGATAATAAACATATTTTTTGTGCACATATTTATGGGTAAAATATTGAAGTTAGCTTCATAAATTGAAATAAAGAGAAAAAAAAATGAAAAAAAAAAAACAGTTGAAAGTGTTGTATTAGGGGCGCGCGAAAATTATTAAATTGTGTTGTAAAATGTTTAAAAGTAGATTTAAAACATAAAAACTCAAATTCGTTTTCACCTACACCTATTTAGGTAGCATGATTGGGACTCAAGAAAGCTGGGTCCTACTTTTTAATAAAGTTATTTTAGACCCTTTAATAGTTATTAAAGACCTCTCTCTTTACACTTTTATAACTCTATTTTAGACAAAACTGGAACTAATGTGATCTTGGAGATTAACAAAAATTCTTAGCCTCCATATAAGAAACATATAAAAAGTGTAAGTCCAGTGCAGAAAATTATATGTAGTAGAAATCAATTGCTTCGATGCACGCTGGTGTCCTAACCATGCAAGGCCGGCCGCTTCTCTTTCGGTCTTCGAAGCTTCCTTAAAACTTTGATGGTACGACCTATCTAGTGGGTGTGGTTTCCGCACTTAATCCTTGATGTGGACCATTGTACGTGATTGATGGCACGATAAACAAACCCGAGTTAATATTTTCTTTTTGAAAATTTCAGGTGACGCGTACCGCAGCGGCGCACCACAATCACCGCACCTCTATCGTCAACTCACTGCCTTCTATAGATATAAGCCATGCTATTAGATTTGGCAATGTCGCATTATCTGTCACTTGTAGGCCGATTTACTTCGTCCGCTAACAAGATGTCATGATTTAATAATTGTAAATATGGGATTTAAATAACTTAATATGAAATTATAGATAGTATTTAGTAGAAAATATAAATAAGAGTATATATTATAAGATACTAGCACCTGCCCGCGACTTCGTTCGCGTGTTATAAGTGGCTTTTATGAATAGAATAGAATAAAATAAATGTGTATTATATCTCATTTCGGTTAGTGTTATTATGGTTTTGTTCATTTATCACAGGTTACCTATATCTTACAAACTACTATATTTCCTTGCAGTTTCTTCCTCTCCACGAGAGTTCTACGTGATCAATCTCGCAGGACCTGCTGGTGGCTAGCATGCAGTTAAAAGGACCATGACAGGTATAAGTATAGTTCCTCGGGATCCTCCAGACTCCAGATCCTCAAACCTACTCAAACATGATCAAAATTTACTGTAATTTCCACCCAAACGTGTCAAGATTGTGACGTGAAACGAAAAACGATTACATGGTGAAAAATCAACTTACTTTACTAATTACGAATAAACACGATGCAACAAGTCATTTTTAACACTGACTTATTATTTTCAATGAATATCTCTGTTTACATAACGTTTAAATAGAAGAAAACGCCAACTAATAGCCTGACTGATACCAAGGCTTGACTACACGCCACATAGCCAAATTTCAATAGCATGGCTTGTAACTATAGAAGGCAGTGGTTTACTTCATGTTTCAAAATAGTGAAATCGAAAAACAGTGTCTCTTAAAAATTTCAAGAATTCTAAATTCAAACAAAAGATTTTTGGCCAGCATTTGAAATTTGAAATTAAAAGCGTAGGACATCCGTTATGACAGAACTTACGACCTGACTAGTTACTTAGGGTCCGCGCCACAAAGAAGTCCCTTAGATGCGGCGCTGTCTGCGCAATGCATAAACTCTTTCACCTTAAGGATTATTTCTCAGGTCGCACTTCGTAAAACTTTAGGTATCTTAAACCCTTTTTAAACGTTTATAAACAATTCAACGTTCGACGAAATTCTCATACGCTCAGACAACTAACCGCTTCAAATTTATTTCAGTTTTTTGCCGCGGGACTTCTTTGGTGGTGCGGACTCTACTTATCAGTGGCGGCTTTAGCGGTGAGGCTTCAACTTCAACATAAATATTTGGGCTATTTTTTCCATTATGCCTATTATTCTACAACAAAACTTTGGAATAAATTTTAAGGCGAATTTTTGTAATCATATGATTAAAATGAGGCATAGTCTCATTTGCCTCATCCAAGAAGCCGTCATTGGTACTTACAACTGCAATGTCACATTGACTATTCATTTGTATACACCAAGCATGTAAGGGATGCTTGGGTGTTTAAATAAATAAATAACAGTTTCATAATACTAATGAGAAATTATTTTATTGTGGAAAATATAAACAGAGAGCCGATACTCGTCGGCCGGTCGGAAGTGACGCGGTCACTCACGGTGCACCAGCACGTACACAGCCAGACACGCTAACACCGCAAACTGAAACCATACAAATGAAACACTATTGAAATGCACACAAACAAATTGAATCTAAATCATAACTATACTAAAAGTTGACCATACGCGAATTTAATTCATGTATGAAGGGTAATATCATTTGCTTGAATTTCTTTTAAAACTACACAATAATATATATTACAGACAGTTCAACAAAAGCTGGCGCGAACGATTTACTACATATGCATTCACATGCATGCAAGGAACACAAATGATATTCCTTTTTCTCTCTTGCATACAAATAAATGGACGCGTATTAGGAAATCGTTCATGGCAGCTTTTGTTGAACTGTCTGTAAACAACTAAAGGCTTAAACCATCTCTCTCACACTTGATTTAGTTAAATTTATTATTACTTCACCCTAACTATTGACTATGTACATTTATAACAATTGTCCTAGTTATATTTTTTTGACAAAGAAAGGATTATTTGAAAAAGATCTGTTTTTTTTACTTCTCATCATCATCATCAGCCCATTTTTACCCCACTGCAGGGGCTTAGGCCTCCCCCAGGGTGAGGAGGGGGGCTTGGAGCTTAAGTCCACCACACTGCTCCACTGCGGGTTGGGAACTGTAACGACCGCCATCTATTGACAGCGTCCGGGACCGACTGCTTAGCGTGCCCTCCAAAGCACGGTGTCAGTGATATTGTGTACTTAAGTCAGAAAAACTCATTGGTACACGCCCGGATTCGAACCATGGCCCTATGGGGCCTTATAAATTTGAGACAGGTTCGTTGCGCTCTGGGCTATCACGACACTTAAATATAAAAAATCAGAATTCAACCTCATAATTACACCTCGAAGAGCTACACTTGCCATGTTTCATCATTTATTGCTTCTTTAATATTATAGTAACTATATTAAACAATAGATGGAGCCACCACACAAAGAATTGATTATAATTTTTTCATTAACACATTTCTGCACAGACCAGTCAACCTATAGACCACGCTTTAATAAACATCAGTACGAAAACGAAATCGCCAAAAAGTGGCGGGGTGCGGGGAGAGGTCGGCTAGTTTTCATTAGCTCGTTCAAAATTGACAATTTAATGGCTTCCGACGTGCTTCCAACTGACGGCTCACTAGTGACGTAGTTATGTAGTGCTACTACATAGCCTTGGCGAATGCTACTTCCTGTCAAAGCGTGGTCTATAAGGTTGACTTGTCTGAGCATTTCTGCTTTTCAAATTGATAAAACATAACATGCGAAATACAAAAAAACACATGTCTTTTCTGTTTAATGTATTTAACTGACATATTATTGATTGTTTTAACAGTTTTGAAGCGTTTGTACAAAAACTGAGAATTAGAGAAAATTTGGATTTTTGACAAACGTTTTGAACTATTGAAAGAACCATTATATAAATAAGTCGAAAAAACCATATTTTCTACAAGTTTTTGGTTTTTGTACAAATACTTTGAAACTGTTGAAACAATCAATAATATCAGTCAAAAACATTAAAGACAGATATTATTTATAGTCGCGTGTTATGTTTTAACAAATGAAACGCAGAAATGCAAAAATAAAAAAAAAATTGTTTCTTCGAAAGGTGGCTTCGTCTATTATTAAATAGCCGTACCAGACATACAGTGCCCCACCTTAATCACACACTTAACCCAAAAATAAACAAATTATATCATCTCTCATATGAGCCATTTAGACTTCCATTTGATTACCAACATCTGAATTTTAAAAATATATATTTCTTATAATTTTATTTAATTCTGAAGGGTCCAGTGTCACATGTTGTGCCTTTAATAGGACTCCATATAAGTTTAAATATATTGCAAATTATATTTTCTTTTTTTATGTTTTCACCCTACTTAAGCAGATATATAGGTAAGTACCAAATAAAATATTGAGTTTTATTGATTCTATTCCATCAGCCCATGCTACTCCACTGCAGGGGCTTAGGCCTCCCCCCAGGATGAGGGGTTTGGTGCTTAAATCCACTACGCTGCTCCAATGCGGGTTGGCGGTTGTAAAGACCGCCATCTATTGACAGCAACCGGGACAGACTGCTCAACGTGCTCTCTGAGGCACATAGTCAGTAATAATAATAATAATGTATACATCACAACAATGTCTAGGCCCCAAAATAAGTATTAGCATGTGTTTTGGGTACCAAGCGAAGACACCGCATACATATAACCGAGACCTGTTACCAGTATCAATATTCATAATATAAATAATGGCCAGACCTGGAATTCGAACCCAGGACCTCCAGCTTCGTAGACAAGGTCGCTCCCTACTAGGCTAAGCGGTCGTCAGTCAGTGATAATTATGTACTTAAATCAGACAAAATCACTGGTCCACGCCCGGATTTGAACCACGACCATATGGCCTTGTAAATTAAAAACAGGTTCACTGCGCTCGGGCTACCACGTCACATTAGTAGTGATTCGATATACGCAAAGATGTTCATTAGCTCACCTTAAACTTTGGATATTCATTCATGTATATCGTGACCATGCCTACATAAGGTAGGAAACCTCTAGCACGGCCAACCACATCTTTTTTGGTAAGCCAAAGCTGTCCTTGAGCATAGAGACCTCGATCATCTACGCTATTGTTGTCACCTTTGGTGAGGAATTTGACTGTGCCGTTATTCCTGAAAAAATGTATTTTGGAAAATATTAGTTTACTGACAACTAAATCACAATAGAACCTAATGACGGATCGATTAGCCAAGTGGTTAGAGACCCTAACTGCAGAACAAAAGATTGCGGGTTCGATTCCTGCCCGGTGTAGATATTTCTGTGCATGAACATGTCTTATTTGTTTTTGTTCCATATCTGGGTATAAAACATTTAGATTATGAACATATTATAAAAAATATTTAAACATGTATATAATCAGTTGTCTAGTATCCATTACACAAGTATAATACTTGTTTACTTTGGGACTAGATGGCACTGTGTGAGATGTTCCGGTTATTATTATTTTATTTCAATAAAACCAGTTAATTAGATTTTTGTTTATGCTATAAAATATATAGGTTTTTATTATTATTTTAGATTTGAGCAATTCGATTCCAATGAATTTTTTCATTTATATATTCTTTTAAATTGTAAATGATTTACACATAAGTTACCATTTTACAAAAATCTTGAATGAATTACTTATTTTATGGAGCCAAGTGCTGAGAACTGTGATTCTTTTTTTTTAGTTTTACTTTTATAAACATATAATATATAATCATGCATATACAAACTATATATGCGCTATCTTTATTTTAATTTCTTTAAATTTATCTCTAAGTGAATCTCTAGCCTTTACAAGATTAGCTATGTGACTCTAAAATGTTTAACATTCAAAAACTTTCCTGAATCAAAGACTCACAAATATTTCTTTCTTTTAGTTTTGCCTTAAAAAGATTTATCAACAGACTGCCATAAATACAAAGACGCGTGTTTCTGCTTATCCAAAGCTTTGATAAAATTTTTTATTAAACTTTAATAAATGTGAAATTGGTATAAGAATGATTTTTCGGTCAACCAAACATGTATTTTTAATGCGCTTAAAATTCAAAATAATGTAGTTAGGTATTTTGCAGTGACTTTGCAAATATTTTTGTAGCACAAGCGGTTAGGATTAATTATGAGATTTTAAAGAAATCTACCATATTCATTTCATTGATTACTTACAAAACAGAACAGAAAAATTATTACAACTGCCTACTGTAGGTTGGTTAAAACACAAACTGTTACATTACATGTTAGTGGAAAACAATCTAACTTTTATTAACTACGGTACATGGCCTACATAAAAGAAAAATATTTTTTATATGATGAACATTAATAAACTTTTTTTTTTTGATGATAATAGATAAGTATTATGCTCAAGTTTATAAACAGGAAAACAGAATATTGGATACAGCCTTTCAAAACTACCACCCTTGAAATATTAATAATAATTTAGGGAGCGGTAGGACGACGACACGAAACCAACCTCCAGAATTTTTAGAAATGCAGGAATATGAAAAAAAAACCAAAAATAATAGGTAGGTATATTATACTCATTACAAAGACATTCACTCCTCGCATTGACACAATCTAACCTATTCAATGAGAAATGGTTGACGATCAACCTACCTTGACCAAATTACTTTATAGAATAACATAAATGTAACTGACTTTGAATTTTTCTTTAGATTTTCTTTTAATTACCAAAGCTACTTAGTCGAGACTAAATAGAAGAGTGGCTGGCTATATAGTGTTAAACTCACATGTTTTGAGTTTGAGGGCTATGAGAAATGTCTTTGTAGCAGGTATGTTTACTCATTTTTTTTTTGTCTTTCCATATTGCCAAAAATTCTAAAAATCTTTGGTTTAATCTCTTCACCTTGCACTTCTCTTATTATTAAAACTTTTGAGGTTGTAGTTTTTTAAAGTCGACCCAAATATTGTGCCAGAATAAAAACTATAGACTGGAATCAAAATTTCTTTATGATTTCAGAGATATTTTCACGTCAGAGCTGTAATTTTGCATTATCAAAATACCGCAAAGTACTTACTTTTCGTGTAGTTTCAACACTCTGTGAACAATTGGAATGTCACGCCCCTCTACTTTAAAAACAACAATTTCTCCGACTCGTACAGGTTCTTCTGGGTAATTTGTCAAGAACAACAAATCTCCTCTGTGAAAAGCTGGTTCCATGCTGCCAGACAAAACTACTACGATCGGACTCTCACTGCCAGTTACTACCATTAAGCCTTTCCATATCATAAGCGCCGAAGATACTATCATACCAAAACTTAATACTTGGTAAATAAACTGAAAATATACAAAATTTACGCTATATTGAATCGTAAAAGAAAACAGCGGAGCACAATATTTCTGACTGACAATTTTAGAGGAAACACTTAAAATAACTTTGAACTATTCGATTAGGTTTATAAAGGTAACCTCATTTATGATTTTACAAACAAAAAGTCTAATTATAAACTAGAATACAGTAAAATATAACCGGTACATGTACAAAGCGCTGATTCGGCTCGTAATAAATGAAATATCACCTGTCGCTTGTTCATGCGCCTCACATCATCAAATAAATATTCCCACATGTTGAATTATATATTTTTCGTGACCTTTTTTATTATATTTGAGCCCTTTTCTCTTTTAATAATCGCTAATACAGAAATACTCGCTAGATTCTTGTTAATACCACGTCACAATCACAGGTCACAATCCACAATTGTTCACAATTGTCACATCGTGGTTGATCATCACAGAATGGTCACAATCAGTCACAAATGCAATCGTCACAATCATGCTCTATGGTAACATCACACAAATGTCACACAACGCAGTATGCCCTCCGAAATTAAATGTATTAGACCAATAAGAATAAGCATGAACTTAATGAAGATTTCATGAGTAGCTTATGGAAAATCGTATGAAATACGTAAATTATACGTCACACCTACTACTTTCTTTCACGTACATGATCTGCTACCTTCAAAGGCTACCTGCAGGGTGGGGGGGGGGGGAGGATTTATGACAGACCATGGTATGACCATGCGGATGTGAGATGACATTTCAGTTGTACGAAGTACATATTAGAAATATTTTCTCAAAGATGCTACGTTAAACGACTACTTAGATCTTGCACAACCTTCTTTGGGATAAATCATACTTACCGTACCGATCAGAAAGTGTCCCATATTTTTTAGGAGACGTGCTTGAACGCAACTTGAGCGGTCGAATATGTAATTTGAGAATGGAATGAACTCTTTTAAACCCGAACATTCATAACTAAACTTTAGTTATAGATGTGACGAGATTTAGTTATGAGACAACTCATCTAAGTTTTTATTTAATTTTGAACTGGCACGACAAAAAGAATGCGCCAATATAGGTAAACTTAAAAAAAATGGAAGAAATCGACATTAATAATAAATTACCTAAAGTATTGTTATTATAATAATACAGTTGTCAATATATATAATTAGTTTATTATGTTAACTTTACCTAAGTACTATAAATTATTCAAAATGATTTTTACGACCGAAATGAAGACATTTTAACACCACCTAAATACAAGAAGCTGCAAAAGCTATTATTGAAAATTGTTATTACCATTGAAACCGAAGGACAGATACATGAAAGCCTATGAAAATTTTATTAATTTACACGCATCTTTGAAAAAGTACCTACTATACAAGCCTTGGCCGCAACTGTACAAATCCTGACTCCGTGATGCGTGTCTCGACCGTGCCTGTGCCTTGGTCGCCCGCATACTCACGATCGTACGGTTATGCTGCACTTGCCATCATTATTTCGTGATCGTGATCGTGACATCATTATTTTGGTAAAAAACTTTTGACACTTGGCACTTTATGAATGTCACACTAGATGGCAGTGCCATCACGCTAAAGCTCTATGCTGCGTCACAGCTCCCTTTCCATACCCCTAGGAAATGACTACCGCATTTTTTGTATTCAGGAAAACATACCAAACAAGTTTTGACCAGTACTCTGTATGGCGGAGCTAAGTTCCACGAAAATCGTTATTTGAAGACTTTTTACAAATAAGGCTTGTACTATAAGCTGAACTGATTCCTGCCAAAATACATTTCTGCAAGACAGTCGCAATAATTTATTCTGTTCTCATTCTGTTTGCATTCATGTAGTTAGGCATTTTTGATTTTCCGTCTAATGTTCCATTGGTATTTGTACGTAAGTACTATGCTATGTCGTCTATAAATTTAAACATAATTCTTACTACATCAGAATAATTTTTTTTACATAGTATTTTTGCTCACCAAAAAAAATTAATTTTTGTTTTTATTTTTTTATTTTAATAAAGAATACCTACTAACGTAAGAAAATTCTCCTCACCTTAGTAAGATGACGTCAAAAACTTCAACTTGCCTAGTTGCCAGGAAAAACCACAAATTAATACATCTTTTTTAATATAACTGAAAAATTTTAATCAATTTGTGAAATATAACCTAATACCTTTCAAATATACTATTATCATCCGAATAGATACAATGGGATATATAAGTAAAAACCAGAAGTCACAGATAATATCGTAGATATTGGACGAGTATTCGTATATATAAAAATTGATAAAGAATCTATATGATAATTTCTTTTTAATGGTAAGTGTTAGAAAGGGACACAGGAACTCACCGTTAGCTATCTCCTAGAATATCATTTTGCCTCTTTACAGCTTACAATTTAATGTCAACTTTATGCGTAATGCAAAGATTTCATTTTTGTATTATACAGTTTCGGGAGTGCACAGTCCTGAACTTACATTGTAGGTACTATTACGTCCATGTTTTAGCCACAGCTTAGATAGCGGCCGGCCCATTCTCTTAAGCGGTATTTCTAAATAACTACTGAACCGATTTACTTACATGTACTTAAATGTAATGTCATAATACATTTCATATGTCATAATACATTTCAGGTATGTTTCATAGCCAGCCATATTTTAATATTATGATTTTTGGTAGAAAACCGATAGCCTTTTTTTTCCTTTTAGTATCGTTCTATAGAAAAATATTGAGATTGACTACACAAACCCTTCCCGAAAAAACCAATATCTGTAGTCAACATTCATGGCCACCACCCCATTCCGTTTCAAGGCCTCGGGCACGGTACGTTTACAGTTCCAATCAAACTTTATGGCGGATGTGAACATAGGCACAAGTTGCTTCATGGTAACCAGTTTTAGGTGTAGAGGGACGCAGTGGAGCGAGGATTATATGACTATACCTACGCAAGCACGCTTATAGCGTTGTAATCCGATCCGCCATAAAGTTTGACTCGAACTATACTATAGCGTTAAGAAGGCAACCAAACGTTATAAAATAACACTGTAGATAAAATAATTTATTATAAAAATGTGACCCATATTTTTCATTTACGCAATGAGGTCTATTGGTGCTACCTAACATCTAGAAAAATTTTGGCCGGTTACTAAAATCTCACCTTGTATTGGCGCCTTACCTCATGGCAAAATATAAAATACCAAGAGTACCTATGTATAATAGGTACCTAATAATTTTTATTTATTAACCTATTACTTGCAAACAGTTACACGTATTTGCCTGTACTGCGTGGTAAAAATGAATAATTGAAATGGATTTTTTTTTCCACGAAAGAAAATTATTGTCACCCTGTCTGCTGTAATGCTAACCGATGTCAATGTATTATGTCAAGTAGAGATGGTATTAACGGCTTAAAACACTGATAACGAAATTAAGCAAGTTGCTTAAAAAAATCAAAGGATCTCCTGCTTTCACACGAACTTCTTATGACATTGGAAATGAACCTAACGGAATAAAGTAAACACACATATTTTGGATAATATTTTTCGAAATAAATTTTTTTCGCAAAAAAATATCACAACTGTATTTGAATAAGCTTAAAACTTCGAAATATAACATTCTATACGATATTTTGATCGAACAAACCGAATTAGTACGAAATGTAACACTGACGCATATCTGACTTCCAAAAAAGGCACCCTTAACCACTACTTCCGGTTGTCCAATTCAAACAATTTTAGTCTCAATCGATCCCCCGTCTAATTACCCCGAGCCGTTTTTTTTTTCTTATTCGAAAAAAGTTCTCGAGATATCGGGCTTCTAATATGAAAAGCGGGGGAAAAAATTGCGATTTTTTTTTCGTTTTTTTCCTGATAACTTTTTTGTTTTTGAACTTTTTTCAAATTGTCTTTTGCCATCTTGTAGAGCTCGCCTAGCTGCGTCTTCCCATTCATCCCGATATCTTGAAAACTTTTCGTGCAATCTGCCTGTCTCACAAAACTCTCAAATGACCCCCTACACTTCAACGAAATGAAAGTCATTTCCAATGACAAAAACTGCAGGTCATTTAAAATGCTTAAAAAGCTTTTTGTTTTTATATTTTTATATAAAGTTAATATGACCCCATCTACTTTGTTAATAAGGTACAAACTTTTATCATATTTGACTATCGACGAGTTTGCTGCAAAAGCTTGCAGATGGCGTGCTAATTAACTAAGCTGATAACACAATCTATGTACCAACGTTAAAGCTTTTAACGAAATATGCTTAAATATAGACAGTAAAAAGGCTTTTTTTTATATATGCATGCTTTATTAAAAGTTTTTTGTTTATGCGTCCATCTCGTTATAACACACATAACGATTTAAAAGCTTATACAGAAATATGCTTATTATTAAAAACGTTATGCTTATTTTATAAGCGTGCTTTATTAAAAGCTTTTCGTTTGAGCGTCCATTTCTAATGTCAAGTACCTATGTCAACTAATGTTGACTGATTGACATAAAATGTGTTGACCATGTGTTGACTCACAATGTTCACTTCATAGAGGTTGACTTTGTGATCTTGGTCAATTTCGTCGATTTGCATTATTTTTCATAGGATTTTCATTGAGATTGTCAACATGTTTAAGATAGTGACCTACGCCATGTCTAAGCCAAACTTGACGCCATCTATGATAGCTACAGACTGATGCTACAGCTTTTATATCACGTTGACTTTACTAGAATTAGGTATAAATCAATTTATATACCTACATATATTATAAATGCAAAATCATCTGTTACCTTTCATGCAGGCAGGAAGATACTTGTATTCTACAGACGAACATTGGCAACTTGTTACCACGGAAATATGCCTGTATATTTGTTAATTTAGCACAGCTAAACCGCTGAACTAATATGAATGATACAGATATCTTAAATCCTGAGGAAGGGCATTAGGCTACTCTTCACCGTAGAAAACGTGTCTGTGTTTTCGTTACACACCTTTACAGCTAAAACAACGGCTAAAACTGAATGATGCTTTAGCGGCTCCGGTACAAACATAAGGTAGGTATACAGGCGAAGCCGCGGGCGGAAAACTGGTAGATAAATAAAACAAATCACATTAGTAAATTAATAATTTTAATTTGAGTTCGTTACATATGTACATAGGCTATTTAATGTTCTATATTAATAAAATATGAAACTTAACCAACATTTGCTTGATCACATATTCAAATAACATCCTATTTTTAGCTTACATCGACTACAATGATATTTTGCGCGACGCTCCGCTTGGCGTCACTACGCTGACAATAAACTGTACCGCCCCACACTTAAGGCCTTGTACATACATACAACATCGGTTGCCACATATACGAATAGATGAATCTCACAGCTTTGTACACGTAAGCTCTGTCTTGCGTATGAATTACTATAAACGGAAGTGCTTTCCTTCTGTCGGAGCAGAAATGTTTTTTTGTGAACAACGTCTAATGCTACGCCCAGACCTGCGTGACGAAGCTTCGGCTACTTGTGCTAAAATCATCATGCAAAGACATCGCGATAGTTCGAATTTCGATAGTTCGGTCTGCGTTTATTGCGACTCCAGACGAAGCTTCGTGCAGATAGACGTAGGTCTAGGCGTAGTGATATAATTTAGAATTATAAGAAGTCAGGTACAATTTCGCGTTCATTCATATAGGTACATACTTTTAGGTTTAAAGCGTAACCTCGACATTTCTCGAATGTAGGCAGGTTTATCAAGTTCACTGTTTGCTCTTGCAAATAGCCGTTTTAAAGTTACATAGTTCTATTTACTACGTTACAAGAATAGACGTTATTCGAGCCAAACACTGTTTCATGCTTCATAGAATTGCCATTCTTTTTTAATTTACAGTTTAAGTAATTAAAAACATAGTTTCTTTTTTACAAAAAAGTTCTATCACTGCCGTTCAATAAAAATATATACATGCACATACACACGTTCGGATTAAAAATAATATATCTATTGTTAAAAAATTCCAACATTTTCACAATCAACAATGCGAATCGGAACACGCGCTACGTAACTGCTATATCACACGCACACCTCGTTTATGTGTCTATATTGCCTCGGTTCCTTATAAATATTCAAAAACATTTATTACAAGATATATGTATAACAATGATATTAACAGTATGTTTATCGTGTAGCTTGTGGAATGGTCCATGGAAGATTACGCGATGGAATTACAATACGGCCCGGGTCGCCTACCCTATGCCGGCCGCGCACGGCCGAGGACGTTGTCAATAATATTGATATCAATATAGATTGATCGTACGCGAGCCGGTTATTCCACTGCATCGATTACGCGATAACACTATTCATACAAACTAGACACGACTACGTGAACTGCGTGTAGTGCCCGATATGCAAATTTAGCAACTATGTATACGCAGACGGTAAGCGAAAATTCAACGAAATCGATTTATTAATAAGATTTTTTAATACTGAACGATAATTATTTACTTTTATTAGAGACGATTGCAATCGGGCTTCACGCTAGACCTGTTTATGCTTAAGCACCAATAGCGATAAGATGCCCCCCTAGTCATTTCATACTCTTTGTTACATTCCTACAGCAAATATTAATATTATACTATTAAAAAGGAAATCTGATGCGGTTCGCTAGTTGATTGTAGGGCAGTGGGACGCGCTTTTTTGCATACTTAATCAAGATATTAGAAAAATTATATATTTGTATCTATAGTTACATTGTATTATTTAGTATATAATTACACGAGAATAAGATAGATGCCACGAAAATTTTTTTTTAATGCTATGGATTTTTTTCAACAATGGAGTTTTTCTACATTCTGTAGAAATAATAACAGGCCATGTGAGTCGGATCTCGCGATTTGTATTCAGTGTCTAAGAATAAAATATTTCAAACGAGATTTCATAATTTTGGTACCTACTCTTTTAAATTACAACATACTTTATGATTTTTTGTTTTTTTTTTAAATAATTACACATAGGTATTACAATTATAAAAAAATAGTTTTGATTATAAAATATTTATATTATTCTTTTACGCCGATTCAGCGTGAAAAGTAAATCAATACAAGTAAAATTAATAATAATTTATAGAACGACACTTGTAACTACCATCGTTACAGATTGACTCTTATATTCCGATATTTGTTTTCATGATAAAAACATAAAATCTTATGTTCAAATCATGAATAAAAATGTAAGTATAAAACTAGGTACTTCTTCTACAATAAAGTTACCATCGTAATAAGTTTATAACATATTACCGTGAATAAATTGTAACTTGCAGATCAATGCGTATTTTTTATTCTCTGCACCATAAAAATAAAATCTATATCAATAATAACTTTTAGTTATAAGACAAGATCTAGCAAAAACAGGCTTAATTTAAGATTTCCAAATCAGGGCCTCGAACTTAGGCCATTTTAAATACTTGACGAATTTTCTAGATCTTGTCACGATACCTACTTATAAATAAATGTACACGGGGTTCTCACAAAATAAGATTATACAAAGCAATACGAATATACCTACTAATTACTTCTACAAAATTATATTAAAAAATGCATCGCTATATATAAAATATAATTTCCTTAAAATGTCAACAATATAGTTTTGTTTGTTGGGATTATTACTTGAATTATCTACAGTGTAAGATAACGAGATGCTTAGAATCATTAATTTTAAGATATTGCGCAAGCGATTTTTTAGATAATTTAATTCATAAAAGTCCAAGTAGCGATCCCAACAAAATTTACAAAACTTCAAGGAGTGTTTTGGAGTCTGCGTTCAACGTCCCTTAACGACGAAAAACTGAAAGAAAAGGCATCAATATATATTAGGTACATTACTTTTAGCAAAGGACATATCACGGTTATAGCCGATATGACCACCATTGAGTGACGCTGAACACAAAAATCAAACGACGTCCTATTAAAAGGGGCCTTAAAACGTTATAACATAGAACAAACTCAAAAAAATTTTTAGCCCCCACTCTAAACCGTAGTCTTCTAAGTTAAAAAGGTGTGTTTAAATTGAGAGCATTACAGACATTGATGGTCCAGCGAAATTAGTAAACCACACATTTAGGAGGAACACGTTTACTCAATTTTTTTTGTTAGGAATGAGCTTGTTCTATGGATGGAAAAGGATTCAGATTACTGCACCGATTTAAACTAGGTTAAGTGTGGTTTCGTCCGAAAAGTGAGCGCGTACCGCCCTACGTGCTGCTCGTCTCTGGTTGGAAGTAGTGCAGGCCGTTTATCTGAAATAGAAATTACTATTATTGATTTGTACAACTGATAGGTGTGTGTATATTTACATGTGTTATGTGTAGATAATTAATATAAATAGGTACGACATAAAAAACGAACCTAAAGGTGGAAAGCTGTTTAATCTTCGACCGACAAACGTAAACTTTTTTTACTTGTGTTCGGTTTGGATAGTATGTAGATACGCGGAAGCGGTGAGTTTCTGGATATCACTTATCACGTCTCTGTGTGATTGGCATGTACGCATTGGTGCTGGATGAAGCCCCGCTAACAGCTAGCGTGAAAACTGGATGTCATGTCGTGTACGGTTACGAGGATATTAAGTGAGACCGACTAGTTGTGTTTAG
The DNA here is from genome assembly GCA_949709985.1 of Luffia ferchaultella. NCBI lineage: Eukaryota > Metazoa > Arthropoda > Insecta > Lepidoptera > Psychidae > Luffia > Luffia ferchaultella. Next base: position 4,078,606 of record OX453249.1, on the reverse strand, counting down.
CAGAGTTTAATGCATAGTTGGTGTATACGTCAGCCAGCATAAAAGTGTCAATATCAAGCAGTGCGGGCAGCAGCATAAACCTGGCAGCAGTGCTGAAGCTATTTAGAGTCATTACATTCGAGGTGGCTTATAAATGTAAAAAGTTATTGTAATAAAGGATAAGAAAATAATATGCCCACGGCTAAGTGATAGCAGAGGTGGATGTAGCTGATGCGTTCGATAATAATGCATCTATATTTTATTAATATTATCTGCTTTGACAGGGTCAATTACCGCTATTTGTAGCCGTAGGCATAAACGGCGCTGACATCGTGTGCGAAGTTGACAGCGGGAGCGTCTTCATATCCGTGATCTTTGAACATTTTCACCGTTCTCATTTAATTTGCATACAACTGATATATTAGTTCATAGAGCGCAATTCGACCATTTGCGATGTAACTTCGAGTCTTTGAGGCGATCGACAAAATGCATTTTGAAACTAATCTATGACACCGACCTCTGTCCGATCGTGTCAACAAAGTATGACAATTGACCTATTCTTCTGCAATAAGGAACTCGAGCAGCTGCGCGAATTATTAATTTTTTTTTTATTCAATATCGTCTTTCAAAGTGTGAAAATTTCGCTTTCGGGCGTCTATTCCAATTTTCCTCACATATTTTTCTTCAACTCTATTGTCCGTAAGACGTTTTTAGTACGTACTTTGAGTAAATTTTCATAAGTCAAAGCCAAAGTGTTTATGAATGACTTTTCTTAGAAATTGTGTGCATTTCAAATTTCTCTGTCCCGATAGAACGTTTTTTTAATTGCCCAAAATAATTTTCTACGATTGCGTTGCTTAATCTGCTTTCCCCAGTTAAAGTTGTCTATAACGGATGATGGTAAATATTTCTCAAAAAGTATCTACGGATAAAAGAGTTTCTTTAAAATACGGGTTCTTTATCTCACCGGCTTTGACTATATCTATTTTAGTAACAATTTTCATAAAATGTATGTAAAAGAGACTCGATTTATACCTATATAGGAGAATTTGAATAATTTTGAATGTTTTCCGATGTATTGTTTCTTTAGAATTATTAACTTTAAAGCCAATAAATGGTGATTTACTATGTATTATACTAATCGTTTTTTCCGATGAAAAAGAGATAGGGGAGCAAGAGGTAAAATACTTCATATGAAGATAACTGGTAATACCATATGACCATATTAGTTGATGTTAATTAAGATGAAATTATGGTATGTAATATTAATTCATCCATGCCATGTTTACAACTCAAGACATCAATGACTTCGTAGCATATGTAAAACGCACAAGGGACTGTTCTTGTTTACACATTTATTTTTTGAATTATTTACGTTGGCTGCAATATCAGAGCAGCGAGCTAGACGCCGCGCCGTCTGCGAACTTCTAGACCATTCTAGACTGACCGGTTAGCAGAGTGGTTAGAAATCCTAACTGCGGAGCGAAAGGTCGCGGGTTCGATTTCCGCTCAGAACAAATATTTTTGTGCATTAACATGTGTCTGTGCGTAAAATATTTATATATGTATATATTATAAAGAATATTAAGTATGTATATCAGTTGTCTAGTAACCCATAACACAAGCATTATACTTGCTTACTTTGGGACTAGATGGCGTAGTGTGGGATGTCCCAGATATTATTATTACTTGTTAATTATCATTTCAAACAAGAAAAATTATTAAGATTAATATCAATTCTCCTGTAACAATTTAGTGGATTTACTAATACAACTGAGTTTGTAAATAAAATCAAATAAAATCAGTGATAATTAAGTCAAGGCGACAGCAAAAGGACAGGCTCAAGTATATAAAAGAAACATGCAGATTTTTATTGAGAGAACGTGTTGACACCGGTGTAGAACAGTATCGACTAAATGTAAAAAATTTAAATAGAAAATGGTATTGAAGTATTTTTTTTTAAATAATGACTAGGTACTCATGATCAATATCAAGTCTGTAAATTTCTTATAAGCATTTTTATCATTGTGTAAAAAATACTATGATTATTTACCAAATTTTAACTATTACTCATCACTTTGATTAGATACTTGTTTATAACTATTGCTGCTATCAGAATTGCTATCAGAAACGAAAAACTTAAACTTTTTACTTTTTTTAATACACAAGAAATGAAAGGTTTATTTGTTTATTTATGATCTCTGTACGGCAGTCTATATTGACCGTGGCGGCACCCAGCACAATAATCTAGATGAAACGGGGTCACCTAGCTTTGTGGTGTTGGTTTAAATAAATGTTCCCTCATACTGAACCTGTCATATTGAAGTCGTTATTAAAAAAAAAAGATTTTTAAAAAATATTTTTTATACTCGTTAGTCTACGCCCTGTCACCGCTCTGAGAAAAGTGTTCAGTCGAGTAATGGATGACCCCCATATTAAAAAAACGAGGAATATGAAGAGGAAAAAAAAACTGATTGGCAGTTATAGGAACTGCCGACAGAAGTGAAAACTTAGAACTTTTAGTATCAAAATTTGAATTTTCATAATGTTATTAAAATTATCAACATCAATCTGGTTTTCACGGTTTTCACATCTATTGACACTCCGAGCAATGACGCAGCGGCAAGCGACACGAAACTGAGTAACGCTCTGGCCTTACTTCTCACACTCAGCAGTTAGCAGTGGGGATATTTGACGCAGCTGCCAGCGACACGAAACTGAGTAACGCTCTGGCCTTACTTCTCACACTCAGCAGTTAGCAGTGGGGATATTTGACGCAGCTGCCAGCGACACGAAACTGAGTAACGCTCTGGCCTTACTTCTCACACTCAGCAGTTAGCAGTGGGGATATTTGACGCAGCTGCCAGCGACACGAAACTGAGTAACGCTCTGGCCTTACTTCTCACACTCAGCAGTTAGCAGTGGGGATATTTGACGCAGCTGCCAGCGACACGAAACTGAGTAACGCTCTGGCCTTACTTCTCACACTCAGCAGTTAGCAGTGGGGATATTTGACGCAGCTGCCAGCGACACGAAACTGAGTAACGCTCTGGCCTTACTTCTCACACTCAGCAGTTAGCAGTGGGGATATTTGACGCAGCTGCCAGCGACACGAAACTGAGTAACGCTCTGGCCTTACTTCTCACACTCAGCAGCTAGCAGTGGGGATATTTGACGCAGCTGCCAGCGACACGAAACTGAGTAACGCTCTGGCCTTACTTCTCACACTCAGCAGTTAGCAGTGGGGATATTTGACGCAGCTGCCAGCGACACGAAACTGAGTAACGCTCTGGCCTTACTTCTCACACTCAGCAGTTAGCAGTGGGGATATTTGACGTAGCTGCCAGCGACACGAAACTGAGTAACGCTCTGGCCTTACTCCCCACACTCAGCAGTTAGTAGTGGGGATATAGGGAAGAACCGGCTTCTCGTGTGAAAGCCGATTGTTCCTTATATCCCCCCACTTGTATTATTTAGCGTGACGCATTTTCGTGTCGTTTTAAGCTCACCCCGTGCAATAAGAAGTTTCACTTCAAAAAATACGTCAGCGGAAATTATGGTTCGTGTAACGTAGATATGATGACGCGTTGTTTTTTTTTCTCCGTTTCCTCGTATTTATGATTTCGGTCATCAATTATTCTACTGTTAGTGAAACCGTCATAATAAAATCTGAATTCACTATAGTACTTTTCTCTGTGCGGTATCAACGTGGTTCCCCAATAAAGAAGCAGTGTACATGAATGTCATTGTTCGACTGTCATGTGAGATTTAAAGTGAAAATACTGCTTTTGTTCACTGGTAGTTATTGTGTCTAAAGAAACAAACGAGCGAAGACCAGCCGTAAGTCTTACAGTTCCACACGGAGGTGACATATCTTACCGTCATGTCGTATTCAGTGATGAAGGCGGGCACCTCCAGTTGGTCGCGCGCCATAACCGAATACAAATACTCGACCCCTGGCAGGTTGTGCACTTTCGCCTTGATCGCCGGCGCCATGAACGTCGTGAACCACCACGTCATCATCTGCAAACATATATAAATTTAAACTTATCTAAGTGGAATAGATAAATTGGTAGGTAAAGAAAACTATACAATTGTGATAATTTAACATTTGTTAAGTATGTGTACCATCGAACATTGAATGTATAGTTCGCTTCGAACTTTATGGCGGATCGGAATACAAAGCTATAAGCGTGCTTGCGCAGGTACAGTCATATACCCCTCGCTCCACTGCGTACCGCTACACCTAAAACTGGTTACTGCAACGCGACTTGTGCCTAAATCAAATCAAATCAAAATATCTTTATTTCGTAGTTATGTAACATAATCTTGAAATACGTCATAAGAGTGAATTTTATTACTTTGTGGAAGGACGTCACCACAAAGGCGCATTCAAAAATGCTGGTTTTTCTCAGAAGAATACGCAAGAAACTGAGGGACGCTCTTTTTAACAAAATTATAAAAAACAATTTTAACAATAAGTGCTTAAAGAATAATATTATTGAAACAAACTGATAAGCGAGCGGCTTACATTCATGGATTTTTCTCATCTAAGTAGTCTGATACTTTTTAATAAGCTTTTGCATAAAGCTTTCATTTTATTGTAGTTTTAAACTTGTTAAGGGGTAGATCTTGAAAGTCAACTGGGATCTTATTGTAAAAGCGTATACATTGCCCTTTAAAAGATTTTGTGATTTTTATGTTCGGATCCACCAGAAAGTTTGATTGGAACTGTAGCAGACTAGAAGGCACACGCTTGCTAAACTTAACGATTCAAAACCACCAATTTTTGTCAACTTTATATACTTTAAATATTTTTTATGGGTATCTATATATATGTGGGATATGGATTATTCCGATCGCCAGGTGGCGCTTAATGATGACAACGATAGCGCCATTGCGGTGAACGGTGAGAATGGAAAAGTAGACTGAAAGACGCACTAAAGAGTGAAGACGTTGTTATACTTTTATCAAAATACAGAAAAAATACTTGAAAGTGTTTTCGTTTAAATAGTAACCCTACGTATATATAAGTAGTTAAATATATCATGACAAGGAAATTGATTTTAAAAAATAAATTAACAACAAAGTTGTATGAATGTTTAAAACGTCCTGTTGGACAAGAGGGAAATACCGCACTGCGTACTTAGCTGTGACGTCACGGCATTTAAAATAATATTAAATTTCGTTTTGTAAGAACGAGACAGAGATAAAATTTTAATGGTTAATAAGTTCCATATTCTCCAACCGAATATAATTTTGTTTATGAATTTTGTTATCATGTATCTATTTTTATATTTTTGACTATTGTGACAAATATCTAAGTAACCAATTGCACTTAAATTTGATAACTTTGGTTCTCGAACTAAACGACCAGCATCACTCATCTATTGAACTAATTCAAAGCTCGGTGATGTATACATTTTGGGCACTAGTTATTGACACATCGGCAATTATTATTAGGTTTGTCTCGGAAACTACTATTATAAACAAGCGAAAGCTAAATTTTCAAGGAAATTTTCTATAAAGCGCTAGAACGTATGAACCGCCAACATGTGTATTAGAAACACTTGACAAGCGAAATTTCGGATAAGTCGGTGGCGGTCGAATAATATTAAACGAGTGGTCAGCTGATGTGCAGATTTGATTGAGAATAACTGTAATCCGTAGTAATCAATGACATGATAATTTGCGTCGCTAATGAATGACTTGGATTATTTATATACCTAGATAGAAACAGCAGTGACAATGACAACAAAAAAAGAGGCCTACTTTTATATGCATTAATGTGACTAAATAGACCACATACTCTCGCCCTCCATACTACGTACTGACCGTCTCTGCATGCGTGAATTATAATCGAACAGATATGACAGATATAGATGTATTTACTATAAACCTTTTCACGACAATATAGGCTCAACTAGTTCACTAGTTATAGCTAAGTTCAAGTCTAGTTGATCCTGCGTCGGTTCTGAAGAAATTCATGATTTATTAAAGGTTTTAAACACACTTTACCAGTTTTGCGTTTATGTACGAAAGTGTTATATGACAGTAAATATAGGTAGCTATCACTTTAATTTATATCAAATTTAATTAAAAGACATGCACATTATATGACGTGCCGCGTACAGCGTAGAAAAGCGTCGGCTTATCACACCTAGATCCGGTAAATTTAAATTTAAGATAAATAAATAAATTATATTAACAATGTAATGAAATAATTACCTTCGTCCAAAACGTCGGATGTACGATATAAAAGGCTTTCAAGTTCTTCTTATATCTGAAAGCAAATAAATATAGTTTTATGATCATTTTATGGTGACGCCGAATGCAAATACCGCAATATTAATAAATTAACATGTTCCGTATTAGGTAATTATTATGTTAATAGTATTTTTAAATCTGACGTATTTTAATTAACGAGTTTCGTTGATGTTGCTGTGAGGTGTTTATTGGTACTTCACGTGAGTCTATAATTTGGGCAGAAACGTGAAGAATATAATAGTCTGGGATCCCACCGCATCAAACCTTAGGTTATGATCTACCAATATCAAACGTTTTTATGAAATAGTTTTATGAGATAATAATACCGATTAAAATTTAACCTGCCGACCGTCAGCCTGGGCGGTTCCGACATGGTACTGAACTTATAAGTTAGTCTGAACTCGGCATCCTCCAAACTGATGGTCGACAAATAAAGTTTCAAGTAGGTACACCTCCATGTCAAACCTCTAATCACGTTTAAAAGTTTTGTTCTGGTTGGTGAGGACGTAATTTTGATAACCCAAAATAGTTCAAACTCGGAACCCTTAAGGTTTACTGTCGATAGAGACGACGGATACGGTATAATTAGTAGTGTTATAATAGCAAGGTATTAGTAGTGTTACAATAGCAAGGTATAAGTAATGACGTAAGGTTTCATGCGGTGGGGTCTTAGGCTATGCTATAAATCGGCAGTGAGTGTCTCTTTTTTCTTTTAATTTTCGTTCTCTATTTTTTCCTTCTCAGCAATTATGGTAGCAGATGCGGAGAATGACGATCATGGAGATAACACAATTACAGCACTCTACCGCATACTCAGTCAAAGTATCCCAGTCCTCCTTTAAATGATGTTCTATAAAAAACGTAGTGAAAATCCAATAGAAGCAATAACAAGTGTTTGACATGGGTTACAAAGTATCGAGTGCTTGCTTGTAGTTACTACTATCGATTCATCCGAATGCGGCCATCGTTGTGTACTGCAAAGCGAATTGATCATAATACAGATCACGTATGTTATTACAGAATAGGGTAGTTCATTTTGTAATTGCGAATTGACTAAGGATCAGTGTCACGTACTATTTTAGTGAATGTCTTTGGGGGTTGATAGTACAACTTGGAAATCTTTATCTAAAAATGAACTTCGATATATGCCTTGTGATATATGATATGTATGATATATGACATATCTCAGTATATACACTTACTTGTAAGGCAATACGGTGTAGACCTCCTTGAGCCAGGAGAAGGGCGGGTGATTGCCCGCCGATGCGAGGGTGTGGAAGTACGCAATCACGTAGTCGCCGCGCACGATCGGGTCCAGTAACTTTATCAAGTACAGGAGCGCCTGTGTACATTTAAAACAAAATACAATTTTCATCGTACTAGGCTCACCATGTTTTTTATGGGTACTCGAGGTAGTCCAAGTAATATATTTCCCAAAATAAGACGATATCAGATATTAAATAATAAAATTTTTTACTATATATGCTGTCGGATTTTTGTTAGGTTCTCGAAATAATAAAAATAAATAAAAGCGCTTCTTTTAATCAGACAATTACGCCGTTTTCAAAAATAGACTAAATAAAAAAAAAACAAATAGTACCCCATTGCCCTACAAACTCAAAACGAATAGTGCTCTGTATTAATTCTAAGTTAGTTGGGTAGTGGGGCATTTTTCACGATTCAATTCTTGAATACGATTTCCTTTTAATCGTACTCTTTCCATTATTCGATATAGAACTTAACAATTCGGTATGTGAAATATTTAGAAAGTTACATTAAGTAATTTTAAAACGGTTTCTAGGTATTTTATTAAAACTTACTCTTTTATTATTTGCGCACTGAAAAAGTCTAGAATTGTATATTTTCAACGAAATACGGATTAACGTCTATTTAAATTTATGACGTCAGCATGACACATTAGAGTACCTTAACCATCGATAATTACACTGGGAGCCAATCAAACTGAATTACTCCTAGAAATTTTAATGAATGTCTAATGTAATAAAATTTAGGTCGCTTAACTAAAACTACTGTTATATTGTTGCTAGGCGACTAGTTACCTAGGTATCTGTTAAACCTTGTCATATCTTATTTACGTCACAATCTTGCTATAAATATTGTAAATATTTTCATGTCCATCATCATCTTCTCGTCTTCCGAACTCGCTCTTCTTTTTTTCAATTGTCCACTTCTTTCTTTGAGATAGTGTTGCGACAAGCATAAAAAATTAAATGTGCTACTTGAGACCAGTGGTCCATTTGTATGTGGTCCATGTGGGGTTACCATTTGTAGTGACCTTTATTTTATGCGATTTCGAATATTCTTAAATATCTTAGTATTACATATATTAAAATTAGAAATATTTTAAAAATATATCTCAAAATAAAATTAATACAAAAATTTACCTTATCAATACTAATATTATAAAGAGGAAAGACTTGATTTTTTGTTTGTTTGTTGCTGATAAGAGCAAATATTAATTAAAAATTCTTTCACCAACAAAAAGCTATAGTATCAGCGAATAACATATACTATATTTTGTGATCAAACTAGCCTTCCGCACGCGGCTCCGCTCGCGTGGATTACGAAGTTGGAACAGGAGCACTATAATTTTTTGCACAGTTTATACTTCATAAGCTAAAGAGTGATTTAAGCAACTTTTTATCGCGGAAAAGGGGTCCCGGTACAACTGTGTAGTTATTCGAGCGAAGCCGCGGGCGGAAAGTTGGTCGTTTATGAAATAAAGTACAATTACTATATGAACCGCCATCAAACGTTTCATGCGAGCTTTATATCACCACCACCATTTCAGCCCATTATACCCCACTTCAGGTGCTTAGCCCTCCCCTAGGGGTGAGGATGCTCGGAGCTTAATCCACCACGCTGATCCAGTGTGGGTTTGTGGATTTTAACGACTGCCATCTGATAACGGCATCTGGGGTTAACGGCTTAACGTGCTCTCCTAAGCACGGAGTCATTGATAATTACGTACTTAAGTAAGTTTCTGGGAATCAAACTATAACCTTCTAAACAAGAAGCGGACTTGCCACTACTCGGCTATCACGACATATATCAAGATGTCGCCAAATTTGATCGGACATACAATTTTTAGGGGGGCCCTTATCGACCAAAAGGGAGTAAAAGAGCCCTAGCTTTAATATTAAAAACTCACTTTGTCTAAATCGATATCTCCAATGGGGAACCATTTCCCGATGAAGATGACGACAGGCCGGCCGAGGCGGTCCACCCCGCTTTGGTACAGACATCCGATACCTGACACTTCACTCAGGTCTTCAGTGCGCGCGCGCCTTAGGAGACGCTCATATCTGTAAAAGAAAGAAACATTCTTTGAGGTCACGAAGGTCAACGATTTGCAAGTTGGTGCTGTTGCTGGTGTAGACCAGTAAATTAGAAATCTCAATTTTTCTATGGTATCTTGGGCTCTGTCTTAGACATCGATAACGAAGAAAAGTATATTCTGACTTATATTATCAATGCCACAGAATTTTAATGCACTAATACATGTTAGTGCGCACCCAACAGAGCACCAAAGACTTGATTTTTGCACGAAGATAGTTGAAGAAAGAAAAATGACATTTCTTACAGTTTATTCTAATGGAAGGTTCTCTATGGGGTAAAAAACGAATCAAGGTTCAAAATCAATGACTCAATCAATGACGACCGCTTAGCCTAGTGGGTAGCGACCCTGCCTACGAAGCTGGAGGTCCAGGGTTCGAATCCCATGTCGGGTCAGTATTTACATGATGAATATTGATACTGGTACCGGGTCTAGGTTGTTATATGTATGTGGTGTTTTCGCTTGGTACCCAAAATACAAGCTAATGCTTAGTTTGAGGCCTAGACGTTGTTGTAATGTATATGATAAAAAAAAATGCCTAGCAAAGTTTAGAGTTATGATGGAATAACGGTGGAGTGGAAAGGAATTGAAGTTGTGATATAAAAGAAGTGTTACGTTGCAGGAACGGGAACGGGAAAACAGAGGTGTTATTATTAGATAAATAACTAAAAGGATGTTGCTGTAAACATTGTTTAGTTTTCTTCGCGCATGGTAATATTTTTGATCTTTTATAGTCTGTCGGTCAGTAGCAAAATTAACGATACTCAAAGTTACTAACCGCATGTCATGAATTTTAAGAAGGAATACTGTCATATGACGAGTCAATGATTTCCATATGTAAGACAGCGGCTTTGAATAGTTCTAGGTGGCGTTTTAAGACAACTGCGTTCTTGCAAATGGCCGTATGCTCTCTATTATGATGTGTACCAGCGTACTGAGTTCGACTAAATTATAATCAATAGAAATCTTATTCAACTGTATGCAGTTGAATAAGTCGTCGTTGTAACATATTCAAATAAGCTGCTCCAATTAGTTATAGGCACAGAAATAATAATATATATAATAATAATAACGTATACATCACAACAACGTCTAGGCCCCAAACTAAGCATTTGCTTGTGTTTTGGGTACCAAGCGAAGACACCACATACATATAACAACCAAGACCCGGTACCAGTGTCAATATTCATCATAAAAATACTGACCCAACCTGGGATTCGACTCCCAGCTTCGTAAGCAGGGGCGCTACCCACTAGGCCAAGCGGTCGTCAAATACTGAGATACATAAAGTTAACTTTATTAAGTAATGAGCAAAATGGTTGCGAAGTGTAAGGGACGGAAGACATTATAAATCTTAGAATATTGTAGAAGGGTAGAGTATTTAAACATCATGATTACTGTTGGACAATGGTTGGTTTTGTACTAAATTATTATCGCCATCTAAAATCATACTTCTATCTATCGGTGATTATCTATAAAAAATCACAATACCAAATGGCACATGAAGTTACCACCGAAACGAGGCCGTTGAATTTCGAAGGTGGATATCGCAAACTTAATGAATTTTAAACTTGATGGCCTGAATATGTTTTTTTTTTAATTTTAAAATAACTTTAAGTAACCATAGACTCTAGGTCTATCTCATTAATGGAGCTTTCATCACTAAGATTTTAATAGCTAATTTAGCTAATTATTACTAATATTTTTCGCAGGTCCGCCGCTTATGCAGCTTGATACTCCTAAACTAGTGAGTTTTCCCTAAAAAGTACATAACGCTATATACTTATATGTTTTTTTTTTTAAATTTTTTATGTATTCTGAATTCGTGAATTTCAAGCAATGGATATTTCAAATGAAGTATGCTCCAAGAGCAAACAAATTGAAATATAAATGCTTCAAAACCTTAACATCATGGCAAGCAAGTACAATAAAACACTAATGGCCTTAACTTTACGTCGTTGTGATGAATCTCAAATCAATTACTTCAAGAGAAAACTGCGAAAAAAGTTATTATTAAACTGAAAGCTAACAACAAAAATAAAATGTAACATAATGTTTCGTAAAAAGTTAAATTAATAACATATTGCTCGAATGAAACAATTGCACATCGGTGAAAAGTTTAGGTACGCAATTGGGAGAATCTGAAGAGAACATTGGTAACATCCCAGCAATGACCAAAATATTAAGCACATCAGCAATATCCAAAATCAGATTCTTCTCTCCAACAAGCATGGCAATCGCTTGACTCGGCCAGCAAAACGACTAATTAATAAACTAGTGATTTAATAAATTCATTAACGACTGGTTGATGACGAGACAAGTATAGGTTACTCATTAGTTATAGAATACAAAACTAGTGAGACGACCCTAGTAACAGTAGTAACTAACAAAGCCAATCTAAAACAAGTCAAACATAATGGAAATTAAAATAGGGCAAGTGTTACAAGTGTCGTGATAGCCCAGAGCACAACGAACCTGTCTTAAATTTATAAGGCCCCACAGGGCCATGGTTCGAATCCGGGCGTGTACCAATGAGCTTTTCTGACTTAAGTACACAATATCACTGACACCGTGCTTCGGAGGGCACTTTAAGCAGTCGGCCCCGGACGCTGTCAATAGATGGCGGTCGTTACAGTTCCCAACCCGCAGTAGAGCAGCGTGGTGGACTTAAGCCCCAAGCCCCCCTTCTCACCCTGGGGGAGGCCTAAGCCCCTGCAGTGGGGTAAAAATGGGCTGATGATGATGATGATGATGAAGTGTTACAAACAACTAAGATCGTAGATTGTTTGTTATAAGGGCTACAAAAGATGTCACATTGCCAGAGATTGCAGAACACTAATTTGTGCGCAAAAGCCAAGAACATATACTCGTTAGTGGTGTATCAATGGCATGCAAATGAAAGTTCTTCCATGAACTGAATGAATTTCAAAGTTGCGATACAACTGTCAATTAGCAAACAAATAAGATGTTTAAGTTAATTGGAGAGGGTTATATTGACAAACGAATCGGTGAAAGGACAGTGGGAGCAAAGTATGTTAAAGTGTGTATTTTATATGCTAAACCTGAGAAATCACTAGTTTTCCAAGGCAGCAGCAATTAGAAAAGGACGTAGTGAAAAAGCATGAAAGTGCTTTGTTAGTAAAAGACAATATTACACTTATGTGAGCTCAGATGAAAAAAAAAACCAACCTATTATGAGCTGGAGATAGCAAAAAAAGTTCTAACCTGGTGCAACCAGATTGTAATTGTATTGTAACACGAGAGTTAAGACCACTTGAATAAAGAATTTGAAAATATGAGTGGGTGCGATCGTATAGGATTGACTGTCATTCAAGGCATACTATGGAGGCCCGTCACAGCACGCTGATACTGTGCATTATAACGACACATTTAGTATCCGAAATGTATTTCCTTTTATTCAAAAAAGGTGCAACAAATTACCGTCATATTTATACCTGGAAGCAAAAGAGTGAAGAGTTTGACGGTGTCATAAAATGTAATGTTATGACGAACCATGGATTTCGAAATGACGTGCGCACTTTATACACAAATAATGGTCACATATATATACCATTCAGATAAAACTTCTTAAAACTTTTGTGTGTATAGGTACTATAAAATAAGACATGGATGTACCCCTTTCCGCTCCAACCAAAATAGTAAAACGGAGAGGGAACTGTGAATAATAGTGGAAATTTATTTACTCTATATGGAAAACCCATCTCGCCAAAAAATGTGAGTGTATTAAACTGCGATTGTATCGCGATCGCTACCAAAACGTAAAATTTAAAAAAATAACGCCCGTTGAATCCTTTTTTTCGTGTGTTTCAGTAAGTTCAATCAACGAAAATACGTGCTCATGACAAATAGAGTAGGCGCGAAGTCACGGCTCGCGCGTGCTCTGACGTCAATGTTACGCACCATCCTACACAGAGTCATAGATATACAGTTTTTATATGTTTTGGTGAAGCAAACAAGACAGATGGGAAAAAAAACCACCATGATTTTTTAAATCTGGGTCCAAGGGCATGAAAACAATTTTTTCAGCGCGAAAGTGGTCGTATTAGTGACTGTACCGAGTTTTTGAATCGGAGGTGTCTATTTATTTACTACAATATTTGATATACATTTCGTTATCAAGCAAAGAAAGTTATGGGAAGTTAATTACCCTTTGATAAAAACATGCTTTTTACTACTCACTGAAAGTTTTCTCTTTTCTAACTTTCTCTTCGAACTGATAAACTGATTAAAGTGTAAAAAATCTAACATTGTAGGTATACTCGCCCAAAAATTATAACTGCTATTTGTGTTAAGACTTCAATTTCGTTAACGGTTCCAGAAATGTGTATAATTCAATGACCTTATACTGAATTATAGGCGAAATCTAAATCGTTTTACACGTAGAGTAAGGAAATTGACAACAGCGTCCATTACGTAGAGATTGTTTGTTATTTTTCTCGCACTATACTTATAAAATAAACTACAACTTTAACAATATTAAGTATGTTGTGGTGTAAAAATGTTGGCAGACCTTATAAATAAATAAATGAATTGCATTTTGATTGTTTTACTCAAGCATCTACACACGAGATTACTTGTGTATACGTTGACGGTTTGTAAACGAAACAGTCGATTGTTCAACGATACCCGCGTGACCCCTCTCACACCGGCAACTTAAATCCACATCAAATACACAGTTCAAACTGAGAATCATCATCATCATCAGCCCATTTTTACCCCACTGCAGGGGCTTAGGCCTCCCCCAGGGTTAGGAGGGGGGCTTGGAGCTTAAGTTCACCACGCTGCTCCACTGCGGGTTGGGAACTGTAACGACCGCCATCTATTGACAGCGTCCGGGACCGACTGCTTAACGTGCCCTCCGAAGCACGATGTCAGTGATATTGTGTACTTAAGTCAGAAAAACTCATTGGTACACAAACTGAGAATACACAAACTAAACCTTATCCTGTTTCGTTCCTTTATGGTTTTTCTTTATCATGATAAATAATTTTATTCTTATTTTATCATAGAACGTTTAGTTTTCTGATATTGTAGTAATCTCATCGAATAAATAAATCTATATTACACATAAGCCACACGAATTGCTTGTGAATTATTAAATACACAGTCGACGTCATGGATCCTTCGTCAGCACCAATAATCTAATCTATTTCGGTTCGCGGCCGCGAGTGGCGTTGTATTTTTGGCTCGACCAACTTTATAAATCATGATAGGAGGTACCTACGTACGTAAATGTTTACTCCATTTATTCGACTCGATAAACTTTCAAAGTTATTAACAGACGTTCTTACATTTTCAAGAGTTTGATCTTTGCGGCAAAATTTTAATTATGACACATAATATAGAAACGTCATATTAATACAAAACGATTGACGCACACGCATAAATTGTAATCAAGTAAGTTAAGGTGACAGATACAGTAAAAGACATAATATCTGGGTGTAAAAGTATCTATATACGTATATATTATTTAAACAAATAAAATATTTAAGTACATATATCAGCTGTCTAGCATCCCATGATACAAGCATAACACTTGCTTACTTTGGGACTAGATGGCGCTGTGTGGGATGTTTTAGATATTATTATTATATAATAAAACATGAATAAAAATTATCAACCACGAACACAATCCACAACACCATCCGTTTCATTAAGGCCAATCAAGGCTCGAACTAGGCATTACTTTTGAGGTAATAAAGTTTCGAAGGCTGTATTACTTACTCTACACCAATGATTCTAAGATTCGATTCTCACGTAATTACATCGAAGTACTGGAGTAAAAACTGTGATAACAAATATCAATAGTGAGTTGAGGCTGACTCGGGAAAAAGCTGGTCAATTTCCTCACGTAGTAGTTATCCTTATAAGGTGAAATGTGTTATTTTTTATCATTGATGATTGTAAATATTCGGGTGGATATTGATCTACCCGCAGACGGGTCCTAGTATACAGGAAAACTTTTTAAGTTTTTGATATATACTGTTAATGTAAATATTGTTTTTTTTTTTATGAAATAAATTTAAAAAAAAAATAACATTTTGCCCAAATCTATGTCAATTAAATAATAATTTAGTTAAAAATAAATTATAAGTGTAAAGTCATGTTACAAAAATTGTAGATATTTTTTAATCATAATTTTGCACCGCGATTTAGTAGAGAGGCTGTTTAAAAAGTTGGGACATAGCTTACATAGTGTTTAATTTTTTGACAGCAGGAATATCGTTTCTCGGGGACGAAAAGTATTGTTTTCATCCCTATGATCAGATAACTTCAAGCATACTTACTAAGTATGAGAAATAATAAAAAAAAATATCACCGCACCCGCCTGTAAGGGAAGCATTTAGATTTTTTTTAAAATTTATTACATTAGTACTAGGAGGATTACCGAACCCTAATTGGGAGATTCTTAATTTTAATTATTATATAGTTAACTGTCGTAACTAAAACATTGAATTTAAATTACGACCTTATGTCACAAGAATAGATATTTAAAGATTAATATTTAGTAAATTAGGAGCAGAATACAATTTAGAAAGTTATTTATAATTGGACATTTATTAAAAGAAAGTAAAAAAGGAATAACGGATAAAATGTTCAGAAAAGCCACTGTAAAAGAAATAAAATATGCCCTAAGTGTTTTTTTATAATAACTTTAAGGGTATAAGGTCGTGATTAATAAATAAAATAAGTAGACTTTAAGCTTATATAATATAAAAATTTACAAAAGGTTACAATCATGATTTATCTTTAACTGAGATAAAAGGAAAGGTGAAGTTTTTTTGCTTTGCTTTTTTTTTAAGTTTTCATCGCTGAAGGGCAGGGCGGAGCGGCAATTAAGAAATCCACAATAAAATTATACTGTATTATGATTTTATTATTATATCAATATTATCGTAGTAAATATTACTAGCGTTTATAACAAGCCAAAAAATTTAAAAATGAATCAATTTCTTTAGGAAAATCTTCAAATCTCTATTTTAAAGGTCGGTTTTATTTTAACTATGACTTACAATAATTCGAATTTTCATGGTTTTCCAAAGATTATTATATAAATTCAAATATCGGAATGTTTTCTTGACATCCAAACTTTTGCTTCAAATAGCAGAAGCATCGATATGACATGTCTCATATTTCGAAATGATCGAAAATAAGAGCCAAAGACAAACTCATAGATTAGAGATTATATAGCATTATCATTGTCATGAACATTTCGTTAAACTACAAGTAAAATGTAATTTCCGAATCTTTATTTGTTTATCCAGCACGTTTTCCACATGTGCGCGTCACGTCCAACAAAATAAACAGCGTATATTTGGTCGGTGGCGTATATATATATATTTTTTTGTTCGTACTTCCGTGGTCAGAACGCGGTATCTCTATGTATATCCAAGACCTTTGCATATTATTAACAAAACTCGTTTATTTATTCAGCTGTAATCGTTGACTGAATACAAAATAATTTTTAGCGCTTTGTCTTCTCCAGTAGATAAGTGATATTCATGGTGATATTATACCAATCTGTCATTACGTATAGAATTTCATTCCATCGAGTTCTTTTGACGCATTTATTTGTAGTTTATGAGATTGGTGTAAAAGTCATCCAAGGAATTTAATAGATTCGCTGGGAGATATATAAGAACTTGAAGGCATATACGTAATAAAAACTTTAGACTTCCTAACAATGAAGCGCTTTAATGGCGGTGGCGTATGTGTGCGCGAAATTCGGCAGCGTACTGACGGTCAGGAGGCTTACTATAGTACGAGTGTGTTAAAATTGACGCGTGCGTACATAGCAGCTGACTTACTAGAGGAACACTAGAGGTACGTCAGTAGTTAGTTAGCGATGCCACGTGCGGGTATTTCTAATTTCATGTTTGAAGGTATACGAGTAAAGCGAAGTAGGTATTATTTATATACTCGTATGGTAAATACCTATCATAGAAAGTTGAAATTTGGCAGACGGATATAGTGGAGATGACAATAGCACTCTGTTGGACATTTTAGGTAAACAACCATAAAAACAAGAAGTCTCGTTATAATTTAGTCCAACAAAAAATCTACAAATTTGTCCCTACTTTTAAATGTTAAGAATAAAATATGTGATAAATTAATTAATTGACATTTTTTATGATAATGTTATAGAATACACATTTTATAACAATGGTGATATTTCTAAAGTTAAATTTAACGTATTAAAAATAATATAAATGTTATTATTATTACATAAAATCCAAATAAAAGTTTAATCGTAAAGCGTCGTAATGGCATGTAGATGTGATAGGTTTGGTTTCAGGTAATACAGGTAACGTCAAAAGACCTTACATTAGATGCGTGTTAAAAAATAATTTAGGACGCACAGTGTGTGATTTTTTTTTTGTGCAAGTATTGTATAATGTGGGCTCTAAACTAGTATAAAAATCAGACGCTGATATGACAGAATTCTGAAGAAAAAAAATTAAGTAACAAAATCTGGAAAATATAAAGAATTACATTTTATTACGTACTAGAGACTCACAAAAACTTTTGATAAAACGATTTTATAAAATCTTCTGAATTTAAATATAGAACTTTTTTGACAAGATTTTTTTTCAGAATTTCCGAAAGAAAAATTCGATTACTTCACAATTAAATTTTTCTCAAACTAAAAACAATTGACACTGTGGAGTTTTATTCTTGCATTTATAATTATAATAACCATCGGTGTGTGGCAGATGACGAGGAGGACGCCCATTTTTTTTGGGTATAATTACACATCGTGGGACGCAAGATTTTTTTTGGGTAACATTTTTTATCGCGTTTAAATTTTTACATTATTAAAAATTCAAATGCAAGTTATCCATATAAATAAAATTACAAGTTGAATGGACGAAAATAACTTGAACTTTGAAGTTGTCAGAACTTGATTCTAAACAATGTTTTAGTAGGATGATTGACGCATCTTCATACTAACGCAATATTGTTCATATACTATAAAACAAATTAATAAGCATTACTAAGGAGGGCTAGAATCCTAAATTCGGTGCAGGCTATTTTTTTATTAAAATTGTTAGAATAATTTTAACATATAAAAATAAAACTAATTAAATTCAAATATTAAAAAATAGGAAGAGAAGAGAATAAAAAAGATTAAAATATTACAAAAACTGATGAAAAAGTGAGTCTTGGTAAAAATCAAACTTTAGTTTCTCATTGGAATAATAACAATAAGAAATATTTTTTTGGTGTCAGAATACACATTGAAAGTAACGAGGTTCGGAGCATACAACATCAACTTTTGGTAAAAAATATATATACGGGAAAAGGGTTGTTCTAATTACTAAAAAAAAATTGCAATTTTACTTAAAGATAACCTGGACCGAATTTAGGATGCCAACCCCCCTTAGTAATGTTTATTAATATATTTTATAGTACATAAATAATATTTCGCCTGAGAGAAAAATGAGGAGTTCGCAAGATAGGTCGAGATCTTCTACTAATACTAGTACATAGATTTTAAAACCGAGTGTAACAAAAAATACGGAACATTTGATACAGAAAGAGACAGATATCTATAATATCTTCGCTTGAAACAGTCTACATAGATTAGGAGGAAAGACCGATAGGCGACTAAAACAAAATACAACAATAATAGGGGTTTCAGCTCTTCACTTTTTGCGCGCTGCTAGTGCTACATCTACATCTTTTAGTATATATCATTGTCTCCAAAAGAAATTTTACGAGCCTGTTGCATACTTCATTGAAAATTCGCTCAGACGTTAAATTGCAAGTTGGGCGGCCGCGATCGCTATCTAAACGGAATGAAGGTCATAACGCGTGACTTCACAGCCAATCCTTACCCCTAACGCCCTTTCAGTCGGTCAGGGGGAAACGAAGGTCATTCCAAAGGTCCCTCATCATGGTTAATGTTATAGATAGGGTAGAACAATAGCAGGTTAACACGCAGTTATGGACTTCGCGATTATCTATTTCATTTAAAAAAAAAACATCAGAAAATTCTGACCTGAAAAATTACAGAAATCCATCGTCGGGTGAAGTTACAAAAAGTACAATTCGTAACGATGTTTTGAATTTAGATTATAATTCTAATTGTACAAATAATAATATGTGGTACGTCCACCACAATGCCTTCTAGCCCTAAACTAAGCAGGGCTTGTATTATGGGTACAAGACAACTGATATCCAATCTATATACAAATAGATATTTTACACCCAGACGTGGAACAAATAGATATGTAATGCGCACAAATATTTGTCCCGGGCGGGAATCGAACCTGCGACCTTTGGTTCTGCAGTTAGTGTTTCTAACCATTTGGCCAATCGGTCAGTAATTCTCAAAGTTCCTGATTTAAAAACAATTAGAAATTGCAATCTCGCAAAGTGAGATCCCGCATCATTTGAGGATCAGTGGAATCCTGCACCCACAATACTGATCCGCAACTCGTAAAGATTTGTTATTTAATAATATATTAAATCAAATATTGTGATTGCTTTATTATGACAAATACAACTTTTTCGGGTCCACACGAACAATGCTTCGGTGGTGTTTAAAGCGCGGTGCATATATAGCTGTTGTTGTTGACAAAGTTGCTGAATTAATTTTTTTTTTTGAAAGAAAAATGTTTTTGTTTAGATCTTTAATATGTTTATATCATATAGTAGTGTATAGGCCCGAACACGTACATTTTAAGTACAATTCTGTCAAAACGACTGAGATTCATTATTTGCTATTACTTATGCATGATTTAAATGTAATATTTAGGTAAAAATTCAGGTGCACAAAAGATTTTAATGAATAAAAAGTACATATAACATAACATAACATAACATATATTATTTAACTAAGTATAGATATTATAGTAAAAAACTACCATAATTTTCCAATTAAAGTCGTTTTGTTGGCTGAAATTTTTTAATTAAAATTAACGTTATTTTAAAGATGTTGGTAAAAATTAAAATCTATGTTCGAACCTATAGAATTGGTGTTCTTGCCTAAAATATTCTGCTGGATTGGAAAGGCACATTTACAAATGAAAAATATTTTAAACCTGAAAACATGAAAAGTCGATAAGTACATACGTTTCACCATCGATGTCATTTCTCACACTTTCCGACTAATTGGACTGACCGACTGGTCTAGTGGTTGGAGACACCGACTACAGACCCGAGTCGTGGATTCGTTGCCCGCCTTGGATAAATATTCGTGTTTATGTGTGTCTATTTTTTTCGTGTCTAGGTGTAAAAATATACTTAATATAAAAAGCATATCAGTTGTTTGGTACCCATCATACAGCCTCTTCCAAATTTGAGACTAGATGACCGTGTGTGAGATGTTCAACATAACATTAATATATTAAGGAATTTAGGGAATTATATAATAATATAAAACTAATAACTGCGACATTCCATACAGCGCCATCTAGTCCCAAAGTACGCAAATATTATGCTTGTATTATGGAGTACTAGATAGATAACTGATATACGTACTTAAATATTCTTTATCATATGTACATATATAGATACTTTTACCACAGTCTTTTACATCCAGACACGAAACAGATAGACATGTTAATGCGCACAAATACACGTATTTGTCTCGGACGGGAATCGAACCCGCGATCCTTGGCTCCCCAGTTAGGGTCTCTAACCACGCACTCGGTTAATAGGTCAGTCAATAGTAAATATATATGTATGTATTATAAACATATGTAAGTTATTGTCAGTTTGAGACTAGACGTGCATGTGTGCGAGATATTTATATGCATATTATTATACGACACCGCCCTGCTAATGAAAGTCGCCTGAAGCTTTCCAATAAAACTATAGTTTCAAAGTCTTATTTATATACTTACATATAGGTCGATAGAAATTATAACACATTCGTAGTTAACCTATACCCGTCCGAAAAGTTGAAGGTTTTAACGGCACTGACACGGATTTGGAAATCCTTGAAACATTAATTATTCATTCGTGAATTGATTTCTTTTTAGACTTACTCACCAACTGGCCTTTTTAATATTCTTTACATTATTATTGAGGTTTCAATCAAGTCGGTCACAATAATAATAAAATTCATATATTACTTTGTATATATCTAAATGCTGTCACGAAAAAAAAGAGATTTTACTACATTATAAATTATCATTTCCAGCGCCGCTGATAACGTGATTCAAGTCGATAGACAGTGTGGCGCTTTAATGACTATTGACAGAAAATTATAATTTTTAGTGTTCCGCAGTAAAAAATAATAATTTCATCATGTCCAAAGTCCCATGCTCAGTGTCAAGCCATTACACACTAGTATGAAAAAGAAATGAAAAATCTTTATTTCGTAACTCATATACATCACACATACACACTAGGCCCCAAGTGCCCAAACTAAGCATTAGCTTGTGTTTTGGGTACCAAGCGAAGACACCACATACATATAACAACCAAGACCCGGTACCAGTATCAATATTCATCATATAAATACTGACCCGACCTGGGATTCGAACCCGGGACCTCCAGCTTCGCAGGCAGGATCCCTACCCACTAGGTCAAGCGGTCGTCAACTACAACTATAATTTACTGTGTTTTGGGTCTCCTTTTAAGTAAAAGATACTTGTGCAAGAAGTACCCCGCTCTTGAATATTTATATAGTAAGTTAAATATATGTACATTATATAGAAAGTGTCAGTACATAAATTAGACTATTTAAATTATGATAAAAAAAATTAATTACAGTATATAACTAATAACTACTATGTATTACACATTGTGCGTGTATGTGTGGGTGATTGTGTGTATGTGTGAGTATTAAGTTGATTAGATTATTAGAGTTACTGTTTCAGCACAACTTCTATCCTTCAGCAGTATGGACTGCATGAGGTCTTAAATTGGTAGGTATTATTTCAAACCTACTGCTTTGAAAAAGATATACAAGAACAAACAGAATTATGGAATATTACTCAGGAATGCATTAACATGAATGTTTAAAAAACATAAAACATTTAATAAAAGACTGAAAATACAAACGAAAAACTATTTCCGATATTTTCACTTTATAAACCTGGCACATACTAAATCCTAGATCTTAATGTACTATAGTAACGTTCTACTATAGTCATTTTTCTGGAACTTTCTAATTACGACAGTTTCATAGTATTAGTCGCGTACTTCGATAAAGTTGTAAACTTGACTCTAGATGTCTAGCCATCGATGGCGCCGAAGCATGGTACCTTGACCCACTACCACAATCGTTTGTTAGGGCGCACTAACTACCGAATGAACTATTTATAAAGAATAAGTCATTTCTTAATACACACGATGTATTTTTATTAAGGTTTCATATTGCCACAAATGATGTAGTATCGTTTAACCTGTTCACTACACATTAACCATATTTGGTCAGATTGAACGTCACGACCCATATAATTGACAGAGACAATTGATTGATAATGAATGATGACTTGTTAAAAGGTTAACATATCAAAAACATACT
Organism: Luffia ferchaultella; assembly: GCA_949709985.1. Taxonomy (NCBI): domain Eukaryota; kingdom Metazoa; phylum Arthropoda; class Insecta; order Lepidoptera; family Psychidae; genus Luffia; species Luffia ferchaultella. The sequence continues at coordinate 4,055,498 of OX453249.1, read as the reverse complement.
TAACGTTCGACATGATTTTACATCAACATAACGACTAATTATAGTTAACGCTTTAAGAAATGCAGTCTTCGATCGAGTTCGATTTAGTTTACCATGCTTATCAGATACATATACAATATATTCATTAATTGTTGCTGAATACTTGTATATTTGTATAAGCGGTTTGTTATCCGATCAAGACGATGGTTAGGGGATTAGAGTAAACTTTAATCCACACCCGCGGAAGTGGTGAGAGCGGACACGGTCCATATCATTGTCGTAGCGTCGAGTGAAGTTGACGATTGGTATTTGTGAAATCACGATATTCTTACTCCAATTATATAGCAATTTCCGATTGGACAGTAATTAATTATCGATTAGTGTAGCCCGTCTTACATGAATTTTTCTTTTACAAGGCTTTTTTGATTAACGGCTGGTCAATATGAGTTCAAGTAAACTATATTTTTTAGAACTTAGATCATTGTTTTTTTATTAACATAATAAGACCATAATGACAATTGACCGATTGGTCGAGTTGTTAGAGACCATAACTGCGGAGCCAAGGGTACGGGTTCGATTCCTGCCCGAGACAAATATTTGTGTGCAAGAACATGTATTTGCTCCGTGTATATGTATATATAATAAAGAATATTTGAGTGTATATACATATGTTATCTAGAACCCTATAACAGAAGCATATCTGTTTAATTTGGGACTAGATGGCGCTGTGTGAGATGTACCAAGTAACATTAATTATTATTATTATATACACCGATTGAAGTTCATTACTAATAACATGATATATTTAAATTATTGAATATTAGGACTAACCACAGACACGTACAATAATTTAAAATATAATTTGGTATCTATACAGTTAATGTTTCCCAATGAATTATATTTCTGATCTGTCAATGTAAAAACTAAAATAATTCTAATATCGATAATTTCAACATTTAATCTGAATTCACATTTTATACACGGGGATATTTTTAACACATTCCATTTTTTTTTGTGTGTGCGTTAGATATTGTGTAAGGACCATATTTGAAAAAAAGTATTTAGTTTAAATTTTACACATAATAATAATTATTTGAAATAATTTTTTCCGAAAGAATTATCGACAGCAGCGTGCTCATTAAATCAAACTACGATAATTTTGTGACGTCATATCTAAAAATTTTAATACTAAATGGTATTGAAAGAAAAAGCACGGATTTAATTAATTTTAAAAAAGAACTTAATACTAAACTTAGCAAAGTAAAGAAAAAATTTAACGGTTTATTTTTTAACTTACTTTTCTTCTGCCGTTTCTTCAGCTGGCGGTTGCACTCGACCTAGGTCAGGCATCTCGACGGCCATAGTGTCCATAGCCATTTTAAACTTTTTCAGTAATACAGTTCACACTCTTCACTAAACTTGTATTATGAAAGAAAACGAACTGTGGATATAAACATCACTTCGACGTTGTAAGTCTGAAGGAAGATTTCTTCGAAAATAAACATACGCTAGAGAAAAAGTAATCATATAATTTGAATTAACGTGCTTATGTTCGACCCATGTAACACGAAAAATTAAAAAAAAAAGTCTTCCGGTCTATGAGTGTTATCAAATAATAAACATCGGTTCAGATGACGTCTAAGAGTTATTTCATTGATCAGATTTTAGAAAAAAATACGAAAAAAATTGCGGACTTTAAAAAAAAATATTAGGAGATAAAGTTATAGATTGATGAATATTTTCAGTTTAAAATATACAAATGATCTCTTTCGAGCTAATGCGTCTTGATATTTCGGAAAATACTCGTATATATTTTTAATAGTAATGATTTTAATTCGAATTTTAATTGAACAAGTTGCGGAAATTATAAAAACAATATAATTAAAAAAAATTGAGTGGTGTCCTATTTCCAGAAACCCATCCCAGAAACATCAACCTACTCCACGTTTTTTCCATTATATACGTACCTATCTGATCGCTCAAAGTTGTCACTCAAAGTTTCCGTGGAAATCCGCATGTGAATTTATTCAATTATTTAAACAATTTACACTTCTCCAGCGTACGAATAGACTTTAGGTGCGACTAAATACGACATTACAAAAACCAGCCAAGTGCGTGTAAGACCATGCACAGTAAAGGGTTCCGTAATCGGAATAAACTTTAATGGTTAACATTCAAATAATAAGTTTAAAAACAAATAACTAAAATACGGATCAACATTATTTTATTCAAACAAACTTTCGTTGAAAGGTTAACTTGTTAAAAGGCTAGTGTTAACTTAATTTTTTTCAGAATTTTCAGGCCATTTTGAAACGTCTATATAATTTTTTATTACATATTCATATTATCAATTATATTAATAGTAAGTTTTTAAAGTTTATTAATACAAATTTACAAAATAAATTCTTAAACCCTGTTTTTAATAGTAATGTTGTGGATAAATAAAATTGTACATACATTTTTTTTCATCTGACCATGCGTTTCCTTCTTAGAGAGCAAAACCATATTTTGCCCCCCTTCTGCAAGTCACTAATAATGACGTTTTTCCGAGTAGGTCAAGTGAAAAAATTAATATAAACTCACTGAAAGCCAATTTGACTCAAATAGCTTTATTTTGGTACTAAAACTGCTGTCACATCAGACTAATAAAAAAATTTATTGTAGCAAAAATATAAACTCAGCAGAACAACATAAATCAAGAAAATAAGATTATTTATATAAACGGAGTATTAATAAAAACGCGTGTTTATAAGAAGATTCTATGTGTTATACGAAATCATGACCTCGGTCGTTAAAGAAAATAGGTCACGCCACGACACTGGACTATGGTAAACTGATGTTGGTAATAAAAAGAACTTTACATCGAGGTATAAGGGCCCCCATAAATCAAATTAATGTGCTTACGTACGAAACAAAATGGACAATTAACCCACAAAATAAATTTATTGAAATGGAAATAGTAATATAATATATAAAAATTTGAGACAGGTTCGTTTCGCTTCGGGTTATCACGACACTAACAAAAAAAAAAAAAAAATATACGCCACAGACTAAATCTACGTCACTTGATGTTTTGACACAGAATTATAAACCAGAATTTAGTGTGACGCACATATAAAAATCGTACTACAAGAATAATAAAGATTCTGAAATTATATTTTATGTGTTTGTATATATAAAATGTTTAAAATTAAACAAACAATGATATAATGTAACATCGTATGTCCGCATCTACACGGTTGCAAATTTGTCAGTCGAAAAAGATTTAGTGATGTTAATTTTCATTCTCGACCTATTAAAATGATAATAAAGTGTGTTTGCACGGCTGTTTTTTATCACAAAACAATAAATATTTCATTAAGAACACTATTGATCGGTCAACAAATAACTTGAGTGCTTTTTTAGAATTAATCAAGATAATTGTATCAAACTCGTCTTCTTTGACGTAGTTATGTATTTTTTCATACTATATATTAGTTGAAGTTATTTCATAAAACAACGAAATAAATAGATACAGAAATACACTTCAGTATTAGCTTCTTTTTGTACCATTCCCAAATTCAAAATTAAGGGTGTTTATTGCCACAGAATTAGCTCTTACTGCGGTAATATTTTAGACTAAACTGTAAGTTCACTAAATACAATTTACTTAAAAATAACGGCCCATTCCAAGCTTACCAGGGTTCATAGATTAAAAAGTATTAAATCTAGTTTTAAATAAACACAACAAATAAACATAAGTTAATGAACATGTCTATTTGTTCCGTGTCTGGATGTAAAAGTACTAACTATTACAAGAATGAATGTAAGATAATGCACATTTAAGAATGTATATCAAATATCTATACCCATAAACGAGCATAATACTTTCTTACATTAGGATTAAAGGGCGTTGTGTGTGTGTGGGTGTGTGTGGGACGTTGTGTGCTATTGATATTATAAACAATTTTCATCATGAAAAACTATTGATGAGCGCTTTTTGACACGGTTTCCGAACGTACATTACAAAACCAAGATAGTTTGTCATAAAAATTTGATAAATGAAATTGGAAGTAAACCTTCATACGTGTACAAATGCAAGAACCAAAATAGCGATGTTAACTTAGTAAAGGATCAGAGTACTAGGCGCTTACACAATTTGGTCTTTTATATTGTCAATCGCCTAACGAAAATATAACCGACTAAATTGTGTAAGCGACTAGAACTGTGATCCTCTCCTAAGTTAATATGGCTATTTCATTTCACAGTGTTTTAATTCGAACGACTGCCTAAACTAGGCGATGACACAATGCTTAACCCAGCAAGTAAGTAAATGGATTTAACGGATTAACGACACCTACATTAGATTTAAATTTATGACAATTTCCTTAAAATAATTAATGATTTAACGTTATATGCACACAACGATCCCTGACATTTCATCAATATACACAAACACACAAACAGGTTTTTAGTGTATATTTTATTACTGAACTTGAATCAGCATCCTTATCAGCCCATGTTCGACGACCGCTTAGCCTAGTGGGTAGCGACCCTGCCTACGAAGCTGAAGGTCCCGGGTTCGAATCCCAGGTCGGGTCAGTATTTATATGATGAATATTGATACTGATACCGGGTCTTGGTTGTTATATGTATGTGGTGTCTTTGTAAAAAAAAATATATTTATTTATGTAAACATATATTATAAAGAATATTGAAGTATGTATATCAGCTGTCTAGTAACCTATAACACAAGCATAATACTTGCTTACTTTGGGACTAGATGGCGCTGTGTGGGAAGTCCTATGTATTATTATTATGTATTATTACTATTATGTTACCCCACTGCAGGGGCTTAGGCCTCCCCCAGGGTGAGGAGGGCGTTTGGAGCTTAAATCCACCACGCTACGCTACTCCACTGCGGGTTGGGGATTGTAACGACCGCCATCTATTGACAGCGCCCGGGACCGACTGCTTAACGTGCTCTCTGAGGCGCGGAGTCAGTGATAGTTAATGTACTTAAATCGGAAAAACTCACTGGTACACGCTCGGATTTGAACCATGGCCCTATGGCCTTATATAAATTTGAGATCACGAGCTCAACTTATCACGGCCTATTTATTATATCCGAATTTTCTGGAAGAGAGTTAAGATTTGGTTTAAACGAGTATGTAGGTACAGAGTTAGTGCCACAACCTCGAACGTCTAGCGTAAATAAGCGAATTTTCATTTTGGGGTTAAATTAGAAAATAAAAAAAAAATCCCAAGTGCATTGTATGGCAAATGAAATATGTAGGAGGGCTCGCTAAGAGATATATAAATACGTATATACATTTTATGATTTTAAAATGCATAGATTAAAAAATGTTAAAGAAAATATAAGGAAATCGAATATCCGGCGAGATTCCAAAACTATTGAATCTAAAATTCTGAAAAAATAAAAAGTCAAATTATATTTCACAGGAAAATCTAAAAAAACTAAACGTATTCTCATAGTGGGAGTTGATTTTTGGTGGCAAAATAGGATATAAAAAAGTTTTCAACTGTACATCGCACTTAGCAAGTTTTTTTTACGACACGTCGAATGAAAAAGCTCGTTGTAAGAAATACAATTTTGTTTTATAATTTAAAAAAATATAATTTATAAGATATTAAACAAAATAGATAAAAGTTTACTCTTATCTATAGGATCTATCTTATCTTATCAATAGGATTAAAATTTTGAAAAAAATAAGGAGTCTCACTTAAAGTTTACAGGAAAACTTAATTCTAAGTTTCTGAATTCCCGCAGGTAATGAAAAATATGTGTGAAGAGATAACGCATATAAAATGTTTACCTATTTAATTAACCGAAAACTAATAAGTTCAAGGTCGGGTTAAAATTTTAGACTGGGGCAGATTTAAAAAACATAGTAGGTAGAAGGTGATACAATTACAATAATTATAATACCTAGGACATCACACACGGCGCCATCCAGTTCCAAACTAAGCAAAGCTTGTATTAGATATACTTTTATATGTATATATATTTATACATGATTATATATTATACATATATTATATATGACAACCGCTTAGCCTAGTGGGTAGCGACCCTGCCTTCGAAGCTGGAGGTCCCGGGTTCGAATCCCAGGTCGGGTCAGTATTTATATGATGAATATTGATACTTGTACCAGGTCTTGGTTGTTATATGTAAGTGGTGTCTTCGCTTGGTACCCAAAACACAAGCTAATGCTTAGTTAGGGGCCTAGACGTTGTTGTGTTGTATACGTTATTATTATTATATACATATATAGACATTTTACACCTAGACACTATTTTACTAGAATTATTTTCACACGAGTCCGCCTATATACCGATACGTCCGCACTATATCAGTTTCTTTAACAGCTTATGTTCATGTGAATGACCCGTCATTGCAGCGCGACGGATTTTGTCGTTGATCGGATTGTTTTTTTTTTTAATGTCCGTGGCGCATTAGCCTATCTAATACCTATCATTAGATAGGTATTTTTCAACTTCGAATTCTCTTTATATTAAGGGTGGATCTACGTTGCCCTAAATTGATGTGTTTAAATTTAGGGCAACGTATAGTTACGTAATAATGACATAGGCCAATTAATTGCTTATGATGCAATGGTCATTTAGTATAGAATAGCGTAGACGAGGTTTAAAGTTCCGCCCTTAAGGTTCTAAATAAGTGAAAACATAGTTTTGTCAATATCTTCAAGAAACTGAATAAAAATATTACTAGAGATAACGATCGCTCAAACGGGTAACGGTTAAGTTTGCACATTTTCCTATCGCCTTCAGTAGTGATTGCAAATGCATTTTTTATCGGTCGACCGATCAAGGCCTCATGTTTGTCTATGACAGGCAGACATTGTCTTACACTGGCGGCGTCAAAGCCACAGCTTGTAACCAAAAGAGTACAATGCGATTACTTATGAGTGCGATTGGCTACTCATCCCCACATGGGTTAAAGATTTATTTTTGATTTTATTTTCAGATCTGAAAAACCTTCAACACAAAGTGGAACATTTAAAAAGTTTATTAGTTATTATAAAACAATAATAGAGATGTATTTTATAGAGTCGGGGACTGATAAGTCAACTTAACTACTGCATTATACTGAACTAAGCACCTATATTTTGTTGTGATGCGATATACTATAAAAGGTAGAAACTGAGATAGGGCTTATTATAAGCATCAAAATTCATTTGCAAATTAATTTAAAAAAAAATTTGTGTTATTGTTTTTTTATAAATTTAGTGTTTATTTCTAACTTGTTAAATTTAAAAATATAACAAAAAAAAGTAGTCTTCCTAACCATCATTGAAATTAAACCAGCGTTCAAACAAAATAAAATCGCATTCGAATCGATTTATCTATTCGTTAGCTACGATACCCCCCCCCCCCCTAGGCAGACAGATAGATAGAAATATAGCTAACAACGATCCTGATTAAATACAATTTTAATTTAAAAAAAAAAAAGAAAAGTATTGTGAATCAAATTTTACTTTGACGTTCGACCCACCGAACCAATTTTATGCTACCTCCATAGGGTACGTTGTACAGAAATACCGTGTAGGTAATTATGATGCGTGTACCTCAATGTTCACTTTTCGGCTATTATTTTATTACAAATATTACTTTAACATTTACTATCTGAGATCTTGGCATTCTTGATTCTCTAGCCATTATAGATTACAGTCAATCATGCTATTGTATTAAGTATCTGTGTCAATGATAGTGCGAAAAAACAAGCCGCAACGAGAACCGTAATGAGACATGAATTACTTGTAGAAAAAAATAATCTAAAATATGTATTTATCGCTTTTAAATATATCTCTTTTCAAACAAACAAATAAAAATTTTGTTATCAAGAAAATGTATTCTTCAATATACACAAATTCTAGGACAAATTGCAATTTGCATTGATTTTTCTTCTGTGTACACATTTAAAAAAAAAAGAATTCTTATATCAATGCAAATAGCTTTGGTCCAAGAATATGTGGTAATTTTCTTGAAAACAGAATTCTTTTTTTTCTGTGTAGGTACGCATAAAATGTGACAAACGTGTGTAAGATGGTGCTACTAGGCCGACAAACAAAAGGCAATGATATATCATCTCACTGAACGCGTTACTCATGCAATAGTCACTCTCTGAATACGTAATGAACATTAATTCATATAATATAAGCAATTAAACTCAACTATTTACAAACAAAGCAATTTGAAATCCGTCGCTGGCTTTGAAATCAGTAAAATGTTTGTTTACACAATCAGAGGATCGCTTGAAACTACATGAAATGATCCTAGATCGCTCATATCGTGGTTGACACGTGTGGAAATGTTTTAACTTGATAAATATTTACGTTCACTGATGTGGTACAGTACGTATTACTTAGTCACTAAACTACTACCCTACTAAAGAAATATGAACATACTACAAGCAATAAATTGTAAATGTGTGGTAATAATGAGAAATCTTCATGCGTTATTTTCCGTCTTTATAATTATTTCGAATGAAATTAGTAAATAAATACATAGCTTATATTAATTGATATTTGAATTTTTTAATCCACCAACCCGCACTGTTGCAGCGTGGATCAAGCTCCAAGCACACTCATCCCGAGTGGAGGCCTAAGACCCTGCGGGGGGGCATAATACGCTGATATATGGATTTTTTTAAGCGTCATGTGAAGACTTTTCGTTAGAAAAATACTTGGTTTGTAACCGCATTTTTATGGCTGAAAAAGTGGAGATTTTTGGACAAAATTATTAAAATACGCACATATTCGAGTATATATATATACACATATTATATTCACTAGCAACAGCAAGCACCCTAACAGTATTTCAAAGACAAGCTGATTTTCTTACTTTTAAATGAATCGTCTAATTTTATTAAAATTGATTAAATACATTATAAAATTAATAATTATAACCATTAATCGTTATAATATAAAATCATTGTACTGAAATCGAACAAAGAGACATGACAATAAAGCATTTAAACGTACTCAAACAAACTAGTGACAAATCATTACTCACAAATTATTATTAGAATTTATAACCTATAGCTAAACAAGCAAAGTTACGTTAAGTGGGTAGGTATAGGTATGCACACGAGATGAATATAAATTAATAAAAAGATTTTGTTTATTTATTATTTTTAAACAATTAAAAAGCTGCCGGGTTCCTCTACTTTACGATTAATACGAACAAACGAAAATTAAATGTGGTACATACTGTGTTTGTCGGTATTTATGGATAACCAAAAAAAATCAACGCATCGAATTAGTATATACAAAACAGTACCGATTTCATATCGATATTTAACCGGCAAACTGAAAAAATAATAGTAGGTGTGTATATGAAACCTATTGAGTTTCTCACCCTTTTAGCATATAGATCGAACGTATACACGCATATCCACTTTTTACTTTTATCTATTATTATTATTAAACACAATCACGTTTTAATCATTTTATCAAGAATTGTTATTTTATTTTCATTAAGGTTACACGGTCGATATAAGAACTGCCCTGCGCAGTGGTCGCGACACAACTGACGGTCGCTTACTCGCTTATATGTATGTATCTATATATCGGAAAAACAGGGTGATCGCACGTTGCTTATTATATACATTTATTTACCTATATGGAATAGTATGCCAAAATTTTGACTCTACTAAAAAAGTGACGTGGAAGAAAACCAATTTTTTTAAATTTTTTTAAAATTTATTTTATGAGGATGATATGAGGATGTAACACAGAGTATATCAGAAAAGAAGAAGACAAGAAGAGGAAAGATGGAAAAATTTATTGAGACGAGACAGGGCAATGGAAATATGGTAGAATGAGAAGATATAAGGAATTAAAAGTTAACAAAATCATAAAATTATGGCTAGATTAAGATGTGGGAATCTGAAAGAAAACGATGGCAGGTGAGAATACGAAATGCAAAATATGCGGAGGAGAAGGAGATTTAGAGGACTTAATGGAGCATATAGGGTGGAAAAGAGTAAGAGAAATAAAAGAAATACTGGAAAAGTAGGGATAAAGGAGTAGTAGAATGGATGCGGAGGACAGAGGAATTAAAAAGGAAAAGAAGGTGGGAGAAAATAGAAAACTAAAAAAGGGGATAGAGGTGTAAAGGGAAATCAATGAGGCGAAAATTGGCCAAGTTTTCTGCCAACTCGGCCAGTGGTCTGTTTTATAAATAAATAATATTAAAAAAATACTAATGAGACTTGTGAATTTGTTATATTTTGTATAACCTCGCTTGACATATTTTTTTTTATTGATTTGTCTCCAAAAACGGCAGCGTGATAAAATATGCATAAGTGGCATATAATAATAGTTTAATCGATTTAAATCTGAAAGTTTCGTTTAATAAATAAACAATATCTGGGACATCCCGCACAGCGCCATCAAGTCCCAAATTAACAAAGTATTATGCTTATATTATGGGTATACTTGACAACTGATATACATACTTAAATACTATTTATAATATATACATATATTTATGCATACAGACACGGAACAAATAGACATGTTCATGCCCACAAATATTTGTCCCGGGCGGGAGTCGAACCCGCGACCAGTTAGGGTTTAGTAGTAACTACTACGACCGAAATTGCTTACAGATTCAAAAGCCTCTGGTGTATAGTTAATAAATTAAGTTCCCAGTTATGAAAGTTATAAGATAAATTAAATTGAGGGTGGATAGAATATGAGAAAAAAATTTAAGCAGCCAAGTTGTTACACTGGATTATAGGGCGCCGCCCGCCCACACTTCAAAGCGTCTAACTTGATCGTGGACTAATCTTTCGGTTAGTCAAAACACGTGTTTAAGTCGTCGTATTTTATGACGTCCATTACTAGGTAGAAATTAATGTACGTGGTAGTTCGCCAGTTATTTAACGCAGTACACGATAATTCGAAACTTCTTGAATAGTCAAAATTGTTCTCATGAAATAGCCTCATAATTTTAAGTAACTAATACTGAAATTTTTTAATGTTCTTTTTAGAGTAAATTACAACTTTTTTATTGTTTGTTGTAATTAATGTTATTATTCTTAAATACAATATTTATTGTTAGTTAATAATAATAGTATTTATTTGTAAATAAATAAAATAAATAAAACTGAAAGTTAGTATTTTGGCAGAAACTTATGATTTAGACATCTTCAACACTAGTGTAACTACAGGGGAAGGCTAATAAGCAATATTTTTTTAAATTTTGATATTAAGCGATATGACGTGTTTTTTGACAGGTAAGTTTTTGTATTGAAATGTTTAGGTTTAACAATCGATTAGTGTGAGTTTTTATTTGCATTTTCTTATCTCTTTGGTTGCTTTCTTTACAATCTGATTTATATAGGTTAATATCTGTTATTAGCTGTGTTTTTTCTTTTTACTAATTTTACTGTGCTTTTTTTGTAAGCTGATGTTTTAGCGAATAAAAATAAATAAATTTAAAAAATATATAAATGAAAGTTTTTAATTATTGTTTCAGTATCAAATATTTATTGCTCGTACTTTAGCTATGTGGCGAACCATATTATAGCTAAACAACAGATTTTTATTATGTTGTAGAGTTTATATATGATATAATAATATGAAATATTAAATAATATAATAAATTTAAAAAAAATAGTACTTCTTCAAAAAAAAAATAAAAAAAAAATACTGTAATATTAAATCTAATAAAAATACTATTAGCTTAATAAGTATTCATACTGTCAAAACATGTCAGAAACTTAGCGTCTAGTCGCATTAAAGCACGGACAACCACACAAAGGCGTATAGGATTACCCTGTCACATGTGGTTGGACGTTATTGTCTATATTATGTGAAACTACTTCCCTCTTTTCTTGCCAATTAAAGGGAATATATACATGAAGACTTGAATTTTTGATACATTGTAAAAACTACCGATTTATTTGAACAAGTACGTAGTAGTAGAAGAAAGTACACAATCAACTATTTTTTAAATTAACCTTAAATGTTGATGTTTTTATTTGCAAGTTGAATCTTTTAAATAAAAACATGCTTTTTAAAATTTAACAAGTAAACAGTAAAATTACATTTTCTTTGAAAATGAAAAAGTTTACTTTACAGCAGATTAGCGATTTACAAACTACCTAAAAGAACAGTAAAATACTAAAAGACAATTAACAATTTGTACCAATAGTCCTTACACTAGGCAGGCAGCATGCTTGTATTGTAAGACCCAGTGTTCGTTTGTGACGATTAAATTTAAAAACTATTTGAAGATTTTTTAATCGGTCTTAATAATTCCAGAAGTACTATAAGCCAGGGGGCGCTACAGTAAATGTTTTTTTCTTAAACGGCTGCGTCGATTTTGATTAGATTTTTTACATTTCACAGATATCACCCCGGAGCAGGTTCTTTGATACGTTTTACGGTTGTAAGTCATCTTGAGGGGCAGCAGTTCATGTTTCTCTGAAATATTTGAGGTGATTTTGGTAGTTTTTTTTTGTATTACATATGTATCACCTAAAAGTAGACTAGAATCATAGTTTACGGTTAAAAGCTGCGGGCATAGCGGTAGTTAAGTTTCTCCAAAATGAATTTTCACCTTCTATACCATAACATAATTTTTTTCTACGATTAATAAAAGTTTTCTAAATATCCTTTATAATTTCACAACTGATAGATATATTATCACATATTGTAAGTTTTCACGATTAAATCAGAAAACCGATTATGCTTAAATTTGGTACCGAGATAGCCATAATGTATTTATCTATAATGTTAACTTAGGAGTCACGATTAAAATGTTACAAAGAAAATAAAGTATTTGTGCAAATTAAGACGCAATCTTATCACCCCACTAGATTCGTGTTATTTATTTAACCTGTAATATTTTAAATAATATGTAAACAATTTAGACGTAACGTGACAGTCCTGACAGTGTAAACAGATAGCACGTCACGTCACACCCCGCAGCGGAAACTGAAGTGCGCATCACATGGATACTGCGAAGTTAGAGAGCACACTGGTACGTGGAGGTGGTATTTTGACGAGGAATAATCCCACAGAATTGTTCCCACGCGTAAAAATAAAATTAGAATAGTTTTGGGATTACGTTAAGAACTATCTAAACATTTCTGCGTTTTAGATATTTTATGAACACACTTTAAGAGCGTGACCTATACTAAGCTAATTTTACAATTTTACCTACGCCACAGTCTGTGCTCTCTCGCTCAAGTAAATTATTACTGTTTAGAAATTATACGTAGATTACCATACTGCTTTTCGCCTGCGGCTTCGCCCGCAAGGATACCGGAACTACTATAGGGGCATTTTCGTTTAGCCGTGAAAATGTAATAAACACAGACACATTTTCCACAGTGAAAAGCAGCCTATAATATCTTTTTTCAGAGGCTAAGCTATTTGTATACCAAGAACGTCATCAAAATTGGTCCAGCAATTCAGACGTGAAAATTTAACAGACCGACAGAGACTCCATCCAGTCAAAGGGTCAGCGAGTTCTAACAAACATCTATGCTTGTACTATTATTTACTTTTTATCTACCTTGAAAATGTAAGTAGCACAATCTACAATCCTTTCAGAGTACGTTAGAATGTGCAAATAGTTTATATTTTTATGATTAGACAGGTGTACCTATATGAAATGTATACTTTACTAGAGAACAAATAAAAATAATAAAATTTTAGTTATTGAGCTTTAAAAATAATAAAAAACATATGATAAACTTTTATTACAACTTTTCAAACATAGCAAAATTATTGTCCATTTTGGTTAAGTCATACATTAATACACGATAATTGTACGTATATAATAATTAATATTTCAAAAACCAACCTGTAATCTAACTACACCAGAATAAGGGCAATTAAGCTCTTTTATATTTAGAGATCCAAAGCTTATTATAATGTATGTATGTATAATAATAGCGACGCAAGCCAGTCATCACTGTTAGTGTGGACGTTAATTAGTTGCAGTCACGTTCCGTTGCATCGTTCTGTTTTCCGCTTTCTCAACTCGACAACGTGAAAATTAAGTGGTTCAACTTTCAATGTAGCATATTTAAATCACTTTCATCGCCGGATTCGTCCGGAATCATAAAATATACAAGATTGATTTTGTTTGCTATATGCACCGCTCGAGATTATGCAAGTGAGATGGAATCCAAACAAATTGGTATAAATCTCAAGAGAGGTTAAGTATGATACTAGGAGTGATCAAAAATTAGTGAGAACGACCTAAATACTAATTGGCAAGAAAAAAAAATACTGGCAGGTATAGCTCAGATATTTGTAATATCAATAAAGAAAAAGTCTTCGATTCTATTTTTTTTTTCTGAATGTAGTCGTTCGTTTGCTTCGTGTCGGAACGTGTTCTCGAAAATGGAGAAAAACGAAGTGCGAGCCGTTATTAAATACTTAAAAAATTTAATTTAAATATAAATTTAAAAAAGTTAACGACGCAAGAGATTGACTGCAATTTGGAGGCAACATTAGGAGAGTCTGCTCCGCCGTATTCTACTGTCGCAAGGTAGGCTACTCAATTTCGAATAAGGAGAACAAGCACGGAAGACGAACATCGTTGCGGCCGCCCATCGACGTCCGTCATCCAAGAAAACGTTGTTAAAGTCGAGAAAATTGTATTGAGCGATCGAAGAGTTACCATCCGTTACTTAGTTCAAGAAACGGCCATTTAATATGAAAGTATTCAGTCAATATTGAAACAATCTTTGAGTATGAGAAAAGTCTCTGCAAGATGGGTGCCGAGAATGTTAACAGACAGTCCGAAACAAAATCGACTTGACATTTCGAAGACATTGTTGGACAAGTTTCAAGAAGATTCTGAAAACTTCACAATGGAAACGGCCATCATCACCGACCCCGAAGAAGTTTCGTGTCGTGGCATCGGCTAGCAAGATTATGGCATCAATATTTTGGGACTCAGAAGGAATATTGTTGATTGATTACCTGGAGCGTGGAACAACTATTACAGGCTAATATTATGCAGCATCAATTCCCAAGTTGAGGAATACCATCAAAGAGAAAAGGAAAGGGAAACTTCGAAGGGGAGTACTGTTTCATCACAACAATGCACCCGAACACAGCTCGGCAATTGCGATGGCTGCCATTCAACAAGCTGCCTTCGAATGGTTGACCACCCCCTTATTCACCAGATCTGGTGTCTAGCGATTTTCATATGTTGTCCAAATTGAAAGAATACTTAAGGAGAAACAGGTACGAAGACGATAACGAGGCGATGGATGCCATGAAGAGCTTTTTGCAGGACCAAGAAAAAAAATTTTTTTAATGGGATTACAGCCTTGGAAAAGCGCTGGATTCGGTGTATAGAGAGACGCGGAGATTATGTAGAAAAATGTTATTAAGTTATCCATAGTCATTATATTCTATGTTATTTTCACTACTTTTTGACTTCTCCTCATAGGATGTATTAGGTCTCATCAATGTGTAGGCCAAAAATTAAAAAACAGACCAAGCACGAGTCAAACTCGCACACGAAGGATTCCGTACCACCGTACAATATTAAAAAAACACGTTTCTTGCATAAGACCCCCTTTGATTTGTAACTTTATTATTATTATTTGTTGTCATAGCGGCCATAGTGATACACGCTCTGTAGAAAATTTCAAGTGTCTATTTATTGACGAACAGGGAAGCCTTAATAAGGTTCCCATCAGTACCATTTCGTCAGTTATATATAATTTAAGGGCTAGGTAGGTAAAAATCGACCAAGAACATGTCGGGTACGCATCATTTGCAAGTATATCTTACTAATATTTAAAAGATTTCTTGTTGAAAAACTTTTTTTTTTTTCTTAGTTATTTAATTAAATGGTTCAGAAGTTGGAGATCACGCACACACATACATATTTAACGAATTCAGAAGCTCAGATCTTGCGAATGTTCACATAAATAAAAAAAATCTCTTTAAAACTTTAATTAAATTGTCAAAGACAAAAAGTTTATACTTCTCTACATAATTAAGGCTGTTCATATAAGACATTTACTTGTGAAATTTCATACAAATTAATGTAAAGGTCGCCGATACATGGTCCTGTGACGTACCTACAGCTAGAGGAACGGACGAACCTAATAAAAGTATAAGTGTCTAATTTTTTGCCATTTATGGCTACATAAAATTACCAATCATTTAATGTATGATTTTTTTATGGATCTATGAATTGAAAGGTAAAAAATTTTACGCATTGAAAGCGCATGGGTCTGATCAGACAGTGCCTACTAGCATAGATATAAGGCGTGTTTGGCTGAACGTAATCCAAACTGGTAGAGCATGTAGAGCTTACCGCACTAAGCAAAAAGCTTCAAAAAATAAATAAGTGATTAAAAAAACCTTTAAATATGTATTTCTCAGTGACAGTTTGCGTCATCCGCCGACTGGAAACTTTTTTTTAGTTTGGTAAGCTCTACACGCCCTATAAGTTTGATCTACGTTCAGCCGAACACGATGTATGCTTAACCTTTTTCTACAGTTAGATACTTCCTCTATGGGCCAATTCGTTCATTTAGCCAGATTATATTTTCACGCACCACTAATCTTAAAGGTCGCAATTCCGTTCGTTTTAAGTAAAGAGTTTGGCCTAAAATTATGTTCTATCATGTACGAATCCGCGAAAGAGATACAGTACGTAAAAAAAATCATATAATTTCGCTACGCCATAAAATACGGTTAAAAATTATTTCCGTGAGGTAGGTACATTGTTTTATATCAAAAGCGAGTATTTAAAAAGTAATAAATCGGACTTCGGCACTAGTGTTAGCTTGAAACAAGTGATTGATGTATTTAAACTAAATTTATTTCAAACCACAACGAAAAATATTGTCCATGTTACATAATGATAATTTCTATAGGTGAAAGAATTTATTAAATCAGTTAAGTAGTTTTTGAATTTATCTACATTTTATTTTATTACTAAACCTAGTACCAATACATAGCACACGAACTTAATGAAGTTTATACTCCATGGCGCCGCCGCGCCGGTCCGTAAAGCATATACCTGCCTACCTGGGTTTTCTTATTTCCACTATCGTGAAACTCGCATTTCCTTCCGAAAACATTCAAACTTTGATACGTGGCGACAATACGAAATTGTAACAATCAGATCCAGCACATCCTTGAACATGAACGTAAGTTAATTCAATTGCAAGTTATAGGAATATGCCGTCGGGGCTCGAATACAAAACAATATTACTCACGTTCTACTTCACGGGACGAGGGTGTTCTGTCCGCTGGGAACAATATTACGATGGCGTTCATGCTGTCAAGAGATTGAAAATCGTTCACAAAACAAGCAACCGTGCTTCATTTCATATCAGTTACGGTGAGTATTACAATATCTTTGTTAAAATACATAAGTTTATACAAATACGTAAGTTTGATTACTCCTTATTTAAGATTTCGTAATACCGAAAATTCTAGACAATCATAAAAACTTATTTTATATTGCAATAAAAAATTATCGTTACAATCTCACGGGTTCCGTGTGCAGCAGTAATCATGGTAGAATCAACTTTATTGGTAATCGTTTAAAATTCAAATATATATGTATTCCTTTATACCTTGTTGATTATGTTCAAATTTTCCACCGTGCTTCAGTTGCTGTAACTTTTAACAGCTAAACCTATTTATACAAAATGTAGCTTATGTATAGCGAGATATATAAGCTAACCAATAGTGGATCCCATTGCCATTGGACAAGCTGTTCTAGAGTTTTGTGTGTTCGACCGTATTTAAATACAGACGACCAATTGTTGAAGAAAAGTCATGACAATATTTTATTTTTTATTTTTATTTATTAGTCTATAGACTCTGCAGTATTATGGTTCATCAGTAGCGTCTATACCCATGTATTTACTATCTACTATATAACGCTTTATGTACTATAATGCGCACGACCTCACCCCGACGGGTTTCAGTAAACACTTAGGCCACTCTTCGAAGACGTTTCGTTGATGTGTTTACCTCGTTGACGGGGTAAGGTCAAGTGACAAAAGAATTTCTTCAGAAGATAGATAATGTTGGCTCGTGTAAATGTTTATCATCTAAAAAAAGTTCTACGCGCTAGGTATGTGTTGACCTTCGACAGTTCTACTTGTATTAAGAAAAATTTCCTGATGGGTTTTTAAAATACTGAATAATAGTTTTATTACGCCACCACGATAATAATGCACATGCATGATTTTTTTTTTTCACTACTCTGCTATTTGTTTGTTGTTTTACGAGTATATGATGAAAGACTTACATGGTGGATTACAGAACCCATTAATGGCTAATCCACCGAGTAAGGGTTCGTTAGACTTGTTTTCACGAACACGTTTTATAGCACATCGTGCATAAAGTGGGGCTCCTGCTGAAGCTGGAAGATGGATAACATAGTAAGCCCACTGTGGTGCTCTCCTCCCGAGTTAAATAAAGTAAAAGCGTGGCATGAAGAAAACCATGCCGCGAGTAATTAGTTACCCAAGCTGAAAGTCGGGTATGAGAATCGTGTTGCAATGACTGCACACGACTGGAATGAATTACAACTTACCTGTCGTCGTGATCCTGCCTATGGGAAGAATTATCTAGCGTGGATGTCCTGTGAGGCCGCGCCAACAGCCGCTGTGTGTCTGGTGCGGCTCCACACGCTCTCGCGAACGCCACCGCCGCCTCCGTTGTTTCATCGTCGTGACAACAATCGCCGCTGTCTTCCGCTGTTACAATGGAAAATATTACTTATTAATATATTTATGTACATTGGGTACGTAAACATATTAAGATGTAGGCTTATTGCATTTGTGCGCGCGCTCCCGCAAACGACAAAAATATATAAACGGTCAAAGGAGATCAACCATTTTTGATACTAAAAGTAATAGATTTTTTTCGTTGGCCTCAAATAGAGTGGGATAGAAAATTATTCAATTTTATTTATTTGATTGTTGCGTTTACTTGTTACTCAAGTACTCAAGTGTCAATAATTTAATTAGCTGTTTTATCAGATGTTTAAGTCAATTGATTTGACACTAAAACTTTGAACAGTTTTAACTTTTCACATTTCTAATTAAAAATTAATTGATTTTTAAACTAATGAGTAAAGATCTTGCTGATATTTAACATACACAAAACTGTGTATCATGAAAATAATTCAAACATTTACTGTCAATAAAAAACACTATCTCATGTATATCTTAGTTTACAGTGTTTTTGGACACATTCCTTGTACAGTATTGATTAATTATGAAAACACACAAGATATTTTAAGAGCAAAAATAACTAATCATCTCTGAAAAACATAACTGTACATATAGTACTACTGTTATTGACTGCACCTACTTATAGGAACTATTATTATTACCAATGTTCGATAGGTGCCGCGTCTTTGGTCCAACTAAATGATCACATAATCTGAAAAAAGTGGCGGAAAGCGGTTGGATGCAGAAGCGTAGAAGGTACAAAATTTTTCGGGGTATGAATTCTAGGAAAGCCATACGCCCATCGATGGATGATCACAGACAGGAATGACGATGATGAAAATGAATGGTAAATACCGAAACATTTAGGATCACACTACCGCCCTAGAATACCGAACAAACTACAAAAATTAAGACCCAGGTCTCAATTTTGCATTAATAGCTCTTGTAACGCTGGCTGCTGAGAGATTTACAGATAAGCGCTCGATTTGAAATAAATAATTTAAACATACAAAATTTTTATTACGTATGTTTATCACAGTCCGAGCCAGGACGTTCGTTTTTGACGTAGATTAACCAGAGAGTTCGTAGGCATAGATAGGTACAGCTAGTGGTATATTAACGTGAGAGCCTTGAAGTGCATGGACACGGCTGGTCGTGTTCTTGGTGGTGATGTATAAAAGAATAATAAACAAAAAATTCGAGAAGCCCATCGTCTTTTCCTTTCAGCTTGACTCCGGGCAATATCATGACGATCCTATCTTAAGGAGGTGATTAATAATAAATATTAGAAGAAGAATTAAGTAAGAGCCTATAAAAAGGGCCTTACAGTACAAAGGTTTAGAACCCTTCGTTTTCGATATTACAAATATATGTGTTTATTATAGATCATGGAGAAGCAACGAATAAACCTTTAAAAGTAAAATTTAAATATGGATAATAATTATATGTTATATTTAGATACTTCTAAATACATATATTATTTCAAGTCTAGTATCTCTACATCGTATTAATTTGCGCAAAAATAAATAACATGATTACATGCGCAACAAAATTTCTAGCAACCAATAGTTTCATCTATAATTTTCATTCCATATTAATGAATACTTATTTTACGAAAATCTCATTTTTAATGTATACGAGCAAGCGATAAATATTTCACAATGTTTTTGTTCTCTTTCTTTCCTTTGGTTATGTACCATCTAAAAGCATCTCTCCCTCTAATTTTAGCGAGGTTAAGGCCATAACTGAAACTGTATAGGGGAACCGTACTGATCAATACAGATATAAATGCACGTTCGTGTAATTATAAATTGTTAATATATTAAAAGGCTCTACTTGAAAAGACAGAAACAAGTTATATATACATTATACATCTATACATATATTATGATGAAAAACTGTTTTTCTCTTTAAGAATAGAAAAGTTTGCGAAAATAACTTTTTTAATATAAAATGGAAGTTCATGCATCAAAAGACGTAGGACACAGCTTATTTAACATAAAAGGAGGCTGTATTTAAATAAGAGTAATTTTGTGTTTATTTTGACTTAACCCAATTTAGTAAGGACAGGCAAGTTACAGTTCTAAGACACAAGAAAATATAATATTGTAGTTTTATTTTAATCAAAATATTTAAATAGGCGATAGTGGTTTCATTTCACAACGGTACTTGTGTGTCTATGATAGTACGAATGGTGAGTTTGTAATCAGGTATAAGTCCTAACAAAATATTTCTGCATATATTACCAGGTCGTTTCAAGGCAGACGAGTTTTTAAATTTTACTAAGATAGACAAGGTTATGTAAACAATATAATGTGATAGAATTTAAAAAAGGCCATTCAAGATCGAGTCGAGCTCCCGCGTCTGGGGTTCTTATTTTTGTCATCCTGTTATAGTCTAAGATCCCGTTGTAGTAAACTCCCTCATTCTTTTTCCAGGCAAAATATTATTCGTACACTACAAAGTGTATTAATAAACACTACTAAAGAAATGGCACTCTAAATTAAAAGTGAAGAGGGCTTGGAGATTAAATTCACCACGCTGCTCCAATATTTATAACCCTGAAAATATCAAAAGTACTTAAGCTTCAGAAAACTATAATAAATACCACGGTGGGACTGTCGTTTTTTCCAATTAAAATTACTTCACCAAAATGGAACGAAATAATTCTGTAGATAAAAGTAGCACTTTTAAAACATTTCATATTTAAAGAAAATAATTTTTATAAACCTCATATCCCATAAATCCCCATAAATATATACATTATTTTTTTTGTCTTAGAATTGTACACTTGCCCATTTTTATTAAATTGGCTTAATTAAATTAATTAAATAAATAAAAATTATCACACTTCAATACCGCCTATAAGTAAGTTTAACAAGCGCTGTCCCCTCAGGCTGTCCCATAGCTTTTGACGCTACATCGGTCTATTTTATGTTCATAAAGTCATTCCCGCCAAACTTATCGATCTCGTAGAGTAGTCCAAACTTCGAACTATTCGTCACGTGGTCTGAGAAAAACGTTTGTGATCTAAAGACGGACATAGTGATTTTATAGAGTTTTTTTTTCTTTTCAGTATGGAACCTTAAAAAACGTAAACTATTATTTGGACTACCCAAAATAAACGAATATAAAAACATAGAAAATCAAGCGAAGTGACATATGTAACGTGTAAATATTATTTTACAGATAACACAACAAAGTCTTGTCACACAAGGGATTTTAATTTACGCATTGCAGTGATTTACATATTGTGAGATATGAATGTAAACATACGTTTACAACTTCTTCAGTAATTTGTGTATTTATAGATAAAAAGAAAAGTACTTTGATATATTAATTCTTTTACAAAACGAATTGCGGTCGAGAATTTGTGCACGCTCATATATTTATTCTCTGGTCACCCCAAACGCGACAACGCTGGTTATTGTTTAAAAATAAAACAAGTTAGAAAAATCTAGATATTTCATCAAAACCTTTGCTGCCGCGTCGGTGTATTCGCAGAACATAGAATCGCATGAGATTACTAACTCGTTGTAATTGGAACTTTTCCGAAGCTAACAGAGTATTTCGCGTATTTGTGCTGGTTGTCATCTTAATTTGGTAATATTAATTTGGTAAATGAAAATATGTACCTATATTTTAATTTGCCATGGTGTTAAACTCATTACTGGTATTTTTAAACATATTTTAGATTAATATATATTTCATTTAAAATTCAGTACGTAGAAAAAACACTTCTTCGAATTAATGTATAAGCCTTGATATATTAAAAGAATTATGGGCATAAGCATAAGTAAATAAAAAAATATCAAAAAGAAAATTAAGACAAAACTAATATGACTTCCGTATTCCAAATTAAAAATTAAAAAATAATCTTCAATAATTTTCAATTGAGTTATTTCTTTAAAGCTGTGAGTTATTTGGTAATTTTTCAACCGTATTTTCTTTTCCTTCGGAACATGGATGTGAAATTAGTAAAAACTTTTTCCTATGAACTTACGGTCTAATTCAAATGCATCGTTTTCATTAGCGTTCAAATTTTGGCACTGTACATTTCCTGCAGACACTCGAGATTTTATATATCTTCTTGAAATTCTGAGTTTGTGTATGATCAATTTTCCCATATTCACTTTCTTCCCGTTAAATCTATTTAATATAAAAAATAAAGAAACTTAAAAAAAAACAGCCCACCCGGCGCCTGACGGCGACTACGTAATATTGTGAAGACAATGAAATTTTTATCATAAACACTTCACGAGATAAAAGTTTGCGCCTAAGCAAATCGTAGGGTGAAGAATGTTGGCAGTGAAAATGATAATATTTAATTTTCTTTAATGACTTTTTTAAACCGTTAGTTTGGTAAAGATACCACACACGTGACCACAAAATGTGAGCAAATAAAATCACAGACTAAAATAAAAACTTGTGACGGAAACAAGCCACAACGTGGAAATCGTATAATTAAAACATACAATTAAAATTCATTTTAACAAAATAAAAACTCGTTATATATATAGACCTATATCTTAAAGGCCTGAATTTACATTCATAGTAGTGTATTAATTTATTAGCATAATATATTCAAATGGAAAGTAAGGGAACAAATGTAATTAAGTTTGTATACTTATACTGTCTATACTTCATTATGCCTGTTTGTCTCCATTAAATTAAATAAACAATTAAAAAAATATTATATTTCGTATATAGGACATCTGCGTCTGTAGTACAGAGGGTTGCCAACTCTCAAAATGAGTTTTTCGGAATTTAATGCAAATAAAAGTGGAACTTCTCAAAAATTAAAACGATATACAAATTTAAAATAATATGTCTATTAAAAGAAAATAAATTACTATCTCAATTTTCTTACACATAAATGGTGACGGAAATATATTACAGATCGTACAATAATTATCTGAATAAAATAAAATCATACCTGATACTAAACCACATACAACGCGTTTAATGTTTGTTATTAAAAGATCATTCATTTTGGGATTTACTGCATTCTAAAAGATTGAAAATCGGGACAATTAGTGTCCCGACAGTCCTGGCAAGGACATATTGGCCCGAAATCGGGACAGATGACAATCCTGTACTGTGACACACCTTTGAAAGACAGAACCAAAAGCCAAATTATACCCAGCCGAAGAAAATTTTCCATTTTTTAAAGACTAAAACATGGTACTTTCGATCGCACTGTTTCATATAAAAAAAGAATTATAAATAAAATTTGAAAATAAAGCAAACATCGATAATAATATACTCTCTATCTTGAAAATAATAACTAACATTACTAATAGCTGTTGTTTTATTACAATTAAAAGAATGCTACGAATAACCGGTGAAAACGAACAAAAAATGATATTATAGTTATTACAGCATTTTCTCATTTTTGAAAGGGGGTTATACATAAAGTAAATAAATTTGGTTTCATAGTCAGAAATGTCACTTCACAGTATCGAAAATGTCAAACGCAACTTCGCGGGGGTGAAGGCCGGCGCGCGGGGACCTCGCGTACTAAACTTGGACTGAAACTCGCCATCTCGCAACTGGTACACACCAGCTAGATAGAGTACGAGTGGTTAGACGGTGAGCGCAGAAGAGGGCTTCTAGCCAATTACTACTTTTCGACTGTTTTTGACACCAGCGGTCCCTTTTCAGAACAACTTACATAGTCGCCTGATCCTAACAGTTCGCTATTACCATCACGTACAGCTGGCCGGGGGAAGTCGGAATTGAATTGAGATGGCAATATTTTGAGACAAAGAGAACTCGTTCTGGCAAATAACTGTTTTTGATCAAAGTGAATTGTATTAAAAAAATGGAAGATTATAAACGTCCTTTACGCATACGATGCTTTTTGGTAAACGAAAATTTATATTCGGTATTTTCATACTACTCTATAACGTCCGATCAAATTTTTGTTCAAAATTAGCAGAAATTGGCAGAATTTTTTAAGAATAATAACGATACGAACGATATATTACAGAAATTATCGACTTTTGTAACCGACAAGCATTATCATACGTATCAAGTATATATTTAATAAATAAATTATCGTAAATTTTGGCTTGATAAATATTCGATTAACAATCATTAATTTTTTGCTATCAAAAAATGATCACAAAAGAGCAACTCCGTTTTTTTATCTATAGTAAACAACATTTAACAAACAGTTCACTTTTAATTGCCACGTCACCCTTCTATGACAAAGGCAATGTCGCATATCGTGAGTCCATACACGCGAATATAATCATATTGTGAAATATTTTATCAAACAATAAACACTGTTATTTCTTTAATTTTTAGTTAGGTTAGGTAATTTAGTTGTTAGTTTCTTTAATTTTGGTAACACATATTTTTCTGAATACACATAGATTGAATAATAAAAATTCAGCAGCACATTTATGCACTCTATTTCATATTGTTTAATCGAGTAAAAGTTCCTTTTATAAGTGTTATCAAGAATGAATCGTTTGCCACTGATTCGATTCACTGTGGATCGTATATTTAGTGCATCACTAATTAGGTTAAACAAGCATGACGAAATATGCGCAGGCCTTCACAACGGAAGAATTTATAGTAAAAGAACTTAGTTTAGCACTTTCAAATGATAGATGTATATCTATCTATAAGCGAGAACCTGGTTATAATAATAATAATAATAATAATACACACAATCACAACAACGTCTAGGTCCCAAACTAAGCATTAGCTTGTATTTTGGGTACCAAGCGAAGACACCACATACATATAACAACCAAGACCCGGTGCCAGTATTAATATTTATCATATAAATACTGACCCGACCTGGGATTCGAACCCGGGACCTCCAGCTTTGCAGGCAGGCTCGCTGCCCACTGGGCTAAGCGGTCGTCAAATTACGGGCCTTTTGCAGCTATTATGTCTGTCAATAAGTTAATTGTGCTGTTGGTTTTCCATACAAATAAAATAAAATAGATGGATTTTGTTAGAAGTTTTATTTAATAAATCCTTATACTATATAAATAATACTAGAGATAGACAGGTCATTCTATCTTTAACAGTTGCAAGGTTCAATACCTCCTTGCGTTCAAACAAGGGAAATTAGAGATAGTGACCTTGATTAACATTCTAACGACTCGGATACGATTGCGGTTAGGTTCCTCCACAATACAAGTTTTCAAAGCAGTTTCTCCGGCATTTAAAACGTGACTTAAGTAGGGGCTTCCCCCGTGATAGCCCATACAAACGCTAAACACGATTATGATGTTAATACGAATTTTAATCTTGGCATATTTAGATTTATAGTCTCATTTGGGTCCGAAAGTTTGTACAGAGTCAAAACTTCGAAATTTCTATAAACATTCTAGTTATAAAAATTTCGTAATATTCGCTTATAAAAATTTATAGTTTTGGCTCTATACTAACCTAGTTCTAACTCAAATAAGACTAATACGTTAGAGACAGTTAAAAATTATACGATCGCTCTACAACAACAGTCGTGTAACTCTTTGCACACAAGCTTAGCTTAAATGATTCCCACACAAAATAATATTATACTGCAGCAATATTGTCAATGTGTAATTGTACTTATACGTTGTTTTTTTAAATCAAATAATAGTATAAAAAATATCTGTAACAGAAAAGAGGAATTATGGCATAGAGTAAATTAATTTCACAGCAACGTTTGGTTTTAATAGTTATAATATAATAGTCATAAATGTCACATCACAGATTCGAAGTGACATTACGCAATTTTTCGGGGTTGAAGAAGGCGCGCAGGGATTTCACGGAAGTGAAGAGCCGGCGCGCGGGGACATCGCGCACCGAAACTCCAACTGAAACTCGCCATCTTGCACCAGCTTACGAGCTAGCTAGAGTATGAGTGGTTAGACAGTAAAACGCAGAAGAGAGCTTCTAGTGAATTCGTATTTTTATGTTACTAACTCTACGATTTATTGCAGTCATTTTACGGCTCATAAGGATTTCTAGAGCTTGTTTGCTAATCGGTTATTGGTTATGAAGTTTAACACCTCAACGTATTAACTTCGTTTTTGCGGACCACCAACCACCTACCCACCTCGCGCGCCTGAGGAGAAAGCATTAGGTTAGTGAAGTCTCAGAAATGAGATTCAAAAACTCTGCATCATGACTTTTATGCCAACTGCTTCAATCGTATTGTCGTACGATGCTGTCGTCGTATTCAGCCGCACCCGAACGCGTACTTAATTTCCTGACCATTTGTACCTAACACGTGTTCTGATACAAGAATTCTTTCAACATTAATCCAAAAATTAATGTTTGCTCCAGTAGGAAACATGAAACGATTTTCATGTCTCCATCATTTTACATTATTAAAAGTTGCTCATGCGTGCGTTTCGTACTAAAGAATCAAACAAATAACAGTCAAAGCTAGTCAATATTTTGACTTAACGACTTGTGTTTTATTTATGTAAAAATGAAAAATAGTAATCTATTTACGAGAGCTACTATTGTCATATAAAAAAAAGAGATTTCAGAAGTTCTGACATAAAAGAAGACAGACAAAGAAAGACTTACGTTGTTCAGTCATTAACTATAGGCAATTTTAACAGTTAAATTACGACCTTTTATTAAGACATGATTTATCTTCATCCGAGTTAATTTTCCTCTTGATCTTGAATGATGAAAAATGAGTTTTTTTATCATAAAAACGATTAGTAATTGTATAGTCAATTCATAAACCATGATTTACTTTCCAGCCTTCATGTACATAATGAACATTGAAGGTGCGAAGTGCTGATCGTCTATGAATGCAGAAACTTTTCAGCTAGCTTTTCTTGAGCAATTTAACCAGGTGTAAGTCCAGGGTCTAGATGTGACATTGTGACGGCAAATTTTCACGCAGTATCATGTATTATTATTTTTACATAAATTAAATTATAATTCAACGATGAAAAATGTCGGGGAACTTAATATATACAACGAATAAATGAATCGAATTAAAATTAAATATTTGAGGAATTTTATATAGTAATAAAATAAGTTTAATCCTACAATAAAGCCACGTTTGTAGTGTAATCTTGTGCATTCTCTCGTTATTTATTGCAATGTTTCCAACGAAATAAAGATATTTGATTTTGATTTTGATGAATATGATTTTAACATTTTTTATTAATTATAATCTATTAAAATTAACTTAATTTCATAAAGTTAATTTAACAAATAAAATTTGGTTTTACTTAATATAATCGTTTTGTCAGATTTGTTTCAAGCATCAACTTTGTAAGTACCTAAAGTGAAATTAAAATAAGATTAAAAAGTAACGACCCACCATATTTCGTTTGTGTATACGAATAAATATGTACATTAAAAAGAAATTATGTACCTATCTGGCTTTGATTATACATGTCTGGATAGACAGCCGGTGTTAAAAAATTTAAATAAAAATATCACCTAACTATTTCGTTACAATTCACGCACACAGAAACGGTTTGTAAATGTTTAATATAGCCTAGGAAGAGAATGTGGTCTGTTAAATCACACAAGTATCTAAAAGTTAGCCTGTAATTTTTGTTGACACTGTATTGTATAAGTCCGAATGGATAAACATTATTATGGATATTACTTTTATCAAAGGTAATGATTACCGGATAGGTAATCATTACTTATTATTTAAATATATAAAATGAAACAAAAAATATTTCATTCAATATAGTATAGTCAGAAGTTGTACAAAAATATTTTATTTTATAAAAGTTGCATTTCACCATTACACACACTAACTTATCTATATTAATAAAATTGTAGTGTTTGTCTGTCTGTCTGTCTGTTCCGGCTAATCTCCGAAACGGCTGAACAGATTTCAACGAAACTTTGCAGACGTGCAGAGAGCATTATCGGAGGTGACATAGGCTACTTTTTGTGTGTCTGTCTGTTCGTCTGTCTGTTCGAGCTAATCTCTAAAACGGCTGAAAGGATTTCAATGAAACTTTGCAGACATGCAGAGGGCATTATCGGTGGTGACAGGATACCCTTTGTCGGTCTGTCTGCCCGTCTGTCTGTATGTTCGAGCTGATTTCCGAAACAGGTGAACCGATTTCAATGAAACTTCACAGATATGATAAAGATTATCAAGAGTGACATACAATACTTTTTGTTTATCTGTCTGTCCGTCCATCTGTTTGTTCGAACTGATCTCCGAAAGGGCTGAACTTATTTCAATGAAACTTTCAAAGTTATGATTAAAAGATTGTAAGGAGTGACATACAATTCTTTTTGTCTGTCTGTCTGTCTGTCTGTCTGTTTGTCTGGCTATATGTATGTTCGAGCTAAACGAGCTAAACTTTTAAAGATTTTAATGAAACTATGCAGATATTAAAAATAGGCTGTCAGGAGTGATATAAGTAACTTTTTGTCCGTGTGGTTGTCTGTCTGTCTTTTTTGTTCCGGCTAATCTCCAAAATGACTAAACCATTTCTATATGAATCTTCGCAGACATAAAAAGGAGGTTGTCAGTAGTGATATATATTGGTTTTTGTCTGTGTGTGTGTCTGTCCGGCTAATCGTTGAAACGGCTGATACGATTTTAATAAAATTTTACAAACATAAAGAGAGCGTTGTTAGGAGTGAAAAGCATTTTTTAATATACATTTAAAAAATCGTAGTGTCTGGTCAGTCAGTCTGTTCCGGTTAATCTCCGAAACGGCTGACTGATTTTGGGACCTACTTGTAGGATACCTAGCTATTCTTCATGCTAAAATGGCTACATGGATTTTTATGAAATTAGGTATAAAGATTTCTTAGGTAGTTAAGTTTCAGAATGTTCTAAAAAGTGTTACAATGTTCTGGAGCATCGCGTTCCTTTAACTGTCGCGGCACATCTGTGTGGTCGTACGGCCGTAAGCCGCGGGCGGAAAGCTAGTTAGAAATATAATTACTTGACCACCGCACACCGGTTCGAAAAATACAAGAAGGAAGAAAATTATCATCAAATACCTACCTCCAGACCAGCACTTTTAATGTCCAACGTATGACTACCTATTTATTCCAATGTCCAAGAATTTTTATTCTGTTTTCTGAGCTGGCTTTAGATTTAAAGGTCTTTGGTTTAGATACATTTCTTAACTTGAATTGAAAGGTCATTAACCTTTGGCATTCAATTATAAAAACGTTTCCCATAGAAGACGTGCCGAACTTCGATAAGCTTTATTATTAATGTTACATATTTGTAGTTTACAGTATTTATAATGTTAGAATCACTTTTCTTATCGTGTACAAAAAATCGCAAAGAATCGTAAGAAAAAAAAATGTATCTGGCTTGAATGGGGCCCTTTTAAGGTTCTATTATTTTTGTATTACGGTTACTATTTTAGTTTTAAGATCTGCGCTTTTTCGCTACATCCAAAAGATGTACGCCATTAATGATTTGTAGCTGAAATGAGTCGTCTGTCCCGACTATGGTCACGACTGTCACCATTGTTTGATCTGTCATTCGTTATTAACTTTTAAAAGAAGTTGTCTTTTGGATTCGAAGATATTTAACATAACCTATAATATACTAAATGGTAAATTTTCAGGTTTTCCCTAGTGCAATGCTAAAAATTTAATATTAATTTTAATATGTATGTCGGGGTCAACTTATTTAAATATACTTTATTTATGGTAGTCGAAAACATAATTTCAATACCACACTTTATTCTTTCATAGTAAATAAGAAAAAAAAAAGTAGAAACACAACAGGAGTAGTGTGACACTATTTATTAATCCGGAATAACAAAAAGAAACAAACGTCTATCTTTTGCATATGTTGAAAGCAATTTTTATAGCACATATTCCATTCTGATTGGGTTATCTTCAAAACGTGCTTTTCTAATGCATCAATGGCTTCTTCGCGGCTCGAAAAACGTTGACCACGTAATTTTCATAGTTATTCACACTTGGAAATAAATAGATAACGTTGGGTGCCAAATTGGGGCTGTATGGCGGATGATCTGTCAATTCAATGTTTAAATTTCAGTTGTTTCGGCCGACGTGTGATAGCCACCATTGTCATGACGAAGAACAATTCTGGGTTGTCGGTTTTTCCTTCTCATTTCTTCAAAGACCACTGGAAAGTAATGGGCGTGTACCATTCCGAATTCCGATTCTTTAGTGGCACAGTAGCCAGATATCCATTTATACCAAAAAACAGGCGACCATTGGCTTTAAAGTGCTTTTTGCACGAATAACTTTTGTTGGTTTCGTCTCATCTTGGAACACCCACACCGTTGACTGCTGTTTAGTTTCGGAGTCATACGCATAGTAACAAGATTCACCACCTATGTATATATTATAAACAGCTTTTGATGCACCACGATTGCATGTATTTTTTTGAACACATTTTTTTTACAGGCAAATGTTCGTATAATATCTTATATGTGCTCGTCCTATTTATGTCCAGGGATGCCTCTATCTTGCGATATGGAACAAGATGATCTTGCATTATTATTACCCGCACAGCATCGATATTATGCGGTACAACAACAGACTTAGGGCGACCTTCTTTGAACTCGTCCTTAAGCATCCGTTCAAACAGCTTACGATAAAATCCACTGAACCAGTAATACACAGTGATTTTTGATGGTGCATCATCCCCAAAAGTCGAAGTCAGTTGATCGATGCACTGTTTTTGAGTCAGGCCACGTCGAAAATCGTAATAAAATACCCCACGAAAACACGAGTCGAATCCATGGTGATGAAGACACGCAATTTTCAAAATGACGCTACAATGGAAAAACAATTGACAGTTATATGAAACAAACTGTATTCATAATAAAAAAATAGTATAAACATTTATTTTTTTTAATGACTAGTTCCGGATTCATAATAGCAGCTTATGTATTAGACAGACCAATGTACGGTAAGAGCAAAACCGGTACTTTACGTCATAATTTTGCCGTGGATTAGACGTTGGCAATTTATAATTTTAGCAATTAAAACCAAAAAAAAGTTACGTGACACATTACTATTCAAAATAAAACTGTTGACCTGCGTAAATTTCAAAGGTAAATAGAAAAATAATAGAGAATGAGGCATTAAAAGTAAAAATGGAAAAGGTACCGGAAATGAAAGCTGATAAGAAAACTAAAATAGAATAGTGTAGAATGACGTCATGATGTACGGGACTAAGATATTCGTGGCTTGTCATTCACACATATTGCATTGGCATCAAACTAGAATATCCTGTATTATTAGCAATGCAACGTTTATCCGCATCCGCAAACATTTATAGAGGCGTACTTGGACGATCAGCCGTACACTTCAAAACTCCAAAAAAGGAATTTCTAACTAGTTACCGAAAGGAAATCTTGTAGGGAGAGGTTCGCTGTTGCAAACAGAGTACAAAAGCTATAAAATTTAAATGTAATAGTAATATACCTACTTACTCGAAATTCAAAACAAAAATAAATTCTTCAACCAAAGTTCGCGAGGTCACTATTTGCACATTCAAACAAATTGTGTTATAGAATATGCGAGATACAAAGGAATACTCCGAAGATTGAAGTTATGACATTTCGCATATAATTAGCAAGTGATAATGGATAGGCTGCATCGCTCGCCGAACCGATATCTGCTGGGGAAGAAAGGTTGTCGAATGACACTAACACACCGAATGTCGTCATAGCTTGGGACGTCTCTTCGAATGGGTAGACTGAGGACCTTGTGGTCGTGGGCCGCCATTGGTGCAGATGGCTCAAGACCTTGCCTTATGGAGTTATAGGTGACTTTTAAGTTCAGACGTCTGAGTCAATGATGACGATGCCGATGACGACGAAACAAAAGTGATAATTGTGTATGACGCGACAATATATAAAGAAGTATCTTCAAATTTTCAAGAGCAAGGGTCGGTAGCGGAGTAAGGCTAGGTAAACGAAAATATAATTACCATTTCGACGCTTCTTCATGTCTATCTCCATTTTAACTCTTTCCTCTACTTCCATATTTCACTATGAAACACAAAACTGTTACAATATGTCACAAGACGTTTGATATTATGGACTTTGCACGGTTTGAATATTACTAACGCGTCGATGTTGCTCGAACCTTTTATGTAAACCCACTATCGGTTCGATATGGTACTGATAAAACGTTCGCAATATCGGCTGTTATCTCAAATGCCTACTTAATGAGATTATCGATACTTTTAAGAAATAATAATGAAAACGATATACGTATTTACGTTGCAGTGACTTAAAAAACCTAATAAACAATGTGGCACGTTGTTCCAGGTAAAATATTTGAATTATGATCAACTAAGGAGCGACCGTGGCTTTGCTTGCATGGACTACACTTGTGTACTAGCATCTTTAAGAGTTATTTTACGATTTTAATTTTAAACCTAAAATCTTATTATACCCATATACCGTCCCATATGAACGTTCATCCAATATTTGGTCCCTAAGGGTCAAATATCAAAAAATCTTGAAACACGACATTATTTAGTTTCTAACCCAAAGTCCAAATACCATTTTTCATACAATATTATTACAAAATTTACGGAAGTACCAATTCAAACGTCCATCCCCTATTTTGCTCTCTTAAGGGATATATTTTCAAAAATCTTGAAATAAGACATATTTAGTTTCTATCTCAAAATCCAAATACCATTTTTAATGCATTTAACTTTATAAACAAATTTTCAAACAAAGTCATTCCGCCATTAGCTCCTTAGGGGTGAATTTTGAAAGGCATTTTCTTAGTGGATGCTTACATCACAAAACAAACTAAACTTCGTGTGGTTCGCTTCAGCGGTTTCTGCTCGGCATCGATTATGATTGGTATTTCAATTTCAATGGCCAATATAACAGATTAACTAATTATTGGCTTTTGTGCGGATAAAGACTATAAAAGTAGTATAACTCTTAATATATGCGTGTATATCAAATTGGCACTGCAGTGCCGCCTCGGCCGGCGCGGTAATCGCTTTTGCCGCAGAGAGTGGGCGCCGAAGGGAACTATTAACAAATAATGTGTTAAATTTTAAGGAACTATACTGTCATATGATTTTTTGTTAAGGATTTCCTAAGGTAAGATACTAGTAAGACAGTTCAACTAGCCTCATTGCATCGGACCGAAAATCAAATTAAAGGCGGGATGCGAGAACGCTACTTAAAAAGTCGCTGGCTGCTTAAAGTCTTCATTTACCAATAATATGGTTTCGTAGCAGTGTATTTTTTTTAAATCAGTTTAATTAAATGACATCTCATTATGTAGAATCGGATATAATTTATCTGCGGTGTCTGTACCGTCCCAGATTATTTAAAAAAAAATGAGTCATAGAAAGATTTCCGTTTTGAACAACTAACACGCGGTATTTTCGACCGTATTGCAAACACGTTGCTATAACATGTAAAACAATTATGAGCATAATTCTAAAACTGTGCAAACATCTATTATATTACCTATTTAGGGAATAACAAATAATACTGGCAATATATGTTTTATTATTAAAATAAAACACGAATAACTGGCAAAAAAAAACATGTGTAATGGCTTTGTGAAAAGCATTTCCTCATCATCCTCATTTTTATGTATGATGAGCGAAATTCTACTCTGCGTGAAATGAGAAACATACTCGTAAATGGAAAATCCAATTCGCAGATTTCTAAGACGTCGGTCGGTCTTAAAATACCTTTTTACAACTTGCTGTAAGCCGGGTAGCCGCCGTAGGTACATTGAGAAATTAATCCAACCATATACCTGTCATCGTAAGATTGTAAAAACCGTTAGATTATTATAATCTATCTCGCGAGATTGTAAACTCCATACTAGTTGATTTTAGAAAAATAAGAATATCTTGATCTTTCCGGGTTGCTCATCGCTCCGCTCCGCTTCGCTCTTTGCATTGACACAAGCATAACTTAACCTAATTTATAAAATTAATGTAAAACAAATTTAATATAAAAAAGTTAAAAATCTCGCGAGATAGATAATTAACGGTTATTACAAGCTTACAATGACATATCCAACAAAAACCCAAAAGCTTAACCACAATATGGGAATTTGATGTAATAGTGAACTTTTGGCCAATACGTGAGCCCGACTTTAAATTTAAGATTGGATTATTTTTTGAAGGTCCGTGATATTATAATTAAGCTACACACGCCGCCATTCATGATTAATAATTGCCTTAATTGTTGCCATTTTTAAGTAAGTCTGTACATAAAAAGATAGATGTCGCTTCATGTTTAAAGTTAGACCACTAGCTTTGTGGAAATAAATCCGAAGAATAATAAATCATTTACTTTACGCAACTTTTAGTTATCCAATTAGATAAAAATATCTTCACTTCACTTCATCAGCCCATTTTTACCTCACTGCAGGAGCTTAGGCCTCCCCCAGGGTGAGAAGGAGGTTTGGAGCTTAAATCCACCACGCTACTCCACTGCGGGTTGGGGATTGTAACGACCACCATCTACTGACAGCGTCCGGGACCGACTGCTTAACGGGCTCTCCGAGGCACGGAGTCAGTGATAGTTATGTACTTAAGTTAGAAAAACTCATTGGTACACGCCCGGATTGGACCCTATGGCCTTATAAATTTGAGACAGGTTCGTTGCGCTTTGGGCTATCACGAAAATGCTGCTATTACACTATAACACTAAATATATATAACACTAAATGCCCTACCATCGTAATTAGGGAATAATCAAAGTTTAATAGGTTCTTTGTTCTAAGGCATACTACAAGTTTACAGACTAATTAGAAGATACCACAGATTGGTTTTTAGAGGACTGGTACATTAAATTATACGAGTACAGTTTGATTACCTCTAGTAGGCACTTAAGTTTTCTTTTTGTTATTTTGCTCGTCCTGTTGATGTTTTTTTTTAGGATATGACTGTCTTAATATTCTTAAATGAAGGTTATTATTAATGCTTGCTTTTTATTTGATTACTTATTTTTTTCATTATTTTTGGTTATATTTTTTTATAAAGTATTTTTAAGTCTCAACTAATTAGTTCGACGTTCAAAAAGCGATTTTATAATCCCATTCCGAGTAAAAGCATTTTGATTTGATTTAATTTGAACGTGTACAGATGGCCAAACATCTTGTTCTCCCTGAAGTTGAAATTGAACTAACCACTATCTGTATGGTGTCCGTGTGTATGCGGGTTGTGTATGATCCTTATGCGTCTTTCTGGTGGCTGCACCTCCATGGCTAGATGCCACCTCGCCGCATGCGCCTCTCTCTCCCCGCGTGGAAAATATAGGGGTGCCAAAGCTGCGAGCAAAGCGATCTCGGGGCCGCACGTACTGCATAAGACCACTAATTGTGGCAATTTATTCTGTTCGAGGTGGCGTCGGATCGTACCTGTAGGTATAAAATTGGTTTTTTAAACTGATGCTAACTGCAAACCTAAAGGTCACGGGTTCGATTCCCACCCGGGACAAATATTTTTGTGTGTTAACATGTCTATTAGTTCCGTGTTCGGGTGTAAAATACCTATATATTTAAGTATACCATACCAGTTGTTATTATCAAGCAAATTTTTGGGATAAAAATGCCTATGTATATTTTGAGTCCGTTATTTTGATTCAAACACTGACTGAAAAATATTAAAGCACAGTGCAAACCGCTGCTCTGAGTTTTTATATTAATGATTCCTTAAACCACATATCTACTAATAAACAGTATTAATATCTCTTCGACCTCTGAGAGGCTGACATAGAGTACAAATCACTGTTTCTATTTATCAATATAAGCGAAATTTATTAACGCATACGGACATCAACGTACAATGGGTGAAATTAAGCCAACTTGTATAGTTCCAAATCCAGTGAAAGGACAGGACAGATGCAACTCCGATTATTTGAGCGTGTAAGAATTTCGAATACTCTCACTGGCACTTTTATGTTCATTATTTTTGAAAAATCTAAGGTATGCATGGCTTTTTGGGTTTCTGGGACGGTATTGCGCCTATACTGACCATTGTTATTACCAACTAGCTGTGCGGTTAAAATCTTAGGCGGTTAAAAACGCAATGTTACTCTGTCCCCAGTGACGCGACACACCGCCACGCAACACCGGGCACGCATGATGCAGCGCTGCAGCATGGTAGCGTGGTACACTATGGTGGTAATATCCAAGTATCTAAATGAACTTAAAAACTGTTCATATCTTTTGATTCTGTGGGTCGATTTTGATGAAATAAATACTAAATGTTACTCAGAATACAGCTTCATGCATTATAGTAATTAGGTTTTGAATTCTCAAAGAGTGGCTTTTACGTGAAGCGCGTACAAACGAACAGTCAAACCAACACACAAATATTTCAAAAATTGTTTTTTTACGTTCTACTGCTTATTTCTCATATCTCCTAGTTTTTTTTTTTAATCATTAAATCATTAATGCACAGAGTCGCAAATCCTACTGTTTTAGTAGAGCCACCTAATTTTATCTAACATTACTCACGCATTCGTAATCATGACACACCTTTATAAAAGTACGTAGAGGAAATCGCGGGCGGAAGTATGTGTTAATATAATTAATAAAGAAAATGTGGTGCACTAAGGGATTATTTGTAATATTGAGAAGAATTCAATTTCTAGAATTTCGTTGTGACGCCGGGAAATTATGCCATATGCCAGGAAGTGGCCAGGAATCAAATGGAAAAATCATAGACGGGAAAAATAAAAACTATTTTTTGCTTTTGCGCATTATATAATTGACAAGCATTCAATTGCGAAGCCCGCCGCCGAACTTCCTACTTACTAGCTAGCGTAAAGCGTCGTACCTATGTGTGAAATAAAGAGATCTATTGCGCGGTGTTGCGCAATGGATCTTTTTATTTCACACATAGGATGAATCACGATGAGATATATAATAATTAGTATAATTATTATTGCTATCTTAAATGTATACTATTTTTTCTAATGAAAATGTTGTTAAGTCAAAAAAATTAGACAAACATACACTAGTTTCCTAGACTATGTGCGACTACACCGGTGCCCGATTATGCTAGTTTTATTAAATATGCTTTGTCTATTTTACAATTAAATATTAATAATAAGTACCATTCAGTCTAGCTTTAAGTGGTTAGGGAAATGGAATCGCCAGCGGCGTCCATTGACCAGCGTCAAGCAGAGGTAGCATTCGCTCGTTCCGTCCAACCACCTTAATACCATTTTTCTGATGTACACGTAGCCAGTTTGTAGGCTAAGCTGGTGACAACGACCGTCAGCAGACATCTACGTTCGATACGTATTAGCATTCTAATCATTACTGTCAATGCACACTCTACAACATGTTGCGGTCATTTCGTTTCCCAAAAAATTGAAAGATAGGTAGGCAATTCTTTTAGTACTATAAATTTAAAAAAAAGAAAACACAAATACATAAAACTAGCGACAAGATTGCCATCGTTTTAGATATAACTCGAAAATGTCCATACTTAATGATAGATCTGTAAGTCAAGAACTAGGAAAAAGTCTAAAATTGTTTTAGTCTAGTAATGTGTAGTTCAGAATTCAAAAGATAGCTTACATCACGATTTATTCGTATCAGTTAATCAAAAGCATAATATTAGTAAAACTTTTAACATTGTAATTGTTTAAGAGGACAAAATGGCGGAAGTGTGTCATACAAATAATATTAATAGTACCTGTGACATCTCACATACGGACAACTATCCCTAAACTAAATTGCGTAGAACCTGTATATATGTACTATGTTGTATATGTACTAGACAACTGAAATACAGGCTTACACATATTTCTGTCATTGGAAATGACTTTCATTTCGTTGGAGTATAGGGGGTATTTGGGAGTTTTGTGAGACAGGCAGATTGCACGAAGAGTTTTCGAGATACCGGGATGAAGGTGGTGTCAAAAGACGCAGCTCGGCGAACTCTACAAGATGGCATAAGACAATTTGGAAAAAATTCAAAAACAAAAAATTTTTTGGCAAAAAACAAAAATAAATCACAATTTTTTCTCCAATTTTCATTTTGGGAGCCCGATATCTCGAGAACTAGGTCCGAATAAGAAAAAAATAAAAAAACGGCTCAGGGTAATTAGACGGGGGATCGATTGAGACTAAAATTGTTAGAATTGAATAACCGGAAGTAGTGGTTAAGGGTGCCTTTAGTTGGAAGTCGGATATGCGTCGGTGTTACATTTCGTACTAATTCGGTTTGTTCGATCGAAATGTCGTACAGAATGTTATATTTCGAAGTTTTAAGCTTATTCAGATACAGTTGTGTTATTATTTTTTTTTTGCGAAAAAAATTTATTTCGAAAAATATTATCCAAAATATGTGTGTTTACTTTATTCCGTTAGGTTCATTTTCAATGTCGTAAGAAGTTCGTGCGAAAGCAGGATATCCGTTGATTTTTTAATAATATATACACTTATAGATGTTTCACACCCAAATGGCATTGAAATTTAAAATAAGGAAGTGACGCCTTAAATCGGAGTTTAATTAATAAATATTATAATAATTCATATATTTGTATACAGTTCGTCATCAGTTTTATTGTACGAATTCTGTCATAAAACAAACAACAATGTGTCTGTAATAGTTGACTTAGAAAAAATATATAAAATAAAATACATTTATCAAAAAATGCAATTTTGTACTATTGTATTTGTTTGTTTAATATAAACCTAATGTTTCAAGTGTAGGTATTCGTAAATCATTTAAAAAGTAGGTGTGTGTAAATAGTGTAATTTTTTTTAAAGTCCACATGAATATTATTATGAAACCATAGATTTTGCTTATCTGTACGATGAAAATATTACAAAAAAAGTATCTGTGAGACGCAAGAATAACTGAACGCATAAAAACAATTTCTGAAATGTTTGTCTGTCTGTCGGTTTATTTGTTTTTTGTACGAACATCACGTAAAAACCACTCATTGGATTTAAAATCTAATAACTGTAAAATATACTTTATTCTGAGTAACAATTAGTGTTTAAGTAGACAAAATCAATTCACGGAATAAAAGGATATTAAATTTCTACGCCGCAACGCCGCCTCAACGTGTCCGGTGTCGCGCGGGGAGCCTAGCGTACCTAATAGAAGTTACCGAGCTTAAATAGGCCATTATCAAATCAAGTCTATTATCTGCCGAATTAACAAACCCAGACGGACACAATTACTTCTTGTATTTTAACCGACTAAGATAGCTAAGTCCACGCAGACAAAGTTGCAAGCATAGCTAGTTTCTCAAAATGCAACGATGATGATTTAATTGAGGCTATGTTTTTATATTCTCGATATAGGCTTTGAAAACCTTTACACGCTGTCCCACCCTTATTTATGATTCGCATTTTGATTTGTAGGCCAGACAGTTTAATTGAACTGCATTGTCATTTGTGTTTATGAATTATGGGCACTCACGCAGCGCTACGTGTGTAGCAACATCCGGCGGGAAGTTCCTCCTTGGCGTGCTTATAAAACAAAGAGCGAGCGTCCGGGCGCCTAGCTCCTGCGCCTTATACAATACGTTTCTGGAATCAACACAATTTTTTTTTAATATTTTCATTATTATTTTTACTGTATTTTATCTGTTGGTTCCACCAAGTAATTTTCCTGTATATACATTTATAGAAAGAAACTATTGAAAAGCAATTAGTCTTATTATTATTACTGCATTTAATTATATTTAAACGTTTGAATTTGTCATGCATTTTCATTAATTTACAAACAATGAATTATCTTAGAAAATTCTAGTAAGTACATCACCTCCAGGTTTTTGGCTTCTTAATTTCTGATGAGACATTGACGTATGTAATTAAGTGATACATTAAAGTCGTCAACAAGTGTTATCTATAAAAACCAATAAGAATAAAACTCACTTGTAACAGTTGTGAAGAGCGTTCTCGGCGGCGCTGTGATATTTTGCCACGTACTTGGGGCTGACCGTGTGTATTATATGGCGGCAAGGTAACTGGTGGCCTAGGGTTACGCACACTTCGCCGGTGCGACACTCTGGAAACGTTTTACAACAATATTTAAAAAAATGTCCAAGGGCTTGCATGATCTTTGATTATGTAATATCAACAATGTGAACAAAAAATTATAGGCCAATTTTCACGTATTTGTGCGTATGCCTCAACATATTAAACAAACGAACCGTCTCTGTAGGTTCTAGTGAATTAAAAACCGAACAGTTAGGTGATATTTTTAGACTACGTTTTTTGACACCGACTCTCTATCCAGACATTATAATCAAAGCCGACAATAAAGAAAAGAAACTAAAACATCGACCTAAGGCCGTCTATAAAACAAATCCAGCGATAATTAAACTTTTATCATTAAGTTTACTTTCTTTCTCAAATCTGTGACAAAACAAATGTCATTTTCTGAAATGGATCGAATATATTTTATCAAATCTAACGAGATAGCGTCTGTTGTATTCAAATAGCACTATCAAGGGTTTTCTAACATTCGTTTTGTCGTATTTGTTCACGTAACCGTAAAAGAGCGTATGTTAGATAATAGTACATGTTATTGTGTTTATAATATTTAAAAAATATAACAGAAAATACGTTAAAACTGTCACACGTTTTACTACGAAAACAATTAATTAAGTAAATCGATTTCGTGAAGTTCATGAATTAAAAAAAAAAATATCTAAGACACGTATCAAAATAATGATTGCGTATAGATAGTACAACTCTTCCAGAACAAATTGTAATTTACTTTAAGCATCAATCGTCACCCTGTTTTTCGCGTTTCTCGAACGAAGTGTTACCTTACTGCGTTTTTCATATAAAAGTTGTTCCCAATATTATTGCTACAAAACATGATCTTATACAAAGGTATAGTTCCAATCAAACTTAATGGCGGATCGGAATACAACGCTCTACGCATGCTTGCGCAGGTTCAGTCATATGGCCCTCGCTCCACAGCGTCCCGCTACACCTAAAATTGGTCACTGCGACGCGACTTGTACCTATGTTCACATCCGCCATAAAGGTTGATTGGAACTATAGGTACTTAAATATTATGATGGAAGAATACTGTATGGGTAGATATCTACGGCAAAATCAATAGTTGAACAAAAAAGTCTATTATTGCAACTATTGGGAAAAAACAGATGAATTTTAAAAATGTATATGAAACAATAAAATCATTAGACATAAATTTGTTTTCTTACATTGAAATTTGTCGTGTCTGGTGCGAGGAGTGTTCAAAATCAAGTATGAATACTTATTATTTTTACCCATGACAGGACGGAGACCATATAAGTGTTTGGGGTAAGAAGTTGTATGTTTGTTTGTGCATATGTTACCGTTTTCCTCAAAAACTACTGACCCGATTTCAATGCAATTTGTTATATTACATAAGTTATGTATATGGCCACACTACGTTTTTTTCTTTTCGGTGAGGAAAAAACGTAGCATGAGTTTAACCCATCACGTAATAGCAACTTCTTAGATATGTTTTAAGTATAATAGGGGGCGCTGCCACAAATTGGTTTCTCTAAAACAGCTGAAATTTTGATGCTTTTTTTATTGTGTACTAATCACTTCAGAGCAGATTCTTAAATATGTTTAACAATTTTGGCCGTCAGATGGCGCTGCAGTTAATATATTTTCTATAACAGCTCGATCGATTTTGATAAATTTTTTTTCTTGTTTTATAAACATTACTTCGAAGTTAGTTCATTCGCATATTTTTCGGTTATACGCCACCAGGAGGTGCTGCAGTAGATATGTCTGTCTAAAATAGCTAAACTAATATTTAAATTCATTTTGCGTATTACATAGGTATATCATCAGACTAGAAACTTAGACATGTGTTACAGTTATAGTCAAACAGAGGGTGCTGTAGTGGACGTGTTTCTCTAAAACGGTTAGGCTGATTTGTGATTTTTCACTTTAAATATACTACATGATAATCTCAGACCAGGTTCTTAAATTAGTTTAACGAAAACGGTTTTTTCATTATCATTGCTATCAAGCTTAGTAATCTTTAAAAAGGAATAAACGAAATATTACTTTTAATGAGTATCTTCTTTTGTTTTATATCCCTATAAATTATTATATGTTTTATAGTTTCTCTTTCTCTATAAAGGTGGTCGTATGAATTCTTTGATATTAATTCATTTTTAGTAGTTTTCATTAATAAAAATAAAATAAAGATAAAGCATAGAATAAAGCATTTTCATTCTTTCTTTCTTTCTCTCTCTCTCTCTTTCTTTCTTTCTTTTTTCTTTATAAGAAAGCCACGACAATAATCAACTTAAAAATCCTTGAAAAGTGGTCCTTTGAAAAAAGTAAAATAAAAATAATATTTATTTTGCTCTTTTCAAAGACCTACTTTTTAAATGTTTTTTACATATTTCACCATACCCAAATTTTTGAACTAAAGTCCGTTATCATTTCGAAAAAATGGGCAATTTCAAAAAACTAATTTTAAAGTTTCTTTCTTTAGATCGGTGTTTAAGTATATTGAAAAATGTTGTAGCGTGACGTCATCAGGTGGAATTTTAAGATTAGTTATTGCCTTTGCATATTCATAAAAACAATGTCAGTCTCAGAACTGTCAATACTAATAGTGTCATTAAAAATTTGGGAATGATCAATTAATAGCTTTTCGTAATGAGGATTTAAAATTTTTTATTCGTCAACATTATCACTTTTTAACAATGAAATGAAACAAAATCAATATAATTGTATGCTGCATACACAGACCAGTCAACCTATAGACCACGCTTTAATAAACGTCAGTACGAAAACGAAATCGCCAAAAAGTGGCGGGGTTGCGGGGAGAGGTCGTCTTGTTTTCATTGGCTCGTTCAAAATTGACAATTTAATGGCTTCCGACGTGCTTCCAACTGACGGCTCACTAGCGACGTAGTTATGTAGTGTCACTACATAGCCTTGGCGAATGCTACTCCCTGTCAAAGCGTGGTCTATAAGGTTGACTTGTCTGTGGCTGCATACCACCAGTAGCTCTGTTTACCTACAATGCATAGTTTGTTTGTTTTGTAAGTACCTTTGCCTCTAGTCAATATTTCTTCTTTGAGTGCAGGGCC
Organism: Luffia ferchaultella; assembly: GCA_949709985.1. NCBI lineage: Eukaryota > Metazoa > Arthropoda > Insecta > Lepidoptera > Psychidae > Luffia > Luffia ferchaultella. The sequence goes on along the minus strand of OX453249.1, from coordinate 4,011,809 downwards.
AGCGCTGGCATAGATCCGTTCGCTGACTGCATTCACTTCGCTCAGCGTTTCGTCGGTGGTGTTTGTGACCGCGTCTACTTCTAGCGTTGAAATGTCACCCTGCCTGTAAACCATATTTAGTAAACAATGTTCATTATTCCAATTTTTTATTACTTTTCCTTGCCTTAAAAAAAAAAACTATTAAAAACGAGAATATTGTATATTTTTGTTTTAAATTTGACTGATTCGTCGACTATTGTATGTTTATCAACAAAAGCGTCCATGCACAAGCGTCACTCTATCACAGATTTATAATCGTGTAGATGTAGAAATTTCAGTCAAATCCGTTCAGTTTCTGAACATTGCCTACGTAAAAAAAAGTGGTTTTTATTTTTTTATGTCTTTCCCCTTTCTTTGGTTTGAAGCTGGCAGAGGTATTTTTTATTTCGAAGTTAATGGGAGTCGATTAAATGAAGATTTTTTATGGAATCAGAAACTACATTGATGTTTATATTTTTAATCAATAGTGGCTCAGTCACAGTTAGCTTTTTATTTTGAATGTAATAGTTTAATTAGTCGACACGATCGGTTACTTAGTCAATGAAAACAGTACAACCAGTGCAACCAGTTGCGCCCAATGCATTCCTGTACGCAGTTATCTTGTTCCATTTTATAATATCCATGTAGTCTTCAATATTAAAAAAATAATATTTATGGAGCAAAAAAATACGTGGGAATGTTACGGTCGAATTTCAAGCTTTCAGCAATCTACGTAAAGCATAAACCTTTTAGTGATACTCCTTCTGATTTATTGGGGCTTATCAGGGGTTTCTATACTGTTGTATAAAATTATAATATTTATTATTAAAACACATTTAGCTTTGTCTTTATTCCCAGTAGGTACTAGTCTATTTTAACATTGCATATTGTCATATTTTTTTTAAATTTTGATGGTATTGTGTCGTGATAGCCCAGAGCGCAACGAACCTGTCTCAAATTTATAAGGCCATAAGGCCATGGTTCGAATCCAGGCGTGTACCAATGAGTTTTTCTGACTTCCAGGAGGCGTAAGCCCCTGCAGTGGGGTAAAATGGACTGATGATGATGATGATGATGGTGGTATTGGAGCAGTATAAATATGACATACAAATACCAAAAAAAAGCATTGTATTTTCTAGTAGTAACTTTCCCACAAAACCCATAACAAAATTAGAAAAAAGAAACGTTGCACCCTACTATACGAGTATCTCTTTCGGAACGATCCTTACATATTTCTTTTTATAAGCCGTAAGCAATAAAAAATATTACTTACCATATCGCAAAGCGTTCGTTTATATTGGGATCGTGTGCGTGCGGTGGCCGCGCGTGCCTTGGTTCCCCGAGCGCGGAGTAGTCGGTGGGGGGCGCGGGAGGAGAATTGGCCCAACGAGCCAACGACGTTGCTGGGACGGTTGTACGTGAGTTGGGCGCGCGCATTGTGCGCACCTCTGTCAAATAAGAAAAAACGAGGTTAAATTTTCTACTTGAAGAGTTTCAACACTTTCAATAATATAACTCGCGCAAATAAAGAAACGATATGAAAATGGCGGCTGTTGTAGTTGTCTTTGGGTGCACAGTCAGACGTGGGGCGACTTTGCCTCCGCCATTTTCCGATCTTTCATTCATCTACATGAGTAATAAATAAATTATAGATGTATGAAACATCCACTATAATTATTATGCGTGAAGTATTATGTATGTAGATAATGTTTATTTATTAAACATGTGAACAAAAAACTCTAAAAATTTTATTTATAAGAAGCACAAGCCTTTTTTTGTTTAAGGAACTAGAGGATGACTAGCAATAAAAAATTTAAAAAACAACAGTACTATAAATTTTTTTTTTTAATTCGCTTGCGTTAAAAATAGTTAACTGAAGAGAAGAAAAGTTTTATAATATAGATTTTTGTTTGAGCAATATAGGTTACACCATGCAATATCATTTTTTTTCGAAGCCTTCTGAAGCAGGTAATAAAAATTATGTAACATTAATTTAACATGAACGAAGGTATTGCAGGCGAACGATAAACCAGACAAAAAATATGTTTTGTGGTAATTTTTAATTACAATTTTTACAACAAATTAATACGAATTAAATATTTAAATTTTTTTTTTAATCTATACTAATATTATAAAGCTGAAGAGTTTGTTTGTTTGTTTGTTTGTTTGTTTGAACGCGCAAATCTCAGGAACTACTGGTTCGAATTAAAAAAATATTTTTGTGTTGGATAGTCTATTTATTGAAAAAGGCTATAGGGTATATGTATAAAATAATACTATCTGTCTGTCTGTCTGTCCGAGCAAATCCCCAAAACAGCTGAACCGATTTTGATGAAACTTCACAGATATGGAAAAGAAATGGTCAAAAATGATATACACTACTTTTTGTATGTCTGTATGTAAGTCCATCTGTCTATTCGAGCTAATCTCTAAAACGGCCAAACCGATTTTAATGAAATTTCACGGGTATGAAAAGGAGGTGGTCAAAAGTTACATACGCTACTTTTTGTTCGTCTGTCTGTCTGTACGTCTATGTATCTATTCGAGCTAATCTCCAAAACGGCTGAATATATTTTAATGAAACTTTGCAGACATGAAAGAAGGTTGTCAAGAGTGACATCAGCTACTTTTTGTGTCTGTCTGTCGTTTGTCCTCACTGATCTATCAGCGTAGATAAAGCCGAAACTACTAAATCTAGGAAGCCGAAATTTGGAACAGTGGTTTATTTTATAACGTGAGTATTAATTTTTTAAGAAAGGAATATTTTGAAATTTAAAATTTAAGGAGGGAGGGATGGAGGGGCTTCGTATGAGAGTCTTTGTTCTTTAAAGTGAGAAACATAAAAATTTTAACATAAATAAATAATGACGTCTTTCAGGGTTTTTGGATATCAAGGGTGGGAAACGGGAGGTGAAAAGTATGGGAGTATCGGTTTTCTTAAAGGAGTGGGGAGAATGAAGATTGAAAGTTTGAATGGGTGTACCCAATATTAGTTTTAGCAAAAAGTACCTACGTATTAACCATTTCGAATGTTAATACTACCTAAAACAGGAATGTGTAATCTACGCAAGCGAAGCGGGCGGTCGCTAGTTCATGAATAAAAAGTAAGATATATAAATTTTCAAAATCACCCCTCTACGCATATTAGAATATATATTAAAAGAAAATAAAATTCTCACAGGCCCTGTACACAGAATTTCCCATGAGCGGAGTTACACCTACATTTAGTCATAGACAAAACAAACCGAAATCAAATTTGTTAGTGCAAACAAAACCTCAGTTCAGTGCTTATTGTAGTCCAATAGTATGTAATAGCAAATATACTAACACAAAACGACAATAGTTATAGTTGCCGAGGTCGTCTGCAAAAGGGTGCCGTCTGATGTCGTGTATAGAGGCGGTGTCCTTGTATATGAATGCAAATAACGTAGAATTCAACCTAGTTTTCGAATACGAACTGTACGATAATTTAGTTGACATTGACGGAGATAACGATTGTCCATAATAATTGATAAGTTTTTCTTCACAGCCTTATGCTGGTAACTTTTCAGGGACGGTGAAATAAATAAACAGGTTCGCACACGAAGAGTTACCTACCACCGTACATTATTATTAAGTGTCGTGATAGCCCAGAGCACAACGAACCTGTCTTAAATTTATAAGGCCATAGGGTCCAATAGGGTCCAATCCGGGCGTGTACCAATGAGTTTTTCTAACTTAAGTACATAACTATCACTCACTCTGTGCCTCGGAGAGCACGTTAAGCAGTCGGTCCCGGACGCTGTCAGTAGATGGCGGTCGTTACAATCTCCAACCCGCAGTGGAGCAGCGTGGTGGACTTAAGCTCCAAGCCCCCCTCCTCACCCTGGGGGAGGCCTAAGCCCCTGCAGTGGGGTAAAAATGGGCTGATGATGATGATGATGTACATTATTAAATTTAAAAAAAAACACATTTCTTGTATTATTAAAATTAAGGGGGTCCCCTTTAATTTTCAACTTTATTTTATTTTCATTATTTGGCCATAGTAGTACCTACTTCATGAAAAATTCAAGTGTATGCAATGATCTCACAATTACCAAAAATGTTTTATTATTGTTGACGGAGTTAAATCAATTACTTACGCAAATATGTTTGGATGTCGTCATTAAGTGAAAATCTATTTTAAATTTTAAAACAATATATATTTTGTAATTTCGGCCTGCAATAACGTACATAACATTCAAGTGATATTCTTACATGATAGTGTATTTTATTCATATTTTATAAATTATAGAGCTTGTTTTTTTTCAGTTAATAATTGTTTTTTATACAGTCGGGTTTTTAGTTTTTTTATGATATTTTTTAACTTAAAAACAAAAATTCTCTTGTATTTTTACTCAGCTTAAGACTAAACAAGCACAAGCGTGATTCTTTCGTAGATTTGTGAACTTATATACACAACAGACCGATTCAGTGAAACACATTTTTTTTGTAGTTTGCGACAAAATGGTAGTATAACATTCTATTCCACCAGCCCAGCCTCAGGGTGAGGGGCTTAGAGCTTAATCAAAAATGGTAGTATAAAAGTGTTAAAATACTAGATATTTATATATTTGGAATAGAATATTTACAAGCTTTCATTTGATACCGATATTGTTCTAAACAACAAAATTTTATTCTCTGTCTTTTTTGATTCGCTGACGCCATATTTAAATACTAGGTATATACCCTATGTCACTTCCACCATTAAAACTATTCTAACGACACCTCATTATGTTAAAAACCATTATACCGTTTTATACAGACACTCGAAAAATATTAACTTATCATTTACTCTTTTCCGTCTTATTTTTCAGAAATGAGTGATAAAATGAAACTTAAAATTCCCTTTTAATTACGTAATATTTTGTTTTAAATTTTCTTAATAACCCTTTGTAACAATTATTTGTTTTACATAAAAAAATTCTGGTTTTAAAGAATGAATAAATATTTAAGGTTTTAATTATGTATGACGGCATTACTAAAATCAGTCGAAATTTCAGGACAATTTGTTTTTTTACCTGAATTTTCTTATTCCTATACTTCGAACAAAGAGATAAGGGGTTAACGTCCGGTAGATTAGCTTTTCTTTAAAATGTATCGAAGTTTGCTTATAGTACGATATTCTCTTAGGTACTGATAAATTCTAATGTGCTTTACGTGCATATATGCACGTAAACACAGTTATAACTGTGTTAACATTGAAATCCCATGACGTCACTACACTGCTCTGACGTTTTCGTACTTTATATGCACACCGACAGACAATTCATTGAAGTTTCCCATTCAATTTAAATTTTGCTTCTACTCAAACCTAAATTGTTACTTTTATACGTCTATTTTTATTTATCCAATAAATTTTGTTTGTTTAAAGATAATTTTCAAATAATTCATTAAAACACTTTACCTATAGCCACAGTCATCACCACCGAAATAAATAGGAAATTAGTTTTAATCACTTTTGTTTATAAGACAAAATAGATCGCCGCAAATACTATATCGGAACCGTCGACTAAAAGACGTCGGTCCTAACCCGTGATCCAACTTAATCTGACCCCCACTTCTCGTGGTTAAGGCACTTAAGGCGGCGAAAAGGCAGTAGGGGGGTGGTGTAGTGTAGTCCTAGTCGCCAAACACGTGACGTCACGGGGTCACCGACCAACTGGAAGTGGGTCAGCAGTTCGCGGACGCAGTCGTTCGATATGTGATTAATTAATAACGTAGGTACCTAACAACTCCATTGAATACGTAATCGTTTTGAAAATAGACAGGCCGGTCTGTAATTAAAATAAAAATTATCAGAACAATTAATAATTATAGCTTGTATAATTTATTACAATAACTTTGGATTTGATTAGTAATAAACTCTGTGAAAGTTATATTGTGATATATAACTAGAGTTTTGGAGAAAGAAATTCCTTTACAGCATCTTTGCAGGAACTCTACAATTTGTTTAATCAAATAAATATCTTATATTAAAATACGATTGAAAGTAAATATGTTACAATTTTTTTTTACATTTCTCACAAATTTATAAATCCTGTAATGTGGTTTTTTTTTTAATTCACAATATGGTAGGTTAATATATAACGAGTTAGTCAATTTTAGTTTTTAATTAGATGTTAATTTAGAGCTATTTCAAGAATTTATATGTATATTTTTTCTGAAATATATTGATATAACGGTTTCGGTAAACTATTTGACATCATTCAGAATATTATTAATTTAACCATAGGCAACGATAGACTGAATCGGATGAAAACTTGGAAACCAGCCAAACGTCTCCGTCTCGATGTAGGAACAAGCCATACTAAAAAATCAAAATTTACTACTTTCCAACCAGCTGGTTCTCACGCACAGTGCTTTAAACTAAGTTACGTGATTGATTTGTGTTTCTAACCTCGTTGTAGAAGCAAAAACAAAGTAAACAAATAAATTTATTCTGATGAAATAATAGATTCCGGCGGTGATATTCGAAATTCGGCTCTAACAGTTAAGGTATATTTGTGACTAGGTATCTGAAAATGAAAATTAATGAAATAAAAAATAATTCAAAAAAATTTGAATTTCCCTCAATAACATATGTAATTAAGGTAATCTTTAGTTATTGGAATATTATAATATACTATATTTAAAAAATTATTAACTCACCAAAATTAAAATTGTTGTATCAAAATTGATTAACATTTGATGATTTCCCTAAAGTGAAAAAAAATAAAATACGATCTAAGCTAAATAAAAAAAATGTTAACTTTATTTATTTTATTTATTTATTTGACTAAATGACTAAACCTACAACTGCGTAAAGAAATAACATTAAGAAATTCCCGTCCTCCGTTCCGTCTATACACAAAAATGTGCTTACTCGTATTACACATGAAATGTAATTTCGAAATCTTTGTTTCCTAAATACTATCGCATTTTTTTGTTAAAATTTTTATGGTCAGGTCGCGGTATCTAGATACGCATCTATGTCAGTATTGTATTGTTTTGTCTTTATAATTTAGTTTCAAACGATATTACAGCGCAATGCACCATTTTTAACGTTTTAGTGGGAATGATTAAAACGTTACTTTATCTCTTTTATCGTTTTTTCAAACATCATAATGTTCACTTTAGCAAATAGTTAACAAAAGATGAGCAATTCACAGTGAAGTAGAACTTCCGCTTTAAAGATAGCATAAAGGTGTTTTTCGTACAAACGTACTATTTAAAATTAGTTGAACCTGTGAGGTGTACCGATTTAAATGCAATCTCGCCTGTAGTATCAGATACGATATATCTGTGATTGCATCGTTGAAAAACAAAACAATAATAATGTTGACAAATGCTTTATTAAATGATTTATCAAACAACTTGTTATCCTATGTGGATTGTAACTAAGCAATAAAATAGATCAGTTTAAAAATAATAAAAGGGGAATTATTTACAAATAAAACAAGAGTCATAAAAAAATCCCGTTTATGAAGAATATAACATAGTGTATTTTCGGTATGTAAATAAAATTTCGAGGGGAGACCTAAGCCCCTGCAGTGGGCATCAATGGACTGATGGTACAATCGGTACAAACCTATTTTGTGGATAATATTATAATTGGCTATAGCTGTTCTGTTCTTGAAATAAAAATGATACTACGTTTATCCGCATACGTTGTGAAAAGTGTACTTGTACGAAATTACGAACACATATGGAAAATCCAACTCGCAAACCTAGACCTCCGGTCTTTTAGTAAATGATAAATTTCTGACAAACGGTACAAAAAGATTTTCAAACAATGTATCTACATATACAGGTGATATAATTTTGTAATTTAATCTATTTGAATGTTACACAGGATAATCAGAATTAATTTACGTTTTAGTAAACACAACACGACCTGATCCTTGGTATCATAGATAATGAGAACAAACGGATAATAAAATGATGTCATACTGCTAAGCCCGTGCGAGTAATTTTTAGTGCGTCCATAATGAAACTGTACAGTGGAATCTGGTAGAATTGAACACTCATACTACAATAGCGACGACGCTACGTCCCGCCAGCTTCGCTCGCATACATTACATATTTATATTATACACGATTGTACTTACATAAAAAAATTAATTCTATTCCATTCCATCTGCCCTTTGTATACCCCACTGCAAGGGCTTAGGCCTCCCCTCGAAATGAGGGGGTTTGGAGCTTAAATCCACCACGCTGCTCCACTGCGGGTTGGGGATTGTAACGACCGCCATCTATTGACAGCGCCCGCACCGACTGCTTAACGTGCTCTCCGAGGCACGGAGTCAGTGACAGTTAATTACTTAAGTCAGAAAAACTCATTGGTACACGCCCGAATTCGAACCATGACCCTATGGTATATAGGACCCTATAAACAAATTAATATTATACATTAATAAAAAAATATCTGGGACATCCCACAGACAATTGATATACATACTTAAATATTCTTTATAATAGTATATAGATACACCGAAGACCGCTTAGCCTAGTGGGTAGCGACCCTGCCTACGAAGCTGGGGGTTCCGGGTTCGAATCCCAGGTCGGGCCAGTATTTATATGATGAATATTGATACTGGTGGTGGTGGTGGATGGTGGTGGACTTAAGCTCCAAGCCCCCCTCCTCACCGTGGGGGAGGCCTAAGCCCCTGCAGTGGGGTAAAAATGGGCTGATGATGATGATGATGATACTGGCACCGGGTCTTGGTTGTTATATGTATGTGGTGTCTTCGCTTGGTACCCAAAATACAAGCTAATGCTTAGTTTGGGGCCTAGACATTGTTGTGATGTATACATCATTAAGTAAGTAAGTTAAGTATACAGATACTTTGACACCCAGGCTGAGAACAAATAGACATGTTCATACACACAAATATTTGCGGACGGGAATCAAACTCGCGACCCTTGGCTCCGCAGTTAGGGTATCTAACTACTCGGCCAATCGGTCAGTTAATACATTATATATATAAAAATAATAATTAATGATATCATTATGTTTTCCGGATAAGCATTAGAGAATGCTAACATTCCCATGATTTATAATGTTATAATTGTATAATGATAATCGCGTCATCATTCTGGTTTATTGACATCTCATGGGAATAAGATATTTTTTAAAGATAGATAATACCTTTAATTACTTTTCGTCCTTTCGATTATCTCAATGCAAAGAAATTACGTCGTGTTATCGTTCCGTCACAATGTGAAGGGAGAAAAACAAACTAACATAGTTTATATTCGAGATATTGTGGACTCTATGTATTTTATAAGTTTATAATAAACTTATTGCCCTAAAAGAACGGAACATTTTTTAATCAATACAGTTTGACCGAAATAAGGTACCAAAAAAAAAAATTTCTGAGAATCTTTTCATGTAAAAATTAATAACTATGCTACCGAAAAAGCATCAAGTTAAAGCTAGCTTCAAGCTAAAATCTGGGAAGATATTTCGATCTACAATCACAGACATATTGAATACAAAGAAACTCAACTTAGTTGTTCGAAACGTGTTAGAAAGCTAAGCTACCCACGCAAAGTTACCCACATTCAGGTCAGTAAGATATTACAAAAAAAAAAAAAAACAGAATATATATATATTTTAAATTTGAATGCAAAACATTTTTGTTATAAACCATTGATTATGGTCAAATAAACACATATTTAAGCCTTTGCTGCAGCTATCTTTTATTATATTTAAGGTTATAACATACCGCCGATTTCCAACAAAATTTATTTGACCAGAAATTAGAAACTTCACGTTTTTATATTTATTTTACTATCTTAATTAGTGAAGTGAATCATAGATTTATAGTCGACTTCATAATATTATGTTCATTCTAATACCAAACAGTTTTAATTTCGGTTTTTAAAGTTTCATATTTTGCGATTGATTTATGTACCTATGTGTAAACGAGTTATTTGGTAAATTAAAATTTAAAAAAATTTCATGTCAGAAAGAACATATTTTGTAAATTTAAAAACAATTCTATGATAAAATTTACTCATTCTGATGGTAAAATAAATATTACAACGTGTAGCTTTTCACTTCTAGTCGAATGAATTTTGTATGGAAATCATTATTTGGAAAATCATAGCATTTAAAACGATTTCAATTAGTAATCAAGTAAAACTATATAAATACTAAAATTAACTTTTTAAAAAACAATAGAACGATCTTAATATTTCTAGTGAAATATTCAATTTACAATTTTTTCACTTCTACAACGGCATATACAAAAACCTATGTCGAATGTTTGTTGTTCAGTTTAGCTTCAGACAATATAATATAAAAGAGTCCAATTATCCTCAGCAGGTAATACTTTTAGTGCTTTAATGCAGACTTTCGCACGATGTCGATTTTTAAGATTTCTATACAATTATTAGCTTTTTGCTAATTAATTTTATTTTTAGTACGAGCTTGACATGACCAGCACCAAGCCGGCTTTTTGGTATTGGTTCACAATTTTTCAATACTCCTATATTTTGTACGACTAAAAACAAAAATTATATTTACTCAACCACAAGACTAAACATTAATATTTACAAAATGAATTATAAAAATGCCATTCATTCGATTTCAAAAAAGCCCTTTGCTTTAATCACGAAGTGTAATGCTTATACTTTTGCATGAAATATTTTTTTGATGTGACAACGTATCATTTTATCGTTCAACGACACCTCAGGATCAAAGAAAGTTGGCGTCACGAAATTTCCGCTCTCGATTCCGTCCTAAGTTCAATGTAAATGTAGTATAGGTCTGACTTTCGCCTTTATGTGTCAAACGCAAAGGAATGCGATTCTACTGCGCTAGAACCTAGACTGCAATCCATGGTTTTGGCATTTCTTTATAATATCAATAACAAACTAGAAGAAGAATATTTCGTAAGATGAATAGAAGCTACCGGTTGGGAGGACAACTTAGTTTCAATAAGTTATGTATACACCGTGTTCGGCTAAACGTAGTCTAAATTTGTAGAGCGTGTAGAGGAGTTTACCAAACTAAACAAAACGTTTCAAATGAGCATATGGCGCAAGCTAACGGTTATCGAAAAAAAAATTTGAAAGTTTAATATTTTTTTATAACTTATTTTTGTTTTTTAAACTTTTTGTTTAGTTCGGTAAGCTTTAAATGCTCTGTTAGTTTGGAATTATATTCAACCGAACATGCCGTAAAGGTTTTATTCAAAAAATTAATTCTTGTATTTATGCAGGTTCACAAGAGATACGGGCAATATTATAAACAAGAGATTCAATAAAAAAAAAGTGTGGAGTGTATGCCAACTTTGAACACAGCGAACAATTATTTTTGTGGGTGGCGATGTGAAAGTTTTTTTGTACTCTGTTATGTTCTAACCAAAGAACGCTGTTGACTTATTTAAATGAGTTTAATGCGTTACTAAAGTACGTAGTAGAGCGTTTCGTTGCAAACAAAGAAACGTGTTATTTACAGTCGCGAGGATAAAGTGTGAGATAATAATTATGTACTAGCTGTGTATAACTATTGTATTATAGTGGATACAAAAACTCAAGTAAGAGAGATATTTTCCTTCATTTTATGTAAGATTAGCGATCACCCGCGACTACTTCGATGTGTTTTCAGGATTTTTACAGTTTCTACGATTTCGAAAACAGAAGAATATGCGGATCAGGCATTTCGGAGATTAGCCCAAACAGACAGTCAGTCAGTGACAACCTCTTTTTTATCTCTGCGAAGTTTTATTACTTACTATTATATTAACAAGTATCTAAATAAGTGCGCATGGACATCATTGTAATAGTTGTAAGCACTTTAAATTAAAAAAAAAAACGATTAAGGAAAACATATATTTAAATAAAATAAACAGGGAGGAGTTGCTTGCCGGTTCTTTTCCTTCTAGGTTTTGAACCGATACCTAATCAATTCATTTTGACTTTCAATAAATGTTATATTGAATAAAAACATTTTTAATTTGAATTTATTAAAGTCGCCTCATCCGTTTTAGAGCTTACTCCGAACGGCGAACAGGCAGACAGACACAACGATTTCATATAGGTATATAGATAGAAAATTACTTGTTACAAATATTATGACAGGAAAACAAACCTTGTATTCGTTTCAATGATATATAACAGCATATGCGGAGTTTTTTTTTGTCAGTCACTTTAATGTTTCTTTTTCTACTTATTATTAAGGTATGAGCTACACAATGCAACACGAAATTACTCGAAGCATATTTATTTTTAACAGCGAAGACCTTTACCGTTTTCGTTATTACTTATACTTTCATTTGATACAATAAATTGAAAAGGGTAAAATCAGTTTGCGATGACATTTGGCAGCTCATACTATGCATTTGTATAGTATGCTACAATATGAAGACCATACGGAAAAAATTTCACAAGTCACTGTTTAGTAGAAATTGACGTTCTAATATAATATTGTTAGTACTTGTGTCATGATAGCCCAAAGCGAAACGAACCTACCTCAAATTTATAAGGCCATAGGGCCATTGTTCGAATCCGAGCGTGTAGGTACCAATGAGTTTTTCTGATTTAAGTACATAACTATCACTGACTCCGTGTCTCGGAGAGCACGTTTAGCAGTCGGTACCGGGTGCTATCAATAGATGGCTGTCGTTACAATCCTCAACCCGCAGTGGAGCAGCGTGGTGGATTTAAGCTATAAGCCCCCTCACCCTGGGGGAGGCCTAAGCCCCTGCAGTAAAGTAAAAATGGGCTGATGAACAAGTACTTATATAATAAATTAGTCAATAAGATACAAGCCATCGAAAAAAATTATCCCGGGAAAAAATCCTATACGTATAAGTTACTATGTAAATGGTAAAAAAGACACAAAGCTAACCTTTTCCATAATGTGTTTATTTAAAAATACTTTAAGCTTAATTCGAATATTAAACCAATACAATTAATTGTGTAACCAGTCTACGCACATGCGTATTTATCAAATAATATTTTCTGTGTAAAAAAAATATGAAGATTTGAGGCCATAAACATTAAATTCTCATTGTTTTAAAACGTGAATCTAGTAATAACTAAAATTATGAGAATAATTGATATTAACCTATATACTTAATTTTATGTTGTGTAAACTTTCCCCAAAAGTTATAATTTGTACTGTATCATTACTATAAACACGAATCACAAAAAACTTTAAGAGGCAGTTTATAGGCATATGGTCGAACTGTTTAGTCATAAAATTATGTCACTGGGTCGAACGGTCAATAGTACTTCATTATTTACAAAGAGTTCGTGAACTTTCGTTTTAGTCATTGTGAAAATTACAACCGAACAAAGCAAAAAGCCCTAATTACACGACGGACATTAAAAACAAATACAAATAAATGGTGATCAATAAGTTTTGTCATTGGAAATGTTGTCATTGGAAATGACGTTCATTTCGTTGGAGTATAGGGGGTCATTTGGGAGTTTTGTGAGACAGGCAGATTGCACAAAGAGTTTTCGAGATATCGGTATGAACGTGGTGTCAAAAGACGCCGCCCGGCGAGCTCTACAAAACGGCATAAAACAATTTGGAAAAAGTTCAAAAACAAAAATAAAATCGGCAAAAAACGAAAAAAATTGCAATTTTTTCCTCGATTTTCATTTTTGGAGCCCGATATCTCGAGAACTAAGTCCGAATAAGAAAAAAATAAAAAAACGGCTCGGGGTAATTAGACGGGGGATCGATTGAGACTAAAATTGTTACATTCGGACAACCGGAAGTAGTGGTTAAGGGTGCCCTTAGTTGGAAGTCGGATATGCGTCGGTGTTACATTTCGGTACTAATTCGGTTTGTTCGATCGAAATGTCGTACAGATTGTTATATTTCGAAGTTTTAAGCTTATTCAGATACAGTTTGTTATTTTTTTTGCGAAAAAAATTTATTTCGAAAAATATTATCCAAAATATGTGTGTTTACTTTATTCCGTTAGGTTCATTTCCAATGACGTAAGAAGTTCGTGCGAAAGCAGGAGATCCGTTGATTTTTTAAAGGTACCTGATATTTTAAAAAACAAAGGTGCCGACAGATTTGCTCGAATCTATGAAACGATTAGGAAAGTCGATTGAGTGATTTATAAGCATTTATAAACTATTACAAAGATGAGGCATCACCATGGTAACATAGGAAATCTGTAGGCACCTTTTTTTTAAAAAACTTTTTGATCATCCTTCCTTCCTATTTTTTTTTTTAATATCGGTCGTGTAATGAGAGCTTTTTGTCTTGTTCATTTCACATAACTCCAAAAATTAGCGGACTATGTGTATAAGTTACACACAGTCCGCTAGTTTTTGGAGCTTTGCGACGAATTGTCATATAACTCCGTAGTTCTACTATTTTCTTTTATAGCCTTCCTTTGTTTATGTTTGAATGAAATTTGGTCCATAATAGCTATGGTGACAACCAATCTACACGTAGTAATATGTAACTATATTATATCTTGTCGGCACCTTAAAACATCGTATAGCTTGACCAACACTATGATAAACAACATTAAATGTAAAATAAATGGGTGCTTTAAGATGTGTTAAAAAATCAACAATGCATCCAAACATACTCCAAGGTACCTATATTAAGTGTGCGTACTCAATTTTAGATATATTTTTGTAATTTATGTAAGTATTTTCTGGAACAATCGATTATTAAAAATTGATAGCTAATGACGTCACTACTACTAATTATAGCAACGATACTATGTATTGCATCTTTGTTTGTATGGTCATATTAATAATTCACGTTTTCTTTTTATAACTCTGTTGATATGTCTCAAAAAATTGTATTTTTTGTTGAATAAAGACATCTACTCCAATAAATACATTTATTTTTTTTGACAATGTTGTAAATAAAATTTTTTTTTTAATCATACTTGTTAGCTAATACTTTATGATCTATATTAATTTGTTACAATATGTAAGGTACTCCGAGTATAGAATTTGAAGTCAAAATAATAAGATTATTCAAAAAACAATAGAAAAGGGACAAAATCGTACCGTACCTATTCACGCCAGAACCACTGACAAGCCAAATGCAGATTATATGACAACACTAGTATTTTATTTCAATATCGATTAAGTACGTTTAATGCAATGCTTGGTATCTCGTGAGATCATACAGTAAATAAATTTGACAATCGGACTAAAACTTACCAAAGATACACCAGCTAACTAGAAGAAAAGTGGTTAGACGATAATCGCAGAAAAGTGCTTCTGGTCAATTGGTACTTTTATGCGTGAGATAATATTACATGTATCACTAATAAAATGCAAGATCAAAATTATACTCTAGCAAAACTCCTGAGGTAGCATAGAGTGAAAAGTGTAGTAAAAATACGCGGTAATGCTGAATTACGAAAACAACAATTGAATTTTTAGAGATAATTAATTTAGAAAAAATAAACAACACAACGTTCATCATTAGCATACATTTAAAATTCACAAATAATTTACAATAGGCATGTGTACAAGAAATAAATTTCTACAAATTTCTCTGCACGAAAATGGTGACAAAAGTTCATACATGGTAAACATAGAGTCTTATTTGCCAAAATAACTACAAAACTTACTCGACAAATTGCGAAGTTAGATATACACGTAGGTAGGTAACTAGGGCAAGCAAAAAAGTCTCAGTAGTGAGAATTAGTGAAGGAAAAATAAGAGAAACATCAAGAGGGCAATAACCTCTCTTTGTGTACCGGAACCCCAAAAGGGGCCAGCATAGGTATTATTATTCACATAGGATTTGTATCTCGTAACCCTCGCGTTTTGTATAATCTCGTGTGAAAAGTTATACGTACGAGCAATAACAATGAATAAATAATGTAAAAAAGCTTTCATTTTAATGGGAATAAAGTAAAAATAACAAAAAGCGAAAGCTTTTAAATAAATTTGATTTTTACGGGTACACAGCATTGTTTGATCCGGAGACAACATGCGTTATTTACAACTTATTAAATCAAAATGGGAAAATATTTATGTATTCGCATAAAACCTGTTCTTTAATCTATACTGATTAATAGAGTTTAATCTGATTGAAGTCAAAAGCAAATAAGTGTAATTCAAAGACATATATTTTCGATAGTTGTATACTTTTGAAAAATATGTAAAACAAAAATAAAGACAAAAAAAATGTGAAAAAAGGAATCAGACAATAGTAACTATATAAGACAGAAAAATTTACAAAGAGGTACTATCTCCGTACCAAAGAATACCGACTGGGACCCTATTACTAAGCGTCCACTGTCCGTATGTCCATCCGTCTGTCACAGTGCTTTATCTTCTGAACCGTAATAGGCAGACACTCGAAATTTTCACAGAGTGTGTATTATTATAGCCTCTATAACAAAAATTTATAAAAACAACAAAGTTAAAAAGTAAATGAAGTCTCCATAAAAGAAACGTGTTTTTACAGACGTTTTTGGTGACTGGTGGTTGTGAGATCATTGCTTCCAGTTGAAATTTTTTTGAATTATGTGTTACTGTAGCTGTTATAATAACAAATAATAATAAAATAAAGTTAAAAAGTGAAGAGAGTTCCCATACAAAGACCGTATTTTTTTAAAATATAGTACGGTGGTACGGAACCTTTCGTACGCGTGTTCGTTTCGCACTTGGCTACTTTTTTATATTAGTTAAGACAGTATGCCAAGTGAAGGAGAACTTAGAATTAGGAAAAAAAAGATTTGGGCGCGACTTGAGTAACTCGCACCTAATTTGTACCGAATAAGGTCTGTGGTTGCAAAACTTGCAAAATATAATAGAATAGTACAATATGATGCAAGTACGGTAAGCTGGATATTATAGCCGAGATGTTTATAGGTACGAGGCGAAGCCGAGTGCTTATAATAAATCGATGACTATAATAGCCAGCTTACTGAGTACGAGCTCATACGACGTTTTCCAATAAATACATTTGCGATTAAAATTACGTACTTCAAATGTAATAATGGCGGGAGCGCGCTGCTTTTCGTCGTTTACGCATGCATTACAAATAAAACGCTCGTTTATGATTGGTGTAAAGAAAAGGGCCTAGTCCGTAAAATACAACATACGATCCAAGTTTCGATGTCATAAAGACCGTTTTAATAACAAATGTATTGAAAATAGAAATTAATATAAAATATGTAAGAAAAAAATTCTAATAAGACTTTTTAATGGCTACACTGTCGGAGTACTACTACTACATCTCTTCCACGACATCGAGTTAATGAGTTAAGCACTAATCCCACCACCCTGGTCTCGTGTGGGTTGGTGGCTGAAGGACTGAAACCTTAATCATCACGGAAATGACGATTGCAGCAGAGCTGTGGTATTTGTTTGACTTGTTTTTTTGTATACTAAAGACTATTGGTCAATGACGGCCTAGGCAGGGATCGAACCCGAGATCTTTGTATCAAAGGTCACTCGGTTTTAGTTTTTCGGCCACTTGTTTAGCCACTCGGCCAAAACTTGTACGAAATATAGTTGGCATAAAATTCCCTCAATTCGTTTGATATAGTCAACTTACACATGAACATAAACAACGACCGCAAGCCATATCCCAGGATGTTTGTTATGAAATTGCTGTACTTGTGGTTATAGTGTATGAATTCGTGGGTCGGGGTAAGCAAGATATGGTCGGTTATTGCGGTTAGAAAAAATTACGACTAAATTCGGCCATAGAAACGCGGCTCCATTTCGTTTAAATGTGTTAGAACTATTTGCTGCAATCCAAAAGATAGAGTATATATTAAAAAAAAAAAACAAAAAAAAATTGAAAAATTGTCCTAAACTGTCACGTTAGCGAGATATATAAAGATCATCTACAGGCATTTTGACCCTATTTTTCCAAGTAATGATATGCTTTAGGACATTAAGTGACAATATTTTTTGTACGTTTATGTATATTATATATGTAATAATGCCATGGTATCAAAAAATACATTAAATGACAAAATATAGTAATGGTATCCTCCGAAAAAGCAATTTTGTAATTTTGTAAAAAAAAAGCAATAAATCACAGTTGGTTTGGGTTTTTGTAGAATACACCATTCAGTTCTCTGTTCTTACCCTGTGTTCATGATTACATTCATGGGGACAGGATAATATAATAACGTCCTTTTCCGTGTTTCAAGTTATTTCTCTGCTTCGAATTCTTTGAAATCAGGTCAGTACTTTAGCCGTGAAAACTTATTTTTGTATTTATATCAATATTTCGGCTGTAACACAAATATTAGCGCATATCACGACGCAAGCTTTTATACATTAGCCGTGAAAAGCTGATAAACAGACAGACACAATTTCGCGGTAAAAAGTAGCTTATGTCTGTTTTCAGGATGCAAGCTATCTTCTTACAAATTATCGACAGTGCAGTCATTGGAACTGCAACCGATTTGTGTTACGCACTATTTGAATTCGCATTGTTTTGTAATTTTAATCCAAGAATGTTTTTGGGAAGGAAATCAAGAAAAAACTTAAATTTTTCAGTATTTTTAAACTCTAATTTTTTTGTTATTCCTTGTAAGATGTATATGTACACACATTTATTGAATGTCAAGCATGCATCCTGGTGTTTGTCTGTCGGCCTGTTACAGCCTGTTTTCTCCGAATCGACTGGATGAAAATAAATGAAATTCGGTAGGTACACACACAGGACCTTCGGTAATCCAATGAGGGACGTATAGTGTAAATAAACAACTTCTAATTTTGGAGGTTAATTTTTAGAGACAAATTAGAAAATTAAAAAAAAACTCATCTCAAGTAGGTACATCGTGTAACGTACAATCACATAATAGAAAAGTTACAAGAAAATTTTTTTTTTAATTTTTAAATGCTAAATTTACAATTATCAAAGTGACCAAGAAAATTGAGTATTCCCCCCTTATATCCGACACTACTGAGCCTACTTTTTTTTCATAATTTAAAAAAATACGGAATATAAGTCCTTTCTCATAGTTTATAGAAAAATACAAGCGTCAAACGAATTCTTTTGGGGGGCAAATTATAAATTATTATAGATAAAATGGGTTTTCGTTAAAATTAATTAAGAATCATTAAGTTAAGCAAATAGCCATTTTAAATTGCTATGCTCTCACGGGGCGTCACATAGTGTTTAAGATGATTTTGTCTGACCACCTAAAAATTTACACGTAAACAGCAATAAAGAATTGAATTGAAAAAAGTTTAAAAAAAAAACTTTTGTGAAACGACATATCAAATGAAAGCGCATGCTTAAAGCAAAGTCAGATATATTTATTCTAAATAGGCCTAATATAATTCAAATCTCTTATTGACGGTCACTGTTACAATGATTAGAATGAAGTTAAATAATAAATTTATAAAAACATATTTACATAATCCCTAGAATATTGTATATTGTAACATTATTAATTCCAAAATACCTGCTATAAAACGTCAATGTCATATTTCTATAAAAATGATAAAAAAAGAAATAGATAGATTACCTTATCACATAAAATTAGAAATGTATAATATATGTATATTTACCTGCTGAAACTGAATTCTAATTCAAAACATACTAGGTAAATGTAATGATTTATAGTATCTTTTTCACGCGAATCCGACTCGCACTTGACAGGTTATCGTTGCTTTTGTTATTTTGTACTTCCTCGAAATTTTTATTGTTTATACACAGGCTTCTATAAAGAAGAATTTTCACTTTTCATAAACGAAACGACGTATTTACCTATATCAACATCATTAGCATTTCCAGTTAGTATTGTCGTTAAGTAACCACTGTACAAGTATTTTAAGAGCAAATGTATGTTTATTAGAAGAATTTATAACGCCAAATAAAGAGAAAAGCGGTCGAGGCCAGTAGCGGTTTTACTTTTGTTTACGTATCGTATCATTAGGACAGATAACGAAAAAAAACCGGTCAAAAGCGTGTCGGAACAATCAACTTAGGGTTCCGTGGCATGGAATACAAGCAATCACCGATAGCACAAATTAAGTTTGTTTATCACTGAAGGTATGTAGTTTAAAAGTATTTTCGTTAAAATTGTTATAAATTAGTGCTATTTCCTTGAATGTTTTTTTCATCCGAATTAGAATCATATTGTATAAAAGTTGGAGGAAGAACACATTGTTAATGGCGTCATCATCATCAGCCCATTTTTACCCCACTGCAGGGGCTTAGGCCTCCCCCAGAGTGAGGAGGGGGGCTTGGAGCTTAAGTCCACCACGCTGCTTCATACTGCGGGTTGGGAACTGTAACGACCGCCATCTATTGACAGCGTCCGGGACCGACTGCTTAACGTGCCCTCCGAAGCACGGTGTCAGTGATATTGTGTACTTAAGTCAGAAAAACTCATTGGTACACGCCCGGATTCGAACCATGGCCCTATGGGGCCTTATAAATTTGAGACAGGTTCGTTGCGCTCTGGGCTATCACGACACTTAATGGCTTCAAGAGTTCATATTTTGCGAAATATTACCTAAAGAACTAAACTTCATTGCATTTTCAAAAATCTGTTCATTGATATCTCACACGAAAAAAAACACACAATAAAAATCGCCTCTTGATTGAAAATTATTGAAAATGTATTGAAAATTAATTAAAACGCCTAAAAATTTTTTTTATATTTTCTCTTCAGAATCGTATGACGGCATATATAAGACGCCTGTCTGTGAAATTTCATCAAAATTAATAGGAAAATCGGCGACATATGAGACGGGGACTTACGGACAGTATTTGACTATGTAACCCTAAAACCTGGACCCATAGATAAACCTATTATATATCTAAGCCATAGCATTACATACAAAGATCATTATGTTTAAGTAAAGTCTATAAATAAATAAATGTTTATTATTATATTGACGTTCCACAAATCAAAGTGAAGCCGAAAACGGGTGATGAGAAAAGTGGTGACTGTATTCAGAAAAATACACAATAAATTATTCACATTTAAAATTATAGGCACCAAAAAGATCGAGAAAACTGACACTCTGTGATGGTTTGAGGCCACAGACCAGTCAACCTATAGACCACGCTTTAATAAACGTCAGTATGAAAACGAAATCGCCAAAAAGTGGCGGGGTGCGGGGAGAAGTCAGCTAGTTTTCATTGGCTCGTTCAAAATTGACAATTTAATGGCTTCCGACGTGCTTCCAACTGACCGCTCACAAGAGACGTAGTTATGTAGTGTCACTACATAGCCTTGGCGAATGCTACTCCCTGTCAAAGCGTGGTCTATAGGTTGACTGGTCTGTGTTTGAGGCAGATATGTTTTAATTTCAGACTGTAATTTACGGGAGGATTATTCAAGGTAATATCGCCAAAAAAAAACCAACACAAGTAAAAATTTGCAGTCACAGTACTTGAAAAATCATCACAGAGTGTCAGATTTCTCAATTTTTTTGATGCCTATAGTTTTATAACTGCATGACTATGATTTTTTTTATATTTGTCTGATAACTGTAACCACTCGCCTCATCACCTGTTTCCGGCTTGACGTTGATTTTTTAAACACCCGTTATATTAGTTTTGTTTTTGCCCTGGAGAATTTTTTCTGTACAGACATAGTAGAAGAAATGTTAGACTTGAATTCTAATCAATTTATAAAGCGAGTATTTCCTGTGACAACGAATTTAAATTATACGTCTTAAAGAAAAATATATTTGTATTATACAAGTGCAAGAAGAAACCAAATTATAACTAAATTATATAAAAAATAAAACTAAAAGTATTTACAAATTAAAAAATAGTATGTAAATTATGATAAATGACTAAATTTTAAAGAGACGATGGGTTCAGGGTACCAAGGATGCTTGCCGCGTTGCCGCGCTGTATTGCTACACTGATCCTCTGAACAAAGTACTCCTTGCTCAAAGGATCCCCTGTCAATAGACACAGCGCGACACCCAAATCGTGGACAAATGATTTGGTATCCTTGGACCAGGGACCCATCGTCACGACAGCAAAAGGGATGAAATGGTAACGATTTAAAAGTTCCATGTGCTTGGCTGTTTTCCTGCGAGCTGCTGTCTCAGCAGCTGCTCCAGTTTTTTTAGATGTATTTTTATATAACTTTGACACAATGTATTTACGCAAGTTACATCTCAAACAAGAGCTTTACCACTTTTGTATGGAACCATCGTGACACCATCGGGTCTCTTGCCGTCACCCCGAAAGATTTTATGATAACTTTATATTTAAATTAATTTTAATTTAAATATTTGCTAAATAATTGCTAAATATTTGCTAAAAAAAAAATAAAAAGCTATGAAATGAAATATTTATAACAATTGACAGAAAGTACCCCACGCTTCTTTACATTAAAAAAATAATATTTTTTGTGAATATCTTTTTTTATTATAAACTTATTAAAAAACGTTATACTTGAAAATTATTTTTCACTTTTTAATTCGATTTGTTATTAAAGCGTGCTTTTTAGGTTGTTAATTATATTTTTTTAATATACTTTTTAATTAGTTTCTCTGTAGAACGTTAAATAAAGATGTACTTAAACGATCAAAAAAAAATCACAAAAACTCCTATTAAAAATCATTTTAAATGTTTTTTAAAATTGTATTTACGAGTAAAAAAAGAGAAACAATGTAAAAAAAAAGACGAACTGGGCGATTATTATCAGCTTGCCTCACGACTCAGTCTACTATTCTATAGATTTTACAAAAATTTGTGACAATTTTTATAAGAAAATTATAAATCTTTAGGTACATTATTATGTAACTATTTACAATTATTTAGTGTACGTGTTAAATTACGAATTAATTAAAATTAATATTACTTATTAATTATTTGAAGAATAATAATCATAATATTGTGCTATTTATACAAATTATTGTAGGTACAAGGTACGTCACGTCATCAAGATCGGGGACGGTGAACCTGTTAAGTACTTTTATGAACAATATTATGTTGAATCGTACTGACTATCAATCTAATGTCATCTCAAGAGATTTCGTGAGGAAAATCCATTCACCTTGTCTGGTTGTCATCGATGCGTAACCGTCGCGCGTTTCGAATCTCTATTACACGTACCACTCAATTACTCTGGAACTTCGATTTTAGTTAATGAGGTGAGGTAGTATTCACAAAAAAAATCGCACATTGAGAACGCTCTCTTTGCTGAAGCCTTAAGGCTTAAGGGTATAATGATAAATGGTAAGTAAAATATGATGTGTTCCTACAAAATTTTCAAGTAGAAACTATGAGTCACGGACAGGAAATTAAGATCTAAGATAAAACATTATTCATAAGTTACATTGTCAAATGAAAGTGTTAACTACTTAAATATGAAATACATTAGGACATTATTGGATTACACAATTTAGTCATTCCATAAAATGATATTTCCTACAACTAGAGCCGAAGGGTAACCAGTTTATCACACTTATTTAAACTTTGTTTTTTGTAGTGATCTATTCTATTTAAATATGGGTTTATAGTAGTCGATAATAAAATTATGTTATACGTTATTATAATGTATCGATTCTCAATGATATGGACTCCTCAAACTTTAAGTTAATTTGTTAATTAAAATTTTCTTTTTATTTTGCAGTTCGATTAAACGTAAGGCTTTCATAACTACTAACTTTCCGCCCGTGACTCCGCTCGCGTGGACCCTTTTTTTCAAGGATAAACAGTAGCCTATGTCCCTCTTTAGTTTATAAACTATATATAGGCAAAAAATTATAACGTCTAACTCAACTGTCTAGTCCACACGAGACGGCGCGGGCGGAAAGCTAGTTTAAGAAATAAAATATAACCCATGTTACTCTCTAATGTAGCTTTCTATAAATGAATGAATTTTTAAAATCAGTTAAACAGTTTTTTATTTTCTCTTTATCTCTTTCATTACTTTTTTATTTCTTAGTTTATTTTTTCTCTTTATTAGTATAGAACCGACAACGTTTATTATTTCCATGAACTTTGACTAGGTACAAAAGTGCGTACTAATAAACTCCTACACTATTAATAAACTCCTTTACAAGATATGTTGACCTTGAGGCAAGTGCTAGTCACTGAGATTGTGATTACGTCATAAAGTATTGTGTTGTCATCGGATTTGTTGGAGCTTTTAAAGGTGTTTTTGCAAGTGTGCATGTATGTGTACGACTGAGTTTTAGAGGACAAAATACACGCTCAAAGTAAAACAACACAAGATAGTGTAGACATTAGAATTAATTCACAGTCGTATAATAATAAGCGTGATAGCAGTTTCACAGTTGAGGTAGCAACATGTTGGTATGATGAAACGACAAGAAAAAAAGGTCAATGTTTAATACATAAATTTAAGGCGCTGATAACTGTATTTTCGTTAACAATAAAAAAAATCACAAAACCCTTATTACTTAGTGACACGACGCGAAAAAAGTATGTGTTATTATTGATCGTATTTTCAAAAAGTTAACCTATTCTAAAGCAAGTTTAAACAAGATATTCTTGTTAAAAAAAAATTACAATATCACCCCTTAAAAAACGGTTCGACTACTACATCTTTGTTAAATTTTATAGTAATTTGCTGAAATTAAGAGAATTTACGTATTCTACATTTTTAAAGACTACGCCGATTTATATTTTTTACTAAACATCTAGATTTACCCAATTAAGTAATCTTTATTCGTATTTTTCGAAGTTGGTGCAACGGTGCTTCTAGAAGTGAATATTTGCGTCCTTTTCACTCGTACTCAAATCGACAATAGTGAGTGAAGCGCGTTGATATTCAATTGCTCTAAGTCATTGGCTATTGTAAGCGCCTTAACGTAAGTTGATACTCTAAGAATAATAAATTAATTAATTACTAAATACCAGATAACGTCATTTTAAGGCACATATATTATATGAAAAAAGTATAGTATCAGCCAATTTTTTTTTTATATTTGACGTTTATATACCTAAGTGTGTTGTACATAATATAAAATATACATACAATTTATACACTTGAAGCAATTGCTTTAATTAATAAGGCGTAGGTACTCTAGATAGTTTTAATTTGAAATTAAACCTCAAAAATTGTGATACGCAGGTTGTGAGATAAAAATATACTTTGTAAATAATTATATGATTATAATAATAATAATGATACATGAGACTTCCCACAGCGCCATCTAGTCCCAAAGTAAGCAAGTATTATGCTTGTGTCATGGGTTACTAGACAACTGATATACATACTTAAATATTCTTTATAATATATACATATATAAATATTTTTGCGAAGACACCACACACATATAACAACCAAGACCCGGTACCAGTATCAATATTCATCATATAAATACTGACCCGACCTGGGATTCGAACCCGGGACCTCCAGCTTCGTAGGCAGGGTCGCTACCCACTAGGCTAAGCGGTCGTCATATAATAATAATAATATTAACGTATACATGACAACAACAACAATGCAATAAAAAAAAATTATGATAAAGATTATAATCTCAAGTAGACAGAACATTCTCATATATTTTATGATATTGCAAATGAGATTTACATTGAAGTATTATAAAATATTGAAAAACATAAACATTTACGTAAACAAACATTTACAATACTAATTCAATATCGTATACTTAGCTGTGGCCACAAACATCTTTAAGGCTTCACTTGTAGCCTCGGCTGAAGCCTTATCGTACCGAGATACAAACGTTCACGTAGAAGATTTGAACAGACACGTTCACTTGTTAATTCAAAGTCTAACAATCAAAAAAGAAGCAATTGTTATTTAAATACACTCTGATGGGAAGTTAAGGAACTTGTGTATATAAAAATTGTGTAAAATCATGCTAAAACCTCAGGCATTTACTATGTTCAACCGTCCATATAACGTCACAGGGACAATTTCAACATCAAATAAATTTTCATAAAAATCTGGCATTTGTTAATAGAAAAAAATAAATATTTTGAGAGGTTATTCTTGAACCTTATTACTTGTAATTTTAATAACCATCAGTATTACTTTAATATTTTGGTCCTAGCCCATTGTAAGATCATGGAAATTAAAACATTTCTGTACTGTTATAGAAAAATGATTACGAAGGCTGTGGCATGTGCTGTGACGGTCATTTCGGTATGTTCCGCGACCGGCCCCGGCGCGCCGCAGCGCCATAACGTTCTAATGTAACCGGGTTTAATTTAGATTTGTCCAAAAAGTTAGGATTGTATAAACGCAGCTTAGTAAAATTATAGTATTAATAAAATTGACCAAGTCGATAGTCCCAGATTTAACATAGGAATATCATTTGAATTAAAATGTTTTGTCCAGACTTAATATTGTTATTTCTGATACTTGTTATTTTAGTTATTAACATAAATATTACCTGGTAATATCATCGTGGAAAGTAAATACAGGCAAACAAATAATTTGGAACTGTCAAAAAATTACTTAGAAAAATACACTGTCACAAATATTACATACATCGATTCCTGAGTGGTAGGTATCAATTTTTGTAATTAATTAACATATTAAGTAATCTAGGCGTACAGTTTTACCAAACTCAAAAGTCATATAAAGTGCGTTTCAACACTTTTTTCAATTAGTTTTTTCTGCAGCGATTTGAACTATATATTTTAAAATAGCGTTGATTATTGGACTTAAAAAAAAATTTTAAAAAATCATAATATTAACGATTATGAAAACTTATCGATAAGAAAATAGATACGAATAAAAATACGAGCAAAATCTAACGTCAACAGGCGCTAATTGCCGAAAAGGCAATTTAAAAAAAGTTTTTATAAAATCTCTTAGTTTGGGTATTAGTCTTTTAATAGAAAAATTAAATTTCACTGCACTGATATTGACTCCCTTCTATTTATAGTCTGACATATTTTGTACTCCAGGGTCACATAGATTTAAATTTCACACAGTACCTAAGATCGGGTCGCAATATATCTAATATAACGGTGACATGTCACGGAGAGCTGCACAAGTGATTTAGTTTACAGGTCACCAGGCATGCACACAGCACAATATGGATGCAAGTTTACACAGTTAACAAACATATATCTATATATTCGTTTCAATCAAGTGGTTTTCATCAAACTATGATTACGTTATAATTAGTAAATCACAAACCTAAGGCGTATTTTTTCTGTAGTTTGCATGTCTTCTTTAGTGTATATTGTGCCTCTAAATGAAAAACTAACTGTCTGATTAAGAAACGTTTAGTTAATAGATTTTTTCTCTCTTTCTTTCAACCCAGGTGTCATAAGTAAAAGCATATTGTAACTAAACTGGGCTTAAACTAATGTTAATGAATTGGACAGTTAGTCGTTAATTTAAAGCAAAAGTTAATAGACATCGATGTGCCGATTCATACAAACAATCTTTTCAAATTGCATCAATTTAAAACGAAACCGCGGAACCCTGCGCTTACGAATCAGCTTTGACATGTACCTATACCCGAAATAATGTCACTGGAAGCGATCAAACGAAATAATTTCAGTGAAAGAGTTTATCTCAAATTTCTCCTTCTGCGTGGTGTATTTTTGATAAACCATGAGCCAATTTATTAGCATTGGTGGCATTCTGTATACATACAAGTGTATAAAAACAGTGGTAAGTACTTAATAAGGACACAGTTCGTGTAAATAATGCGTAAAACAAAAAATTCTGATTCAACAATACGAGGAAAATCACGCATCACCGATTTAGTTTTGTTAGTTTCGTTTGTGTTAAATTCAATATTTAAATTTAATAAAAATTCGTATAGAAACAAAATAATAAATCTTTTAGTATGAATTTGCAATTCTAGCTACAGACATTTTGAATGAAAATTAAATCAGCATGGTGGAAATTTTTAATTTGCAACTTTTTTATTAAAAGCTACTCATCATCAATAAGATCATTTATTAAACTTTTAGGGAGACTCAGAATATAAAAGGGACAAGACGTTAAACACTGGAGAGTACATGAATATAGGAGTGTAGGTTGCACTCTGTATTAGGAGAGACGGGAGTGTAGAGTCAGCCAGTATTCGTACAACCTATAACCAAGAAAAATTGTCAGGATAAATAAATATATACCTACTATAATGTGTTAATATGAATATTTTTGGGGAACGTAAGCAAATCTTTGAACTTCTTATAGAGATTGTTGTTGTTCCCTAATACGTTTCATTCATTTGGCTCAGAGGTAATCCTGCCTGGCATAATGATTTCTGCAAGATCGCCGAGAGCCGCCGAACCACCAATCGTGCAAGATGATTATCATGCCCTCACATCAAATCTAGCTGAATTATCAACCCACTGTGCGAAACTAACGATTTAAATTGGTGCTCAGAAGGAAGGTTTAAGTTACGTAAAACTTATTTCTCGTTAACTTTGAAACTTCCATTTCATTCACACATACTTAATGAATTTCTTATATAATAGTGACATTACTAAAATTATATAATATATGATTATTAATTGAAACAAGGATACATCCCCGACCTGTCTCCCTCGGGGGATTAAGTTGCACAAGGTTTGTCGATAAAGAACTTTTTGATCATCGAGTTTAATGCAATAGTTTTCAGGTCGTAACATCTATTATAATGCAACGTACGTTCAAAGATTTACGTGAAATAAAAATGTTACAGGAAATTTAGAGATAATTTAAGAAATGTTAGTTCATACCGAGCAATTTTCATAACGTCACGCGTCACGTTATTTTCAAGCAATCAGTAGCAAATACGCTATAGTGTTCTATAAAGTATTTTTGATACAATTTATAGTACGAAAGAAACCATAAGATGGCTTTATATATGTTACAGTCAACCCGTGTAATTAGCTCTGTTTCTCTTCATCGGTAAAAGGTACTTGACTAAAGAAGTCAACATACCTTTTGACCTAACTATTAACTATTTTGGCTGGATTTGCAGGTTAGATTAAGTTCGTTTATGCCAGTGCGAGCAACGAAACGGAACTGACTGACGAACCACTCAGAAGCCTTTTAGTTTGGTTTGGTTTGGTTGATTGAAAGAGTTCCGACTGCAACATATACCTACATGGAATAAAAGATATATCATCGATTCCAGGATTATCCAATTAGTCCTATTACTTCCTAAAAACAGATTATTCCGTATCATTAAATGGTAATGTAATTGTCGGATTAGGTATACCGTTAATGTTATTTATCTATATCGTCTATATTTTAGAAATGGTTGTCTGCGCACACAGACAGTAGGCTACAACTTGAGAAGGGTGAAACGTGAGAGCCCAAAATCAAATGCGGTGAGACTCTTGCTGCGTTTATTGAGTATTTAAGTGAATGTACGCGTTTGTGCACTGCTAATGAAGAAAATACATGCAGTGTACAATGTGCAAAGTATAAAGACATATAGCGTGTTACACAAGATCTTACACTAGGTGACGTGACCCTCTCCGTGCGAGTCCGACTCGCACTTAACCGGTTTGTTTGAAGATTAGGTTGAAGTTTATATATAATAAAATTAATTCAATGTAATTTTTATGTTGCTATAAACATCGTTTTTTATATTGGCTGACGTAAATTTTGAAGGAATCTGTTCTTGTAAACACGAGTTATATTTATAAAAAAACCGTTAAGTGCGAGTCCGGCTCGTGCCCCGAGGGTTCCATACTGTTATATACTGTTATTACATACATACAAATATAACATATTTACTGCGACTCAACGTCGGATGTCGGATATACAGTAAACGGATGCGGATATACTATAAACGCATGTATCAAATTAGACATAATAAAAAACATGTGATATGTGATATATACCTGTGATATATAAATTAAAGATTTTCGGATTGCTTGTTTTGGGATTTCTTACTTCTTGCCTTTCATAATTCTAAGTCAACGGAAAGTACCCTATAGGGTTTGATTTACTTACGAATTTCAAAATGTTCGGCATAAATGGCCGTAGTTTTTAGACTTCATAACTTGAGTTTTTTGCAAATCCAAATAACCATAGACTTAAATAGATGTATGTAACATTAACTTCAACGTGATACCTCCACGCATTCCTGAGAAAAAGGGTGTCGAGACCGACATTAAGTATAAGGATTTCCTTAGGATCACTTTGTTGACATTAGCGGGTTCCTTATCGAAAATCATTGACGTTATTTTGAAATTACTTCATCGTTTTCGAAACGAGTCGGTGACTAACACGTTGAGAAAATCGACAAGTATAGCGTTGCTTGTCTAATAACAAAACATACATAAATATTCAATCGAACATATAAAAGGAAAAACCCGTTTTCCAAAAAAGGAAAAATTACAAATATCGTGTTTGATTAGTTCTAATAAAAACTAAGCATACGATATATTATTTAAATGATACACTACAAGCATATTATTAACTACCGCTGATACTTTATATATTCTTTTAAGATCTAACGTTATCCTTTTGAGATCGTTATTATCCCACGATTTGTTTTGAGTTTTAGCACAAATATCCCCTTTGACTTTGTAGTTTTCATCATCATCATCATCATCAGCCCAATTTTACCCCACTGCAGGGGCTTAGGCCTCCCCCAGGGATGAGGAGGGGGGCTTGGAGCTTAAGTCCACCACGCTGCTCCACTGCGGGTTGGGAACTGTAACGACCGCCATCTATTGACAGCGTCCGGGACCGACTGCTTAACGTGCCCTCCGAAGCACGGTGTCAGTGATATTGTGTACTTAAGTTAGAAAAACTCATTGGTACACGCCCGGATTCGAACCATGGCCCTATGGGGCCTTATAAATTTAAGACAGTTTTGTTGCGCTCTGGGCTATCACGACACATTTGTAGTTTCGACCTGATTAGAAGGTCATATGATAATTCTACCAGCAGCACGTACCAAATTTTTTCGTTTGAGTTTTGAGTAAACGTTTCAGTTAGTTGAATCAGTTATTCAGTACTAACATTCTAACAACCAGTTAAACATTCCACGTCAGCGGGTCACGCGCATGTATGCCTGGTACCGTAATGCGTGTCAATTTCGAACAATAAACTTAGTCCATTATTACGATTAGGGTTACCATCAGTTAAAAGTTTAGTCATAACAGTTCTTCTATATTTTATAGATCTGCAAACATTCGCCACAAGACCGCGACAAGTGGTCTTTCTGTTGCGGCTATTAAAAATATTACAAACGTTTCAGAATACTTAAAAGGCAATTATAATATTGATACGTTCATGCTCCCGACATCGGTTGACGCCACTCCCTGTCACTATTTATATGACCAAAAGCACCGTGAAAAAAAAACCAAAAAAAACAATTATTTTAATTGGATGAAGATTTTCTGGAAAACGCTAGAACGATCGAACCTTCGAATAGAGAAGAGGCACACTTAATAACGCCATGTCTCGTTGTCAACATTTTGAAATGCTAGTGAAGAAATAGAAATAAACAATTGGTCATAGTGACGTTATGATTTTACAGACCGTCCTACTTAGCGTCATACCAAACGTGCAGCCTTACAATAAATAAATAACAAAAGTAAGAATTTTTTGAAAAACCGAAACTATCAATTTTTCTACTAGAACCATCGTGATCTCGAATTAGACATTTTTCCAAAAACCAAGCTTTTTCGTTTGTTACGATGGTAACCCTAGAGAAGATATATCATTATGGAAGGCATGGTTTTATGGGCGGGAAAGTCACGATAAAATAACGATGCCTTGTCAGTCACATATTACCATACCATACCATCAGCCGATTAATGCCCCACTGCAGGAGCTTAGATCTCCTTTTGGAATGAGTGGCTTGGAGCTTAATGTACCACGTTTCTCTAGCGCCGGTTGGTGAATACATAACATACAAAAAAAATTATTGGTACTTGCCCTAGGATTCAAACCACACCCTTCTAAAACAAGAAGCGGGCTCGCTACCACTCAGCTATCACGACATGATTGACATCGAAGAGGTTTGCAGCCGGGAAGAAGGAAATAAGTACGAAAAAAAAAATCTTCTCAATGACTCAAGAACAAAAACTTATCTTTCATCATCATCATCATCATCAGCCCATTTTTACCCCACTGCAGGGGCTTAGGCCTCCCCCAGGGTGAGGAGGGGGGCTTGGCGCTTAAGTCTACCACGCTGCTCCACTGCGGGTTGGGAACTGTAACGACCGCCATCTATTGACAGCGTCCGGGACCGACTGCTTAACGTGCCCTCCGAAGCACGGTGTCAGTGATAGTGTCGTGATAGCCCACAGCACAACTTATCTTTACAAGTGTTTATTTTGGAGGCGGAGATGCTGTATAGATTGACCAAAACATCGAATGAGGAAAGGCGAGAAACAATTTAGGTACAATAGTTATCAAGTTAAGCAATTGTTATATATTTTGTTTAATATATAAAGCTGATATTGTTGCCAAGCGACAAAAGCCTTGAAAAAAAAATGAAATGAAAAAAGATGTTTATTAGGCACGAGTGCGCTTGAAAATTTGATACGTTTCGCTAGTTATGTTCGAGCTTCAAGCAATTGCTTATGAATCATCACGTACTTTTAAGCTCCGTACCGGAAAGAGACGACAAAGGATACTAAATTCGTATCAAGTCGTACTTAAAAAAAAATATCGTTACTTATAGTTGGTATAAACAATAGAAAGCGCCGACATAACCCATTATTATGTTCCTTTGTAATGATGAATTTTTTTTAAGCTAGTCTAAGTTTAAGGTGACTAACTTTCTGCCTGCGGGTCAGTGGATGCGGATGTAATAAAAACAGTAGCGCGTACTAATTACATCCTCTTCTCTGTCCCCCCTCCTCTTTTTCATCAATTTTTTATCGAGCTTCTCTCGCTTACCTAAATTTTTTTCAACGGTAGGTACGTTAAATTTATTTTTTTATTTTTGGTATTTTGGCATTCATTTTATTGGAAAATTGTAGAATTTATAATCATAGTATTGAGCTTTTTCTAATGGTATTGAGCTTTATAAACTATAAACTTATTTTTCATTCCGCCATCTTTTGTTTTTAAAAAACACACCATGACCTTTAACATAAGACTTTGTTCAATCATAGAAAAGTAATGCCTAAAAAAACTTCTAGAAAGTATTTCCCCGTAGCCTATTCTATGTCTGGCACTTGGATACTTGATTCATCAGAAACTCAAGATCTTTTCCGTTATCTGGGTCAATATAATCATATGCGCAAGCGCGTACTAGAACTTAACAGTAGGTACATTAAAATTATGTTAAATGAACGATTAACCAATCAAATAACTGATTCGTCATTTAATATTAATGGAGTCTTTAGTAGTCAACGACTTTAAGTAGCGCTCTTTAACTCATTGTAAATTCGTACCGAATCATGTCTCACGGGTCATTGAACTGAATTTTAGTAACAAAGAAGTTCTGTGTGGACGACGCGATATTTGTCTGAAACTTGGTGAACAATTACAAAAACCAGCTGATATTATCTCGTAGAGGCACATACAAAAAAAAATTAAGTAAAACAGTTGCCACAATTAAAAACTAAAAAAAAAACTGTTCAAAACGTCAGAATGCTCTTTATTTATAGTCAGTTATATGCAAATAAAAAAGATTTTTTTTTTATGATTTCTATAATTTTACGATCGCCGGAAAATCCACGTTCTATTTTTGGGATAATAAAAAATTTATTATGTTTTATCAATGTATCGAATCACGAATTTGTTTTTATTCACGAATTTATACTAATTACGAAAGTACTCGTATATAATGCAAAAAAAAATCGATTAGAATATAATAATGATGACGGCTATTTAGTGAATTGCAGCAAATTTTATGCAAACTTGCCTAAGAGGGTTAGTAGACGGTGTGTACGTAAACATAGAAAACGTTATAGTTAATCTTAGGTAAACTAACGAGTTAAACAAAACTTTAAAGCTATACGTAGCTATCCACGGGAAAATAGGGCTCAAACGTACTAAACCTAAAAAGAGTTACCAAAATAAATGTGTTTTCACTATATCATATGGCGTTCGCATGGTTCTTTCGTAAACGAATAGAGTATGTGACCAATATTGAAAATATTATACTTATAATAAAACTCATAAATAAATTTATATTTGGTTGAAGAATATGAAACTTATAAGCTATTAAAATTATATCTGTCTCTTTCGCGCAAAACGAAAAATTAACATTATTTTAAATGACCGAACGTCACAGTTAAGTACACCGTGCGGTATTGCCATCTCTGTTTAATAGAACATTTTAAACATTCATAACTTTATTATTAATGATTTATTTTTTTAAATTATTTCACTGTTATGATATATTTAGGAAACTCTTTCATATAGAATTTTTTTTTTAATTTGTCATTTAACCCATTCCAGGAATGCTGGTTATTATCGGATGATTTTTTTATCAATTAAAATTATGGTGATTATGATCTTTGGTTGAAGTGCTTGCATTCATACATGAATAATATTTATATGACACAAAACTCTCATCTTCTTGACAAAATTACACACACCATTCTTAGTAATAAATTAAAGTTATTAATGTCATTGATAAACAAGTTTAACAGGTTGACGCCGTATTACCAATTTGGCATTGTAAAATTCTTTTGTTGTGTGTTGTTGACGCTATAGAACAGGTTTCGACCCATTTTAGCGCCAACGAATAACCCCTAGAATAACTTAGCCTACATCAATTTTTTGTAAAACTGTATCATATTTGTATATAGGGTTTTAAGAAATAAACATTATTATTATCTTTGGTGCAAATAGTAAATAGGTGTAATCGATGAACCGCTATACGTGGTGTAGGAACTTTCGCAAAAAATGTTTGTAGTATCAGTCGTCATACAAGGACGAAAAAAAAAATTCCACACACATTAACCGCGCGCGCGTGTGTGTGTGATACTTATAAATACCTTTAAAATTATATAGGGATTTCAAAATGACGCGCTCATAAGTTCTAAAAAAGGTACTTAAAATTTTTAATATGGAATGGAAAATTCGGATAAAATTAAGTAATACAACTTAAAAATCACTTTCAACGAAAATTGGTTTGAATAAGATATATTGAGTTAATATATGGTATGGAATTTCAACCATTAACGTTCGTCTGGATTACGGAACCGTTCACTGTGCGTGGTCCGATCAGCACTTAGCCGGTCGTTTTTTTTTTAGTATCACTCAATGCTAAAATATCGAGAAATGTTGCCACAAAATTATGGTCTTTTCGTAGGAATACGCAGGCAACTGATGTTTAGGCCTAACGGAGGCCGGCGGTGGGATACTCAATTTTTTTTCTGTATAGATACATTTCTCATATCGAAGTTTTAGACCACAACGACTTTTAAGAACAAAATTTATTTATTGCTAAGATGAAACCTAACGGTTTTAACTAACTGTTAAATTCATTTATTACAGCTACTTGTATTTTAAAAATTACAAGTAATAATAAACTATTACTCACTGAAAAATTTAATAAAATATAATAATACCTCTATTGCACGATATGTATTGAAAGATTTTTTTTTTAAATGTCAACATTACGATTGTTTAATGTTTATATGTGAAACCTTATTTTTCCTTAATGATTTTTCCTAAATCTTTTAATATTATAATCATGGCTTGTTTATTATGCCCCATTATGGGCTAGACGTATAAGTAATTCATGAATATCATTAAAAGT
The DNA here is from genome assembly GCA_949709985.1 of Luffia ferchaultella. Classification (NCBI taxonomy): domain Eukaryota; kingdom Metazoa; phylum Arthropoda; class Insecta; order Lepidoptera; family Psychidae; genus Luffia; species Luffia ferchaultella. The sequence goes on along the minus strand of OX453249.1, from coordinate 3,976,247 downwards.
TTTACTGAAATCATTTAATACGATTTGCTTTTATTAAAACAAGTATTTTAAAGTAGTTTTAGTCAATTAAGCTCCATAACAATTTTATTGCTTCTAATATAAAAACGTGACGTAACTTCGAAGCGAGCACGAAACGAAATAAAAAAAAATTGTTAGATTTTTATGTATTACTCAGTATTCTAAACAATTTTCGAAGTAAATAGATCCGATATCTGTAAAAAACTAGAACCAACACGTCACGCCCTATTAAGCACTGATAAGTACAAACTATATTACCTAGCTATCAGTTCAAAAAAAAAAAAAAAAAACTTTTTAATAAGTACTCACGTTCTGGTTGAAAATCCAGTTTGATTTATTTATGGGTGACTTCGCTTTGAAACGATTTTACCACTGATTCTAAAGTTTTAAAATTTACGCGCGAAAAATTTCGCGACCGGAAAACCTCTCCACTTGACGGCTTGACAAGAACTGGTCGGTTGAGTGAACTGAACCTGGGTGGGGTTAGTTGACTGTGACTGGCACACTGGTATTAACAACTGCACTTATGAGTTACGAGTTGCTAAAGAACAATATGCTCTATTTATATTCCGGTAGAGTTGAATTTTACAGATGAGTCGAGTATACTGTGAGCAATTATTATTTCCCTATACCGAGAAAACTTGATTTTACAGTTCCTTTTAAGAGAACTGACTGCTTTTAGTATGCAAATTAAGTTGTTATTTACTTATTATTGTATACACTGGGCAGCTCTGTTTCGCAGAGCTGGTTTTCTACTTATAATTCATCTACTTTTTTCAATATACATTGATTATACACCCAAACTGTGATATGTTAGTTAAAGTTAAAAAGTATAGTATAGTATAAGGTTAGTATGGCGTAGCGGGAGTTTAAGGTCTGTTTAGTCACACAAACAAGCATATATAAAAATGGTTGTATTTTTTTGTCCTTATATTGTATGTACCATTAATCTATACATGTAAATAATCGAAAGACTAATGTTAATAATAATAATAATACCTGAGACATACCTAACAGCACCATCTAGTCCCAAACCAAGCAAAGCTTGTATTATGGGTATCAGACAATTGATATACATACTTATTAATGTTATTTTGAATTATCTATGAACACCACATATGGACACGTACCTATATTGTAAACTTTTGCATTATTTTGTAGGATGGTAGTATATTTTCAATGTTCAAACGTAGTAACTACAACTATGGAAAATACACAGCTTCGTTATATTTGAATAGTTATGAAGCGAGCGTCACTCGTTGTCTCAGAAATCAGTTCGAATGTGCTTGAAGCCGAATAGTTATAGTTTATTTATTGATAAAATAATATTTATTAAATATTTTAAGTTATTAGTGAATATGTCTGATATATTTTTATTATAATAAGACTGGAACCAGTAATAGTTTACTGGAGCCATATTGTCGATTTTATATTGTATTTATTGGAGCCCTATTGTAGTTTATATATTGTATTTATTGGAGCCATAAATTATTATCGATTGTATATTGTAATTATTGGAGCCCTATTGTCGTTTATATATTGTATTTATTGGAGCCATATTGTCGATTATATATTGTATTTATATGTTGATTATTAAATTTAAATAAAATCAGAAAAGTTTAATTATAAGAATACTATTATATACGTAGATACCATTCTGCCAAATTCATGAATTGTTTCATTGCAGTTGCAGTCACTAGAATTGCAAATTCATGCCAAAAAAATGCAAATCTATTTGGCTTAAGTTCGAGAACGGTAAACACTTCGCGTCCTAGGTTTTTGTAGCACTTTTGTAGCAAATATCTGCCCATTAAGGTGGGGCTGCACGCTTGAATTTCAAAACGAACTTGGCAAAATATTTCTTTTTTGTCTCGTGTACGAAATGTGCGAGCGTTTATAGACGCGTGAGACAAAGTCGAGTAGGCATACAATGCGTCGTGTGCCTGGTATGCCGCAAAGTGTGAACGCGAAGAACGGCTTCGGAAATAACTGTTTTTGGGAGTATCCTGACTAGTTTTCGAATAAAATAACGTTTTTTGAAATCATCATGAAACACATCGAGTTTATTATGATTTTATTAAATTTTCTTACGTCACCAATAACCGTCCAAACTCGGGAAAAAATAAGTAGAAGATTACAAATTTTGGATGATTATATATAAAATATATTTCACTACAATCAGAGATACGAAATTTTCGAATCCTGTAACTAGCTTATGCATTGTCTACGTGATGTTCAAAAATCAAGCCTGAAAAAGACGCCACTGCGTCAATAGCCCTATTTTAATCTGCTGTAGTAGGTTGTATTGTAGCATATGTTTTACAAGTTTAACCTTAAATAAAAAAAATCTGCTGTTTTATTAAATGACAAGTGTTAATCTGTAACTTCGGCTGCGTGTACTAAACGATTTTGATTTATTTGAAATATGTGATATATACACAATTTAAGTCACTTTAACTTATATCCTAACACGTCGTGTAGTTGTGTTAGGTCAGAACAAACTGTCGTAGTCAGTAATAAACAGTTTTCAAAAAGAAAATTTTCATACAACAGTATTGTATTTCGAATGATTAATATAACTAAAATTAATAACAACAATTGACTGACAAATCAGAAAAAATCCGGGCGGTTGACAACCCTATTTCTACATGACGACATATTGAAATTCCCTAATACAAAACATACTAGATACATAGTGACTTACGTGTCATTAGCATTGTCTACGCTTCACTCTGTTATCGTCGTTTTGATAACAACTCAATAATAAATTGTACTGCGGGCGTGTAGTAAAACTGTTTTTATTGTATTTTACAACAAATAGCACTGTGATATTATATTGTATTAACTTTTATTGAAAAATAGAATAATAAAACACGCTTCACAATAAAAATCATATATGCCTATCATTACAAGATTATATATTATCTACAATAAATGAATTTGATAAAAATTTGCTTTGAGAATACTTGCTAGAAGAAGAAGTTAGAAATACTTTATTACCAAAATTTTAAAATTAAAAAATTAATAGGCATAAAACATTATTTACAACTAAACTCTTTCGAAAAGAAGTTAGAAAAGATTGTGTTTACATACAACTTCGTTAGGGACCTTCCGATATGTTCCTAGGTATCTCTAAGGCTAAACGACCTTTTAATTTAACAAGTGTAGGTAACAATTTAGATAATGGATTCGTGGTTGAAGGTTAAAATAGAATATATTTCGTAATTATGGTAACGGATGAATGAAAAATAGTTAATTTATGAATTACTTTCGTGTTATGTATAAAAATACAAAATATATTTTGGGTGCTTTCACCTTTTGTTTTCATCATTAAAATTTATATTTCTAGACATATTTTAAACTGTTTAATTAAATACTATTGTTGTTAAGACACATTTTTTGGCACTAATGACAATTTTATTGTTTTCATGGGTTATAGTTAAAAATACGAATGAAATCCAAAACTACTTAAGGGGATAGTCTTTCAATCCGCGATTTCGAATTGGCATCGCTATTTCCGTTTCAATCCCTCTTCCCCGACATATTCCTGAGTGACATAGATGACAAGAACAAATTCCCAAAAATACCTATAAAATACCTGTGGAAACAGCTTGAAGGCCGTGACTGTTTCAACCCCTGAAATATGTATGAACTGGAACCAAAATTTGCAGGGTAATTAAAAAAGGATGTCTCTAGAGCGGTACGTTTTTTTTTTTAATTTGCATTAATATCGAATTTACGGCTCATTATTTTCAAAAACAAAGAACCAACAGAAATCATGTTTTTCAGGAATTTATTCTAAAACAATTAAACAAGATATGCAAAAAAAAAAACACCGCCCTGTGGCAGTATCTGTCCTATTACATATTATATTTTTTCTGTAAATATTTATACAAAAATACAGCGACGACGACACGGACCGAACCCTTTTTTGTATGAAAAGCCTGCCTCATTACCTCATTTTAAAATTTCTTTCACCTACAGAAAGCTACATTCTACAACAATCATCAAGTAACATGGGCTATATTTTATTTTCAAACTAGCATTCCGCCTGCGGCTCCGCTCGCATGGGCTGCACAGTTACCGGGACCACTATAATTTTTTCCACAGATATCGTTTATAAGCTGAAGAGTGATATAGGCTGCTTTTTATCTAGAATCCCTATACAATTGTGTAGTCCATGCGAGCATAACCGCGGGCGGAAAGCTAGTCGTTAATGCAATCAGTAAATCCAGTACGGAAAATCTAAAAGTAATAATTTAATTTAATCTATTTAAAATTTAAACAAACGTAAATACCAGTTTTTGGACATAACTGTGCGGCTCTGAAGTGCGATGCGCATACCCGATTGCGCAAGCCCGCCGTATTTTCCGCAACGCTTCTGTGAAATTATGGTACTGCGACAGTTTCGTGTCTAATTTCAAAGCCACACAGTTATGATGCAACAACTGTACGAGTAAAACAAAAATCGGAAAATAACTGAGAAAACTGAAAAGAAAACGCAAGCCAACTCCAGTTTCAGAGACTTTTTCCGCGCGACCCGGCCACGCACGAGAAAATTGGGATGCAAAAAACATGAGCCCGAGCTCGTCTTAATAAGTGGTACGAGGTCGTAGTTGAATGCATACATGCTTATTGCAACGCGACCTGACCCGGTGTTGCGGAAAACGGTAACCCAGAATACGTGCGATGAAAAACTGAATGTTTAAAACGGAACGTTGAGGGTTTTCCGAATATAGAAAAAATATGAAGCTTGGAATTTGAATGCTGGGATTATGCGGATCAAATGTTAGTCTTTGGACGACACCTATACTTAACCAAAAATTAGGCCTTGAATAAATTAAATAAATATACACTAATATTAATTAATCCAATCTGACCATTCTAGGAATTATTTCATAAATGAATTATTTATGTTAACTATTATTATTCGTAAATATTAAAATTTTAGTTTATGATAATCATTTTCTTACTAAAACGCAAAATAAATTTTTATGACACATTCAAAATTTTAACTGATTCTTACACATTTGTCAGCAAACCATCATCATCTTTTAGAGAAAATAGATAAGATAAAAGAAAATTTATAGCCATAGACTATAAAGTTAATAGGCAGGTACATATCTAATCAGTACAACTGTATATATTAATATTTGACTTTAAAATAACGTGATTGTCGTAATGCCGATGTACTCAAATGCTTTGTCTACCAGAGTATTGTCTGTACGTGTATGAATCAGTTTATGTGTATAAATTATGATAATAATACGGGGGCATCCCATATAGCGCCATCTAGTCCCAAAGTAAGCAAGTATTATGCTTGTATTATGGGGTACTAGACAACTGGTATACGTACCTAAACATTATTTTTATAATATTAATAATATAAAGATACTTTTTTAAACCCAGCCACAGGACAAAAAGATATGTTCATGCACACAAAATTTCTCCCGGTCGGGAATTGAACCCAGGATCCTTGGCTCCGCTGTTAGGTTTTCTAGCCACTCGGCCAATCGGTCAGTCAAATAATAATAATCCGTTTTAATGTGGGTTACATTCAAAGTTGTAGACTAGAAAAAGTTCCATGCCAAAAGGCAAATTGGGAGAAATCTGTTTCTAAGACACTTTCTATACCAATGTAATCCTATACCAATAGACCTTTTGCCATGTTTTCATGTTTTTATATTTTGCTTGGGTACTATATACATCCATTTTTTAAGAGGAGATTTATTTTTAAATAAATATTAAATTAAAGGAGACTTATTGCTATTTTTTTGGGTATTATTTAACTAGACATAAAAAAATTGCGAATTTGATTAACACAGCATTTTTTTTTTAAATTAGATACATGCTTTTTCATAGCGTATGCACAAAAAATTCCAATCCGTGGTAATTTTGATGTAGGTAAGAGGCTTCCCTCGCAAGCTGTTACGCAAAATATTTAACAAGCATTTTATTTTTGGAATTTACATCAGTCGTCTCTATCAATCACAAATAAGAATTAAAACGAAAGAGCGAAGCAAAAAGAAAATAAAGCTACAGTGCTCTCGAAAAAAAAAAACTAGCGCTGTAAGTGAATTTCAGCAATATTATAATTTTAGTAAGAAGATTGTATACGCCATAATTTTGTAACTAGTAGTTAACTTATAGGAAAATCCTAATTGAGTCTGGATAGGTTAGAATGTGTGTTATTTTTAGAGAACTGTAAGTGCGGTGATGAAAGTGCGAAATTAAATTCGTTTTTGATAGCTTTTACTGCTCTCAATTGTGAATAAGTATTTAAAGTTTTGATAAAAGCTGCTCATCGGCCTAAAATTTAGATTAATGACTACAATTAATTTTAAGGTATACCTGTGTTATAGACAGTATTTAAATAAAAATATTTTTTTTAGAACAATTCATTGTCTTTAGGATACTAACGTATTGTTACGATATCGGAATAAGTATTAATACATTTTACTTGCTCGCATTAGTGAAAAAATTAATATATAAATTATTTTTTTTAATTTCTGGGGTTTAAATTTTTATATAGATTTCGCTCTTAATTTATACTAATACAAAACTTTAACTGGGTAATTTCAGTACACGAAAGAAATTTTAAAAAGAATAATGAGTAAAACTAATCAGAAATCCGTGGATACAAAAATAACATTTTTTTTGTCTTTTTGCTGTACCTACAATACGCGCCACCGATGTAAAAGGCCGCCGGCTGTACACACTCACCTTCGATCAGCTAATTTGTACAGCGGGCGGCCTTTTACATCGGTGGCGCGTATTGGACTTGTAAAGAAACGAAACAGAAGTCTATAGTTTAGTTAGACCATGCATTCACAGTTCAGTTTCGCCTACAAACCAAAAACGTGAACACCACTGAAATGGTGTGCAGGTGGCTGGACGGAACAATCGATATGCTACCTCTACGTTACAGAAGCTGTTGTCAATTTCTTTACTTTGAAGGTTGTACTCTTAAATATATACCACACCACACCAATGACTTTCACGAGCTTAAAATTATAAATGAATATATTTTGTGGTTGAACACATTGAGTGTGTATTATGATACTGCAATTTTAGGACGACGTTAGAGCACTAACTTACGGACTGATGGACGGGCAGAAGGACAAACTACTTAACTACAAAGTATTAGCGGTACTTAATTAAATGTGACATTAAAAAATATGGCATTTAAGACGTGGTTGAAGTGCGAGAACGGAAACGAAAAAGAATAATTACGGAACTACTACATACGTTCACACATACTGAGCCGCGGGCGAACGCTAGAATATACTATTATCTATATATATATATATATATATTTATATATATATATAAAATCCAAATACTATTCACTTATAGTCAACGCCGATGCGAAACCGCTAAAGCGAATCACACGTAATTTGGACATTAACTTTGACGTGACGTAAGCATCCACTAAAAAAGTGGTTTTCAGAATACTACTCTTAAGAGGGTAAAATAGAGTAAATGAATTAGTATGGGAAAATAAAAAATGAACCGACGATAGTAGAAACTAAAAAGTGAAAAATAGTTCTTTATAGTTTTGATACACTTTTAAATTAATGTAAGTTACTTAACTTCGTTAACTCCAAACAATCAACAAAATCATTAAATCGATAAAACTCGCATCCTGCTGCCATCATTATATATTTACGTAATTTATTTTCAATACATTTGCTATTATTACGGTCTTTATGACATCGAAACTTGGATCGTAATGTTGTATTTTACGGACTAGGCCATTTTGTCTGCAACAATCACAAACGAGCGTTTTGTTTGTAACACATGCGTAAACTGCGAAAAGTAGTCCGCTCCCGCCATTATTACATTTAAAGCAACTACCTAATTTTAATCACAAATATATTGAGAAACCACTAATGATGCTCGTACTCGGTAAGCTGGCTATTACAGTAATCGGTTTATTATAAGCACTCGGCTTCACCTCGTGCCTATAAACACCTCGCCTATAATATCCAGCTTACCGTATTTGGATCACAATGTATTATTATTTGTTTTGCACCGACTCAAAACGAATTACTTACATTAGTTTAGGAGCTAAATTATTAAGACTAAGCAGGGTAAACTTTTCGCTATTCAGTTTCTTTTTAATCGGTTTGATTTGTTATTCGTTGTACAGTTAATTAGGTAGTTAATTATTCGCCTCATGGTTTTCCCTATGCCACACTTCTACCTTATTTAGCCCGGCCGAGGGCACAGTTAGTGTACGAGACATTACAACGTGGTTTTGTAATCCACTCATCAGCTCCACCATCAAAGCTTTAGTACCATGTGCTATGGAAAGTGCTCGTGAAGACAAGACGAGTTAGTAGGGCTAATAAGCTCAAACTCAGTGGGTTTACGATTAGCCATTGAAGAGTCCTGTTATCCATTGTCAGCATTGATCAGCTCGATAGTGCCATAGTTATCGATTGTCGCCCAAATTATACATGCATGTGAAGTTTTAATTTGATTCGATTAACCATCAAGGAGTTTTCTCGTGAGGAGCCAATCCTGGCTACATCGTCGGTTCACGGTTAAAATCATGGTACCTATTTAAATTCGAGTTATATAATATATAATGTTTTATGTCCATGTTAATAACTGTAAAAGAATGTTCTCGTAAGAAGACAATTCTGGCTACAGATCAAGTCATGCGTATCATTTTAGTGTATTGACATCCAATTTACATAGGTGTGCGATATTACATTTCAATCGAATACAGGGAAGTCTGTGAAATTAAACTTGCAATATTTGATTATACACCAACAGACAGACACCGGAGCAGGTGAAACTAGTAATGATATAATTTATAAATTTTAATAGTTCAAATAGGGTTAATTATGCTCAACTCAGTATAAAAAATAAAGTCGAAATCTCAGACTACCAGGTGGCGAGCTTTCAGTGCCAACAAAATATAATGGCATTTTCTAGTTAAGCTGAAATATACGTGTAAATGAATACCTCATAAAAGACTCAACAAATTTGCCGAAAACATAGGGCAAGGATACCTATTTTAATCTTGAACTGAGCTTTCACTTCACAGATGAGTTTTCCATCGACGGATGGTAACTTCGTACATTTAAAATTTGCGGGCTTCTCTCACGGCTCTCGGGCCTGACCTAGTTTGCACCACCCCACCTGGATGCGTCCGTGACGTCACGCGGCAGTGACGTCACAAGTGACACGATGCCCCATTTTCACCCGGACCGGGGCGGGCGGGTGTTTCCATTCAAGTTTAATCTCCTGCTTACACGTCCGCCCTATTTTTAGATAGCTATTCCATTCATAGATCATCCTACTTTTAGATCAGTTTATATATATTTTATGAAAAGAATTTTCAAAAAATGAGTTTTTGATACTGTATGATGGATAAAAGAAATTTATAAATAAACTCATGTACAAAGTTGATTTTATAGTGTTTTAATACAATGCTAAGACTGAATATGATCAACAATGAAAATATATCTTTCTACTGTAACTTCAGTTATGTATAACTATAGTTTAAAGTCTTCTTTATGAAATAAGAAAATAGTCTTGTTATTTTACAGAAAAATTTGTAAATAAAACTGTAATGCGTTGAACTCTTTTGTATTGGATTTTTAGACCTTAACAATGGACTTTATACCGCGACACGGATATATGAAATTTATATTGGTGACCTTCGTAACACAACGGATTAGAATTGATTGCGCCTTAATATAGACTGGGATTCCATCCCACCGCATAATATCCCAATTATTATAAGCTAGCAACACCAAACCATTTTCATGAGTTATTCTGAATATATCATCACAAAAAAATTGTCTACGCGTCTTCGTTCGTAATAAATTGTGGAGCAATACATAGAAACTTCCTGTTTCCGTGTACACAAAATTTTTTTCATCAATAATTATTGACAAAAATATTTTTTCTTAAAATTTCGATAATTCTTAAAGAACTTTAAATTCGTGGAAAATAAATTGTTTAATCGATTGTGTGTTCACCTATCGCGTTATTAATTTATGAGCGAAAATATATTAAATATCATTTTGTGCGTAAACGAAAAACACACTTCAAATAACAGGCGGTTAATTTTGTCAATGAGTGTACCTATTAAATTTATCACAAAAGACTTTCGGATATAAAATAGAACATATATAACACAGCTGAATTTCACGATAAGGTGAGTGATCATTTACACAAATTAATAACAAAACACGAACCTAAATAGTCATTGTTATAATATATCATAATTCTAGACATACTATCAACTACTACATACTACTACAACATACTACTAGAAAAATTTATATTTGTCAGGGTTTTTTCGAGGTCTAAGAATAAAATAACTAACAGCACACCAAATCATTAAAAAATATATCAACATTACACCAAAATAATTAGAAAGAAAAAAAGATAACAAGAAAATAATTTATTATTTATTCTTAATGATAATTAACAATTTAGGTTAAAAGCGTGAAAACTGAAGCTACGCTAGGGCCTTCTGGTGCCTCACTAGGTCATAAAACATTTATAAGTAACGGTCTATGATATTCTTTCAATCAATCAATGAAATATCTTTATTTCGTAGTTATGTAACATAATCTTGAAATACGTTACAAGAGTGAATTTATTACTTTGTGGGACAACGTCACCGCAATGGTCACCTCTTTACAGTATTTAGGTCTATGTAGTTATGTACGTATGTACATCCGATGCTAAATATGTCTATCTATGGCCTGGAGGGATTTTTTTACGATACCTATTATGGTGATTGATCATAAAAATGGTTTGGTATTGGCGTAAGGTTTTATGAAGTGGGATCTAAGTCTATCATGTTAGTTTTCATTATGTACAGTATAGACAGATATGATATTTTTGTTGAAATGCCTATTTGTACTTACATTTGCTTTTTTAGAGTTTCGTAGCTTAATGGCAAAAACGGAACCCTTATACATATGTTATGTTAATGGTACAAACACCTACATTATATAACATTATATATAGCACCCAGAATTTGGTGTTTTTGATCAAATATTTTAAAATTCCTTTGAATGTCATTTTGTATTCCTTTTACTTTGACGCTTCAGTAACGTTTACATCGCTGTATTGATAAACTCGTTAGGGTGGATCCTCCCTTCTAATTTAACGACTCTTGAATAAAAAATCTGCAAAATTTAATGAAAATAGCACAAAGGTAGTAAGTAGGTAAGTAGTTTAAGGAAAATTAACTTGGTTGCTATTAAATATTCAATAAAAAATGACAGTGCACAAAACAAAATCATGCAACTCTAACGCACGGCCATATTTTATAAATAGATTAGCGACCCACCCGGGTGGGCGCTTGTCGCGCGATAGTTTTTGTTTCGAAATAATTCCTAAGATATTATTTTAAATTGTATGGTGTAAAGAGTAATCATTATGTAAATGACATGCTGAAGGTAAATAACGTATTTAATTTAATAAGGATTACTATTGTATCCGTATAAATTGCTTTCCAATTAACTCATCACATGACATCATTTATTTAAACATAAAAATAGGTATAGTAAGCTCCATAATCCATATCCATAAAAGATAGACATATGCCATCGCGGACTTTTCTTTAGTCCTATAAAAGAGAAACAATTCCTCCATACATTATTTTGTTATATCTCAAAGGGATTAGGCAGCGCTTTCGATAAAAGATCCCAGCCGGCTTAATTTTATTCCGACATCTTCAACAATAATCGTCATAATTCAACTAATTTCCACAAAGCATTAATAAATTATACACGCAAGCCTTCCTCTTGAATCACTCCGTCCATGCATTGGTGGACACCATATGCCAATCTGTTTGGTAATTTTTGAGTTTATCTCGTTCAGATCGTTCAGATTTTATCAGACAGACGCGGCGGGGGACTTTATTTTACATGTAGTGATTATATTTTACGAGTGGCCGCCTGCGGCTTCGGTTGCGTGAATTACACATTTCCACAAAGAAAAAAATGTCTCTTAAACCATGAAAATATGATTTTATATATAACGAAAAAAATATTCTCTCAAAACAAGTAAATACATTGTCATGTATTTTACTTATGAGAATATTTTATCCGAACCCCCCCCCCCAATAATATATACGTAAAAAAAAATTTAAATAACTTTGACCTTGAAAATAACGGAATTCTCGTCCAAACTGTCATTCCTTATTTTACACCGTTTAAGGTTAAATTCACGAAAATCCTGAAACACGACATTTCTGACTCAAAAGTTAAGCACAAATTTGCATACATTTTTACAATTATATCAAAATTGACACAACCCTCATACAAACATTCATCCCTTATTTTGCTCACTTAAGGTTAATTTTGCATAAACCCTGAAACACGTATTTTTCCATTTCTGACTATAAACGCAAATAATTAATTTAATGGTTTTAAGTTTAAGAATAATAGAATACCTTTAGAAATTTTCATCTACTATTTTACACATTTATGGGTTAAATTCTGAAAAATCTTGAAACATACTTACATATTCTGTTAATTTTGAAACAATTTTCATTTCCGTCTTGTATATATAGTGTCATCACTGACGTTACACGCATGTAGTGTAAATTTGTAAATATATAACTAGTGCAACTAAAAATGTGAATTTTTCATTAATTAACAGATAGATTATTACATATAAATTAAATAGTTTATCGTAACTTCGTACTTGCAAAACTAGAGGTGAAAAGAAACGTATGTGCCAAGGCTTAAGAAAATGTATTGGAAAATAACGAAACCCTCATAAATAGAGAAGCCATTTACTATGATATTATCAGCTCCAAAATGGTACGTCCTAAACTAAAGCTCAAATGAAACCTCCGTGTCAAGTTTCGAAAAAATCCGTTCGTAAATAACGAGACCCTCGCTTGCTCCTTTCGCTCCAATCAGCTCTAAAAAGGTAGGTACTTGCAAAACTAGACGTCTAATAGAATCTTTGTGCCAAGTTTCAAAAACATTCGTTGGAAAACAACGACGTTAGAGCCCAAACGGATGGACGGATGGACGGATAAACTACCATAGGTGCCAATATTATAAAGTATTTAACGGTACATAGTAAACCTATCCCTATCCCCTCTATCCCGATCGTCGAATATCTCTTTAAATTTTATCAAATATCTTCTAATATTTAATGGTGCACTCGTCGCACGTCCAAAATGTCATTAGTGGCGTTAACATCATTCCCCCTTCCTCTTTTAATTTTACACTCGACCGATTTAAAAATCTGTTTAAATTAGGAATTAAGCAGATTAGGGCACGTAGTTCGAATGCATATTATTTTGTGATTGCGACGAAGATTATTTCATTGCTGTACTTACTCGTAGTAAGAAGAAGACAGATAAAAAATCGGTCAAGCGCGAGTGGAAATCGTGCACCAAGGTTTTTATCACGCAATCTACATTTGACCTGTTTTTATTATCAGTTGTCATACTTAGTTTTACCTTAAAATCACACCAAGTTTGACGCTTCTATAGGTACATATATTACCGTTTTCACGATAGAACAAATCAATAAACCCTAAAAACACATTACACTCAATAGTGGGGACTCCCTTTAACTTTTTATTTATTTTTTATTAGTAGGATATCCGGCATAATACGTTTACTGTACCTACCTACCTACAGTCCTTTAAATGTAGGACGGGCGACGGTGTAGGCACCCTTTGGGCACGGAATTCCAAAAACGTTCATGTTTGCTGTAATTCTATTCGAATACTACAGTTCGCCTCAAACTTTGTGGCGGATCGGAATACAACGCTATAAGCATGCTTGCGCAGCTACAGTCATATGCCCTTCGCTCCACTGCGTCCCGCTACACCTAAACCTGGTTACTGCGACGTGATTTGTGCCTACGTTTGAATCCGCCATTATATTTGATTGTAACTGTACCTATAATATTCTCGAGTCAATACACGAAACTGCCTACGGAGCGTTATTTTGATAGGTAACTTGAAATTGGCAGGTAACTCGGATTAAGTAAAGTTTTAACAACCGATTAAAATTGTATATTCATTTCATAGGTATAATTTATTTCTTTGTTTGATGTTTGTTTGCTCTTCCCGTATAAAAGATTTTTTTAATGTATACAAATATTTCGGTACGGTTTTCCGTTATGTTGTCACTAGGGGGCGCTAAAGCGATAACGAAAAATGTTATCTATACTAATATTATAAAGCTGAAGAGTTTGTTTGTTTGTTTGTTTGAACGCGCAAATCTCAGGAACTACTGGTTCGAATTTAAAAATTCTTTTTGTGTTGGATAGTCTGTTTATTGAGGAAGGCTATAGGCTATATGTATAAAATAATACTATCTGTCTGTCTGTCCATTTGAGCAAATCTCCAAAACGGCTAAACTGATTTTGATGAAACTTCACAGATATAGAAAGGAAGTGGTCAAAAGTGACATACACTACATTTTGTATGTCTGTATGTACGTCCATCTGTCTATTCGAGCTAATCTCCAAAACGGTTATACCGACTTTAATGAAATTTCACGGGTATGAAAAGAAGGTGGTCAAAAGTGACATACGCTACTTTTTGTCCGTCTGTTTGTCTGTACGTCTATGTGTCTATTCAAGCTAATCTTCAAAACGGCTCAACAGATTTTAATGAAACTTTGCAGACGTGAAAGAAGGTTGTCAAGAGTGACATCAGCTACTTTTTGTGTCTGTCTGTCGTTTGTCTTGAAACTGAAAATCAGTGTTGTGGGCGTGGTCATCCACTCCTACAGCGTGTGCTGAGTCAGCTCCTATCATGGTTGCGGAGAACTTCTATTTGTGTTTTGTCATTTGTATTGTCTGTTGTGTATTATGTATCCGTGGCCGTGATTAAATGTGTTTCTTTCTTCTTTCTTCTTTCTATCTATCAACGTAGATAAAGCCGAAACTACTAAGTCTAGAAAGCCGAAATTAGGAACAGTGGTTTATTTTATAACATATCAATTTTTTATGAGAGGAATATTTGGAAATTTCAAATTTAAGGAGGGAGAATTTTAGAGGAAATTTAAGAGGGAGGGCTTTGTATGAGTCTTTGTTCTTTAAAGTTAGAAACATAAAAATTTTGACTTAAATAAATAATGATGTCTTTCAGGGTTTTTGGATTTCCACATATTAAGGGTGGGAAACGGGAGGTGAAAAGTATGGGAGTATCGGTTTTCCTAAAGGAGTGGGAAGAATGAAGATTGAAAGTTTGAATGGGTGTACCCCATATTAGTTTCAGCAAAAAGTATGTATAAACCATTTTGAAAGTTAATACTACCTAAAACAGGAATGTGTAGTCTACGCAAGCAAAGCTGCGGGCGGTCGCTAGTTGTGTAGATAATTTTAAAAAATTTAGATCGTTTTTTTTACGCCAAGAATTAGGTATACATATTACTTGAATGTACATATTTTCACATACCTACAATGAATTTGTTACAGTTACTGTAAATATTATTCAAAATATTAGACAATTTTCTTTATAGGTAATATCAGTTCGGAAATGCATGACTTTAATTAAATAGAAATAATGTTATTCGTAATAGGGGTTGATGTTGGGACTCTATAAATCACGTATTTGTATACAAGTTTCAAATTTTTAAATATACTTACCTATAACTATTTTGACAAACGTTTTGCCTTTCTCATTCAATTCACGTGCATAGTTTTAGATGAGTTTATACAATGAGTTTAACTGAAAACACAGTCGTCCGTATTATACATTTGACATTGGCCTTAGAGAAACGGAATCGATAAACAGACTTAAACGTTATTTATGTAGTAAAAAAGCGAAAACTTACATTGTATTACAGAAAAGTTGAAGAAACTAGCACTAGGATTGAACCAATTTAAATAAAAAATTAAAATACAGGTGATGAACACTAAAATATCGGGAAATACTACAGCAGACGGTCAGCCGATCGACCGTCCATTTTGTTGGTTCTGTCAACTCAAATGTCAAATTTAGTATTACCATGCAAAATCAAATAAGGTAATTTTTCATGGCATTTTATTTAGGTAGTCAAACTGTTAGTTATTTTGAATTAAATTGCATGGGTGTTCACTTATCAGGTATTAAAACTAATAAAAGCAAATATATCCTATCTGAAAAGTTTCATAAACTAGCAATGTTTCTGCAAGTCATTTTTATGGAAATAAATAGATGACACTTCGGTAAGTGTTATGTTAGTGCCATCTAGGACAAACATACCAAATGATTGGCCAAAAAACGTGTAGCGTCACCTAGTACCGTTTTGTAAAAGTAATATTAAAGTTTCATGACAATCATCATGCAGTGTTGTCACACAGAGCTTTTCAGGTTTAATATTTGAAACAATAAAAAGTACCTTCTAATAAGCTGAAAATCTCAATATATTTTAGCGCCATGTAGGATAAACATTCCAAATGACTGGTTTAAAAAAACGTATAGCGCCATCTAGTAACATTTAGTAAAGCTCTGCGTGACACACGTGTGACAACACAGCATAAAGGCATGAAATTTTTATATTATTTTTGTATAATGTTGCTAGGTGGCGCTACACATATTTTTTTACCAGCCATTTGGTATATACCTCAGAATAATTACTAAAGTTATAGAAAGAAGGTTTTTACATTTGTTTAATGCCTAATAATAAAATTGTTCATTTCTTACTGTTTAAAAGCAAAATAAAAGTATTTGGTACTTACCTATGAATCAAAATTCTTTCATTTTCTTTTGATTTTGAGAAACTGTGATTGTGGCAGTTTACTGCAACACAAGCCATTTTTGTAGCGAATTTATTTTGCACCAATTTATTTAATAATTTACTCCTATGTCATCAAAATTTTTAATAATTTTATGCAAACGTCCGTCTGACTAGTCAGTCTAATGTCAGTGAGAAAGGGGTACAAGCAGGTTAAAGCAAGCCGCATATATACACTTACATCTCTTTCACTCACACTGAAATTGACCATGTGGAAATCATGTGGAAAATGAAACAAATATATGTAAATACAAGCACTTCACTTTTGTAATTGTTCTGAGGTATATACTCAGAACATTTACTAGAGTTATAGAAAGCATTCTTGTATTTACATATTGTTTCATTTTTCACATATTCAAGTTAGAATTACTCGTGGTGCACGGTAATATAGGCAACGCGACTTTGATGAGCTTTGTGTCTTAATAGTTCATAAATTCGTACTGACAAATGTGATTTGAAATGTGTTCTATTCACGTTATTGAATCACATAAACAATAATTATGCGCAGTGATAAAAAAAAATCTGTGTTTACGTATAATATCAATTATAATAATCTCAAATCGATACATTTTCCAATTTTAAAGACCAATTTACCAGATAACAAATTGTAACTTTTACTTATGTTTTTGATTTGACCATTCACTATATACGCTATATATCATGTATATATCTATTCCTTATTAGATTTATTCTATAAAACCTTATACAAACTTTTTCGTAATTAATCATAAATATAAGCAGTGTCTTTAACTTTTGTCTCAATGACATTATAAAACACCTTGACATTTTGAGAAGTCCGTCTCAACGTACTACTCTCAATTTGTCATATTATGAACGAATATACAGTAATAATCTATTCACTGACAATCTATTCATGTCCAGAACGACTCTGTTTGTGTTAGCTTATACAATTTTTTTATGTGCACTTTTCGGTGTATTTCTCTATCTCATGACTATAGTAAATCCAACACCACTAATACCGCCAGAAGGGGGGAAGACAGAGGCATCAGTGGCATCAGTGGCATCAGAGGCATCAGTGGCATCAGTGGCATCAGAGACATCAATGTCAAAAGTTAGTGCTTTTGAAATGTGTTTTGTTAAGTAACACCTCGTTTCCACCAAGTTTAACATACTATATGATACAGTATGATGTGATACAGTATAATACAGTGTATTATACCTGGTGGAATTATATGAGGTGTTACACCTCGTTTCTACCAAAATACTTGTTTTAGCTACAAGTAATGTCACGACATGTATATTGTACGAAATGTGACATGTAGACTTAATCTACAAACACATATGTTAGACTGGGTATAATACATTTTTCGGTAGCGCTTTCCAATGTAGCCTGCTGAAAAGTTACAAAATATTTGATCAGGCTTATGGAGGAGTGGTGTAGGAACCTCACACAGAAAATATTTTTCTAATGAAATGAAAAAAAATATTATAAGGCTTATTATTGGCTCGTCGCTCCGCTCTGCTTCGTTTCTCGCATATCACAAGCAAACCATAACCTAACCAATTTTTTTTTAATGATGAACCATTAACCTATCTTAGCCAGATTTCAAATTGATCATTTTTATGAACACAATTTTCGTCAGGCAACAATGGAAAGCCGACCCCATATATCGTTTCCACAGAGTATTGGTTAGGCATAAAACATACTAAATACATGGTTACTCTTTCCACCAAGATATACGTTGTGTTTTTTATAGGTAATCTATATATTTCATAATTTTTATGCAAAAAATGTGTATTATGCTTTTAATTATCTACACGTATTGGTTTGGCCATTGAGGGGCGATAATCACGACAAGTATTATTATACATCTGTTGACAAGTAAAAGGAAAATCATGAAAAACTGAGGAGGGTTTTTGGAAAGTCAGCCAATGACCGACTGATTAGCTGAGTGGTAGCGACCCTCAACTGCGGAGCCAAAGGTCGCGGATTCGATTCCCGTTCGGAGCAAATGTTTGTGTGCATGAACATGTTCATTTCGTTCCTAGACTGAGTGTATGATATTTACATATAATAAAAAAAATTCTGTTTAAGTATGTATATCAGAGTCTAGTAACCCGTAACACAAGCATAATACTTGCTTCCTTTGGCACTAGATGGCGTTGTGTGGGATGTCTTATGTATTATTATATAGTGGTCAAAGACAGATCTAACTGCAGCACACACCAAATATCTTCTTCTCCCTTCTTCTTCTACACCATCTTCATTCTCCATGTAGATCTTGTTTAAGAATTTTTCGGTTTGCATGTGCGGACTGGATGATAAAGACTTAAGTAAACCACATATTTTAGTCTTGTATTTTTTGTACGATAGTCGCTGTGTCCTAAAAAATCTCCTAGAAATTGATATTCCTTTTCCTATACTTTTACATTTCTACCCTTATTTCCTACTTCTCTAAGTCCATCCTAAATATATTTTCCTTATTAATATTCCAAAATAAAATAAAATTGTTAATAGTTTTGTATAAATTATTGTTATTCTGTATTTATTTAATTTTTCTTAATTTTTAGGGTTTCGTAGCCAAATGGCAAAAAAGGAACCTTTATAGTTTCGCCATGTCCGTCCGTCCGTCTGTCTGTCTGTAGTTTTTCTCGGAAACTATTGGCAATATATAGATGAAATTTGGAAGGTAGGTATAACCTATGAACCGCTACACAACGACGTAGTGAAATTAATAATTTTTTTTTTGGGATAGGTCGCCTACATGTAACTGAAGTACGAAAAAAATACATTCGTCTTAGGTATATAACGCGAGAGGTCCCAAACGATAGGTCTTAAAATATGATATCAATGTTTCAAACATTTTTTTATGTAAGTTGTTGTTGTTGCAGTTGTTGAAATATGCACTACTAAAGTCCTAACTTTTGTTAGAGTCGTGTATAAGTAAACCTTGTTTTTACTGATCTGAATACCATATAATTTTTTGTGCCAATCGGCGTAGGTTTAGTGGGGTGCAACCGTTAACGCCGTTAGTATGGAAATTTGCTACTGCACACTCCTCTTAAAACTGGAAATTTTGGATCTGAGAATTAATTAATTAGTGACTGAGCTGGCAGTATTACTTTTAAAAAATTATCTTGAATTGACTAAAAGCCCTCTTCTGCGTTTACCAGCTTAACCACTCATACTCTAGCTATTTGGTGCAAGATAGCGAGTTTCAGTTCGCGAGGTCTCCGTGCGCCGGTCTTCACCCCCGGAAAATCCCCGCGCGCCGGTCTTCATCTCTGCGAAATTGCGATTGATAGTTTAGATACTGTGAAGTGACATTTCTATTTCTATTAAAACCAAAGCTGTCTTTATAATTATTTTAAGAAAATTATAGAATTGAAACATCATTTTCTATATGAAAATAAAATTTGAAATTGTGCATTTTTAATAATTATTTTGTAGATGACGAGGTAGAACGAATAAAGAGTTGCCATGGTCTAATGTATAGTGTCGAGATAGCCCGACCGCAGCGGACCTATTTCGAGTTTACAAGGCCGTGCGGCCGTGGTTTGAATCCGAACGTGTACCAATTAGTTCTTCTAACTTAAGTACATAACTATCACTGACTCCGTGCCTTGGAGAGCATGTTAAGCTATCGTTCCCGGGTGAACAGATGGTGGTCGTTAAAATCCACCAACCCGCACTGGAGCAGCGTGGAGGATTAAGTTCCAAACCCCCTCACCTTGAGGGTAGGCCTAAGCCCTGGCAGTGGTTAATAATGGGCTGGTGGATTTGAAAAAAAATTGTCTAATGGCAGAAAAATACGCGAATACGCGTTACTGTTCGAAATCAAGTAAGACAGAAATAATATATAATTTATATATTAATGAATAAAATAAAAATTATATTAAAAATACGAAATTACTATTTCATTCTTGAAAACTATTGTACTATCTACAATTTTTATTTGAAGTCTTAAATCTACTAAACAATAAAAATTTACTAAAAATGGTCACACTGTGATGGACGACGCAGCTCAACTCCCAAACATCCAATCTTAATAGCAACGCAAACGGATACTAAACAATGTTTTTAGTGATGATTTTGGAGACTAGGAAAAGCGTAACTTAGCGTTAAAATCTCAGTTATTCATTTAGGATTTTCGTTGTTTTTTATGATCCTCTCTTTTTTTAACTATCCACGCGTAAAAATCACATTGTTTCTTACTCCACTACGACGAGACGTGAAAAAATAAAAATTATTAAATAAGTAGTTGACAAACGCACTTTCGCGTCAGTATATAATATTTGTTTTGGAACTATAAAAATCAAATGGCTCTGATTGTACTCTCGACTTTACAGATTTAAACACTTTTTTAAAGTGTTATCATAATCTCTGAATTTTGATGAGTTAATTTATAATTAAAAATACATATACTGTTTTATAATTAGGAAAAAGTATTTTCAAAAGTATTTATTCTTACTAATATTATAAACGCGGAGAAGCTCGGCTTGGGGAAGCGGGAGGAAGATCTAGTTTCGAACCAGGTGTCAAGTTAATTCGTCCCTATTGTAGAAAGCTTTATTATCAGCGAGTAACAGGGGCTATATTTCATTTTCAAACTAGCTTTACGCCTACGGCTCCGCTCGCATGAACTACACAATTGTACCGGGACCCCCATGATTTTTTGCATAGATATAGTTAATAAGTTAATGAATAACTAGGCTAATATTTTCCCCGAAAAAGGGGTTTCGATACAACTGTGTAGTTCACGCAAGCAAAGTCGCGGGTGGAAAACTAGTAATTAATAAAATACAAATATTTTCGTGTATATTGACATTAAATTTAAATAAAAATATGTGCATAATGAAATTATGAACATCTTTTTTTTGAGGTTAGTTAAAAATGTCTATATTCTATTTAAAAAAATCTATATTATATAGAAATTCATGGTTCACAAATACACAGAAATTTCTAATATTTTTGTAGCTATTAATGAAGTCCGAAATAGAAATTGTGGCCAAATTTTGCATTCAATTTATAGCTAACCAAATATTTTATATTTTCTAATTATGATTTTCTAGAAATGTGCTGAAAACGTTATTTTTGCCAAGCAAGAAAAAATTTTAGTACACCTATCCATACATTACATATGTTTTTCTTATAGCCAAGATGTGTGTGCTACTAATCTTACTCTAATTTAAACCTAA
The DNA here is from genome assembly GCA_949709985.1 of Luffia ferchaultella. Lineage (NCBI taxonomy): Eukaryota > Metazoa > Arthropoda > Insecta > Lepidoptera > Psychidae > Luffia > Luffia ferchaultella. The sequence continues at coordinate 3,954,334 of OX453249.1, read as the reverse complement.
TCATCTGCTAATGATTGCGCTGGTTATCGTAACAAGTTTATTGAAGGCACAGACAAGTCAACCTTTAGACCACGCTTTAACAGGGAGTAGCATTCGCCAAGGCTATGTAGTGACACTACATAACTACGTCACTAGTGAGCCGTCAGTTGGAAGCACGTCGGAAGCCATTGAATTGTCAATTTCGAACGAGCCAATGAAAACTAGGCGACCTCTCCCCGCACCCCGCCACTTTTTGGCGATTTCGTTTTCGTACTGACGTTTATTAAAGCGTGGTCTAAAGGTTGACTTGTCTGTGATTGAAGGAGATGAATTTAGTAGTATCGAGAAAACGTTACATAATTTTTTTATATTTCACAATATCTCTTGTTTCAGAATGAAAACGATACGGTGCCGGTGGTGGCAAGATCTATGAGTGAATACGTATTCGTCAAGCCGCCGGAACGTTATAAAGGGCACCAATCAAATATGAAGAATAACTCCTGTGAGAACAAAACAACCGAAGCAGCTGTGCGAAGCCTCAATGTCACGGAATCCAGTAAATGCAATATTACGGAAAAATAATTCCATTATCTAATAATTAACTTGGAAAAATGTAGTAAAAATAAGCTGGCAAAAATAAAAGAGTTTAAAATGAAACTGTATCAAAAATATAACATCAAAACTGGAGGCTGAGTTGAGTTTAAAAGGCGAAAATGAAAGTGCTGCCTGCAATTTTAATTTCATGACTAATGTATAATTAACATGAAAGTTAATCTACTAACGACCAATGTGAAATGAATCTTAGACTTAAAATATTTATTAATAAATTGGTTATATTCATTTTATCACTGTTTAAAATTCTGAATAATTATCACGCCAATGCAACGCGGACTAATTTAATGCTAAACCCGTATAACCACTTAGCCATTATCAGAAGCACATAATTTTATGTTATTAACACCTAGATTCCTTAAACAGGATACCTTAGACCTCCCTTAGCCTGTATTATTACGCCTGCTGCATGAATTGGCCAATAATCAACTATATATATACGCTTAATACATTCGCTCCAGTCAAGGCCGTTTATCGGCATAAAGACCAAATGTAATGTATACTGAGCCTCATGTTTATATAAAATTAATGGAAAATAATGTATGTTTTTCTGTAACGAAGTCTGTAAAAAGTACAGAGTCGCATTATGTGGTCCATTATTCGAGGGTTTCTAGTCAATTCATAAAAGTATGAATTGACTAGAAACCCTCTTCTGAGTTCACCGTCTAACCACTCATACTCTAGGTAGCTGGTGCAAAAAGGCGGGTTTCAGTGCGCGAAGTCTCCGCGCGCCGGTCTTGTACCCTATAAAATTGCGTAATGTCACTATGATACTGTAAAGTGACAATTATGACTCTATTAAATTAAAACATGATTAAAACTTAAAACCAAAAGCTGCTGTCAAATTAATTTATTCTATGCTAAATATCTACTCGCCGAGCCATGTCTAGTCAAAAATTTTTATTATTATAACATTTAAAAATTGTAAGATATAACTAAAAAAAAAATAACTTGTAACTAGGTTTGAAGACATCGTCTCAATTTGATAACAGCTGGTTAATTTTCTTCCAAAATAATTTATACTGGTTTTTACCAGTATAAATTTTTTTGGAAGAAAATTTCTGGAAAGAGTTAGAACACTTGTACCTTAGAAATATAAAGGCGGCGACGTCAAAATGAAAATCAGAGTTTGGGAAGTAATGACAACGAAGTTGATGATTCAAAGAAGAAATAAACAGTGTCCAATTTAAGATGTGAATTTTACGTCAAAACTATGGATTTCAAGCAAAATAAACGCGCGAAGAACTCGCCGTGTGTTTATTAACACCAACGCCAAGCATGGTACAAAAATTACCAGAGTTACGCGTAACTTCATAAAGATATATTTAATCAGTTTAACAATTTTCAATGTGTACATCTTTATACAAAAAGCAACAATAAAAATGTATACTCCCAATGATACTATTATTAACACGACGGCCATATTATTTGGCCTAATAAGATAGGAAGATAAAAATGAGTTAATTGCACCTCGTGTTTCCTACTCACGGCGAGACCAGCGTCTGGAACATCTCACGCGTGAAAACTACAATCGAACCATTAATTGATGTACTAATAGCATATTTAATATTTATGACAATGATTGCTTCAAAGCACGATTTTAAAATATAGCTAACATTAAATATGAAGGTTCGTATTGTTTTCCAAAGATTTTGAGATAGGTTTAAACATAAGCAATTTGCAAGCGTTTTGAGTTATAATGAGGTGATACGTACATCATATCATTACGCATACAGACATATTGAATAAATTAACTTGAGATTGACCACATCTGATCAGTCCCCAATGACATGTCGTATATAGAATTGGAAACGATATATCTGTGTTTGTACCACGTCACTTTTTATGATATTCACAGTAATAATAATAAAAATAAAAGCTAATAATAAACTTACTTCATGGTATGTTGCATCGGTGCGCGCAACTTCCGTTACATGCTGAAAATTCATTCGGATCTTTTTCCTAACTCGCCAAATATAACTTTAACAAATTAAATCGTAATAAATTTCCCAAAATATCTTCTATATAATAGAATAATACCATGTTGTGAGGCTGATAAAATTTGCTTAAACCCATGCCACGACAGACCAGGATAAATATTACCTTTAAAACTTTACGAAGAATGGACTACTTTTTTTTTTACCCGTGCAATGGGAAGACGGATAAATAAATGTCTACAGTTTTTGCGCACCCAGGAGCGCGTGCGGTATGTGGGAGTCGCACCCACTAAACAACCGTCTGAAGCATAATAAAGACACGTGTGATTAGCCCGATAGCTCCTACGACTTCATGGAAGCAGCCAGAAGGCACACTAGGATGTCACCGACGCGAAGATGTTGGGAAAGCCCTAAGGGTTACTCGATGCCAAATAATTCCGGTGGCGCGGGCCTTCGGATAAGATTTACGTTACTAGTATAACGTGGAATGGACTACTATGACACTGATCTATAAATACTTATTAATGCCCTGTCACTTTTTTTTATTAATAGGTTACACAATTTGCCTCTTTCCTGTAAGATGGGAAAGTCGAGGATTTCCTAGATCCGATGAATATAATGAATAAAGGATAAGTTTTCGGAATGGCGTCGGGATTTACCTTTTTACCAGAGTTTAGCTTTTTTAATGTTCTAAGAATTGTTCATTCATTGAAACGTAACTTAGATACGGTAAGCATTGTGTGAAAGTATCAATTGTCTATTGTCGTTGTTTTGAAAATGTTGATGGCAAACATACACAAATCATTAGCAATGGTGTTGTCCTTCATAGTAGAAGGTTACGCAGATTTACTTTATGTAAGTAATAATCCCATCAAAAACAAAACTTGAAAAAAAAGTCTCGCAACTCAGATCTTTTACCGTAAAAAGATGTGAGATCCATGTAATACCAAGTCGGTTGATTTATTCACTCCCTATTTAAGGGGTTTTGCTAATCTAACAACATCTTATAGTGACCACATTAATATTAAAAATATTTATGTTTAAATAAAATAGATTGACTTTGCAATCGCTCTAAACAATTTTATTTACTATAATGTGTATTGCTTGTGAATTATATTGTGTTTTCATACGATGGCCAAGTCAATCTATTTTATTTAAACATAAAAGATTTTACCCACCGACTTGTATTACATGGATCTCACAACTTTTTTCGGTAGAAGAACTGAGGTGAGAGACTTAAATACCAACAACGAACTTTCATAAAGCTCACTCTCTTTCTTATGAGCTTTTCGCTACTAGAAGTTCATTAGAGTTTTGATGATCGGTCAGTCAGTCAGTGAGTGACAAAATTAAGAAATTTTGACTAGTTACAATTCTAAAAGTACTGGTTCAAATTGAATGAAATTTGTAATAATATACCATTTTATACAATTCCTGTTTGGTTTCTGAAAATACAGGCTTCTAGTTTAATCCGCAACGAAGTTATAGGGGGCCGAAAATGACCTGAACTCCTTCGTGCCGCTTTTTTTTGCTCGACTTAGCGGGGGCACGGTAGCAGGTGTATCTTTGGCAAGTTTCAACCCGGTTTCGATCGGCGAGGTCCCCGCGCCATAGCCTTCACTCCCTCGAAATTGCGTTCGACAGTTTCGATACTATGAAGTGACACTTCTAACTCTATTAAAACCAAACGGTGCTGTCAAATTTATTTACTCAATAGTAATAATTTATGTCTATGATGTAAATGGTAATAATAAAATATACAGTCCACGCGAGCGAAGGAGCGGGTGATTGCTAGTCCTAGTAACGTTACTAAAGTGCATTTTGTGTATTTCAGTAAATCAACGATATCACCAATATGCACCATTATTTTTAACGTACACGTGTACAAATTACAAGTACAAGGCGAGTTCTCTATCATAAGGCCATATATAAAAGCAAGCAGACATGTGAATTACTAAATATAGTTAAAATTAATTCAGACAGATCGGACTAGCTGACCTACGAGAAAAGATTTATGAAGAACTAGCTTTCCCGCGTGGCTTTCTTTTGTACTGAGATCACAACAGAAAAGCGACGCGAAAACTTAATTACAAAATTAGCCTGCAAATATATCCCATAGAAATCCTCCAGAGGTTCTCATTTCCCTCCGTTATTGCGTGAAAGGATAAACCAACAAACACACTTTTGTACTCATATCATTACGGATTTGTGCAAATTTTCAAGTTGACAGGCGTATAAATAGATTATAATAGATTATTTTCATATCAAACTTTAAAACCTCTTTTCATCCTTTAAGGGTTAAGTTTACGAAATCGGTAAAGTACATACATGTTTAAGTATTCGTTTGGTAAATTATTTTTGCATGATCTGAGTTATAACTTCAGACCTTGCTATAATAATCTACCAAATCTTAACACTCTTTTTACCTTTTTAGGGATTAAATTCTATACTACTCCTCCTTAGTAGATAATACCTACTGAGAAAGGGTATTTTAGAATTCTACTATAATATCTACTAGATATACATTTCCATAAGAAGCAATAATGCAAAATTACAAATTCCCGGACCCAGTGGTTTAAGCTGTACATCGTACATATATTTCTCAATGAGTTAATTGATCCGTCATCAAGAATTTAATTATTTTTTTCACTTTTCGAAATTTAAATGTTTTTTTTTTCAATTTTAAAAACTACTGTATTATTTTTTTAAATATTCCACGATTGGTCAGTCTTTATTATTTAAATCATCTTTGTCGCTGACAATACATAAGTTATTGTTGAAAATTGCCTGTAACGTTGTAATAAAATAAAATATACAAAAATAAACTATGTATTCAATAAATATTCCATCGATGCTGTATATCTTTTTTTTTTATTGGATTTAATTTCAGATTAGTCGTAGATTATTTGATATGGGGTTATGCCGTAACAGCAAGAGAGAGGTCCGTACACTTCTCACGTGCACCGGACTGCCTTGAACGACCTTGCCGTCGCGTACTCAAATTACATTATATTATCACTACATATGTACACTTGTTGGCAACGTGTGTTTTTTGTTGCACGGAGAATGTAACCTAAATATTTCCGAGTTGCAATCATAAAATTCTTTATGAAATTTAATTATTATTTCTTACGTCCCAATAACGATTTCTCTAAATTAGTGATATTTCAAGGAGTATCAGTTTTGATAAACGGCTGTGTTATTTCAATATTAAATACCTAGCAAATCTTATGCCATCCCAAAAAGTTTGGCCTCCAAAAATTTTTGATACTTTACATTGTTTTAAAAACTCCAAATTCTCGCATTTTATTGTAGAACTGCAAAGTATGATAATACTTGACAGATGTAATTAATAGCATAGCTATTTATAGTTTTAGATTTTTCAAACTGTTTAAAATCACACGTTTCCTTATAAATTAGATTCAACTTCATTTTTATCCGTGCAGTGCCTTTGTATGAATTGAAGTAACCAAAGCTCGAAGCCAGGCAGAATTAATCGCTTATACATGCGAAATAGCCTTATAAATTAAAAAGAGATATTCAGGAAATTGACATAGTTTTTAACTACAATGAAAATGGTAAGAGGTAGCGGGAACGGGATAGAGTATAATGAGTGAGTAAGTGCGATAAAAATATTAATTTATATGTTCTAGGTCATCATGTGTCAATTCGCCAAAATATTGGAAAGGATTGTAACGGGCCAGTTAGCTAGTGTGGTTTGCCGCCATATCATACCAAATCAACATGGTTTTTATAGAGGACGCAGCGTTGATACAAACCTAATTAGTTTTACTGAGTTTATTCTGGACGCAATGGATGATAACCACCAGGTGGACGCCGTGTATGCCGATTTCACCAAAGCTTTTGATAAAATTTGCCATAATACATTACTTTTGAAGCTCTGGGGACTCGGTATACACGGTGATCTTCTGCGTTGGGTTGAGTCATATGTCAATAATCGTAGTCAAGCTGTTGTTCTTGGTGGTTTTACCTCACAATATAAGAACGTATGTTCTGGTGTGCCTCAGGGGTCACATTTAGGTCCTTTGCTTTTTATATTATATGTAAATGATATTACTGAATTCGTTTCAGGCGCTCAGGTTCTGTTATACGCCGACGATACTAAGATTTTTAGAGTAATTCGAAATATTGAAGATTGCGAACTTCTTCAAAAAGATTTAAATAATTTTGAACTTTTCTGTGATAAATATAACTTAACTTTGAATATCGAGAAATGTTACCAAATTACTTATTCTAGAAAGAGACACCCGTTGCACTTTGACTACAATCTGAGTAATAAAAGTTTGAATCGTGTGACAGAAGTTCGAGATTTAGGAATAATAATGGATACCAAATTGAACTTTACGCAGCATATTGATAGAGCTCTTGGTATGGCATATAAACAGTTAGGTTTCATATTGCGAATTGGGAAGGTATTTAAAAACCCTTCCACTTATAAATTGTTATATAACAGTTATGTTCGAAGTCGTCTAGAGTTCGGTTGTTCTGTTTGGTGCCCCCAGTATAATATTCACATAGATAGACTAGAAAATCTTCAGAAAAAAATTGTTAAGCAATTAGATTACAGATGTGGAAATACATACACAGATTATCAGTCTAGCGCTGAGCGGTACAGAATAGAATTGCTTTCAGATCGACGCGTCTTTGTTGATGTAAATTTACTATACAAGATTTTAAACAATTACATTGATGCTCCAGCACTTTTATCCAGAATTTCTTTTAGAGTGCCTCGTAAGCGAGAAAGAAGTTGTCGAAAGATGAACCTATTTTCTATAAATACATCAAAAAGTAGACATACCCGAAATTCATTTGTTAGACGTGCGTGTGAAGTTTACAATCATAGGTTTGGCAATGTTGATATTTTTAGTAATTCCTTAGCTGTCTTTAAAAAATGTATTAAGTCGGCATTTACTGAAGGAGATAAAGTTTAAGGTCAGTTTATTTATTTATCAGTCGAGTAGGTGGACCACGGCTAAGTTACTAAATAAATTTAAAAAAAAAAAAAAAAAAAGGTCATACTTAAGAGGCGGTTTCGAAATTGATTCTTCAACAAACCGAAATGCAACGCAGACGCTTTCTAAACAGCGTTTTTACTCGAATTAGTTGCGATTTCTACTTCCGTTTTTTGTTTTTAATGTAATGAATATGGAATAAAAAACAAACTGTAATCCGTTTTGCGCCGCTTGCCACATCTCTCTTTGCCAGTCAGGTAAAATAACCTTGAAGTGAAGAAACTGGGGCCACGGTACTTGCAGTTTTCTTGTCATCTCAAGTTGCTTGTTTTTAGGGTTTCGTACATTTAAGATAAAGAAACCGGCCAAGTGCGAATCGACTGGCACACGAAGGGTTCCGTACCACCATACAATATTAAAAAACGAGCGCGACGTTAATCGAACTTAACCATTAATCGTTATTATTATGTAATTTGCAATGTATTATGTAAATGCCGAAGAACCGACAACCGATGGGGTAGACGGGTTCTCGAGTGGAGGTCACGTATTGGGAAGCGAAGCGTTGGAGGCCCCTTGCCAGGTGGACTGACGACTTGACGCACCATACCGGAGGTAATTGGATGCGGAAGGCGGAGGACCGTGTGTGGTGGCGAGCCTTGGGAGAGGCCTATATCCTGCAGTGGAGAGACACGGGCTGATGATGATGATGATTATGTAATTTAAGAATTATTGTATAAATATATTTCATTTTTATTTCGTAAGTTATTTAGAAGGCACTCGATTCTCTCTGACTAATCCGAAAAGTAATAACATGAGTGCACTGATAGCTAGAGACAGTTTTTATTACTTATTTTATTACAGTGAACTTTTGAAATTTAGTATCGATTGTGAAGAGAATAAGCTCTGCCAAGGAAAGTGTAAATTTATAGTACCTAGTAATGCAATGTAGTTGTCACCATAAAATGTTTTTTTTTTTTAAATTATCTTTTACAATAACATCACACAGATAAAATGCATCTAGTTTTCGCTTATAGATTAAACGCTATCTGTCATTTTGTATGGAATTTTTACAAAATGTTTACAAAATTTTTACTTGTAAAAGTACATTTTATAAGTTAATCTATAACTCGTTAAATAAAACTATAACGCGTCTTGTTAGCTGTGATAGTTTTCCTTTTGATTATGTTACATATACTCCTGTCATAAATTTTTTCACATATCCAAACACATTGGTGTAGCTGGTAGGGGGTGGGGGGGTGAGGAGGGGGACACATGACTAACAAAAATTAGGACTTTAGGAGTGTATATCTCAAAAACTGTTGACTTAAATAAAAAAAATTGTTTGAAACCTTGATATCATTTTTTAAGACCTATCGTTTGGTACCTCTTGCGTTAATATACGATGAATTTTTTTCCTACTTCAGTTATATGCAGGCGACCTATCCCAAAAAAAAAATTCTTAATTTCATTACGTCGTTGTGTAGCGGTACATAGAATACACCTACCTTCCAAATTTCATCTATATATTGTCAATAGTTTCCGAGATAAACCAGACAGACAGACGGACGGACGGACATGGCGAAACTATAAGGGTTCTTTTTTTGCCATTTGGTTTTTCGGTGGCAGTGTAAATGTAATCCATGCAGACGAAGCCGCGAAATCTAGTAATAATAAAATTAAATGTTATCAGATTTGTTTACAGGAAATTGTTGTTCGCAAAGAAAGTTTTGATTAAATTTTAAGAAAAAAATATATGCAAAAATAAGTTTTAATAACTGTAATGAGAAAAGATTGTAAGACGTCGCTGTTCAAAAGGTCGGTGGAATAATTGAAATATATATCTGGTTTAATAATCAAGGCTGGTTCCTACCGTCACTGAACGTAGAAATATACTACAACAATAATAAAATTCTTTATATTATATTATTATTAAAAACTCACAATTTATATTTTTCGGGCAGCAACGGGTCCTTTTGGGAACTCGGTGTGTACTAACGGAAACAATATGTGATTAGCTGCTTTGAAATCTGGCGCCACTTTTAATATAACTATAACAACAAATTAACCGTAAAATGAATATAGTTAAAACGTCAATTACGATTAATTACAATCGTTTCTTTGTTTTGGCGATATTTGAAAAAGATTTATTAAAGTTTGTTTGAAAGTAAAGTAATTATAAATGATTTATAAAATATTATCGATTTTATTACGAAAATATCAAATTGAATACCTACCAAATTTCTGTACATAAATTCAATGTTATGCCGGAAGTAAGTAAAAATACGTAACTTGGAGCGCGAAAGGCTTATTTTGAAGTTATTTGCGTTATATTAGTATTAATAATAGCGACGGACGGGCAACGTGGGTTGTTCATTACATTACATAACATCAACAAGCCGACAGTTGATAAGCCTCAGGAGTAAACTTTTTCAATTTTCCAGTTCCGCGCTTCGACGACCTGCGAAGGGGTGATATTCTCAAATGTGGTAACAGTATAAAAAAACATTTCTTAAATCTACTCTAACGTGTAATAACATCCTTCACTCTCCTTCCGAAAACGTCAATTCATGTTAATAAGTGAACGCGTAAATTGATTTTCAATAAAACTGAACTGGTTTTTTAATGAGATTTCTACTGATTTTCTAAGCCAAATCATTATTAGCTTCCAACTTCATTATGGAAGCAATTAAACGTAAATGAAAATTAATCTTACGGCACCGATTTCTTTGCGTTTTAATTAAAATTTTTTTTTTATTTAGTTTTAGAAACAATTAATAGATATAAAGATCAACAAAACAAATTAACAGTTCACTCTTACCCTGAAATGTGTCATTTCATTTATTTAGAAATATATTTACATATAACTTATTTATATATAGCTTAAATTAGTTTAGTTTTAATATATAATACGAAAAATATACGAATAGCTGCCCTGAAGTCGTCAATTATTCGATACGACACACCTCTTCCATAAATATTAGTTTTGCTCACAGTTGGCCGCGCTTTGAGATGTTTTTTGTGTCAAAACAAAGTGCGTCACGCGTCGTTCGTAAATAACGAATCCTAGAGGAACATATACGAATATTAAATTTTTCGGGGTCGTTCAGGCAATGTATGAAATGATGTTCAATGTTTAAACTATTTTACACTTTACTTAGGAAATGTATAGAATACCTAGGTATTATATAGAATGCCGGTTGAAGCATAGGTAATGTATGTAATAGATTATTCTTCTCTATGATTTAATTAGATTGGTCTTTTGAGATCTGATGATGAAATGATAGACTGATCTTTTGAGAGCTAATCCTAATTTCAACTTCCACCAGCAGACAGCGCTAATAAGACATGTGTTCTATTGGTTGGTATGTATAAGTACCTACGAGTTTTTGCGTCGAGAGCGTTTCTCACATAGCAGTTCCCTTCGGATAAACGTTTCCATTTACAACGTACCAAAAATTACTGCAGAAAGTCGCCCTGTTAATTTCTTACCATTTGATTATGAAAATTTGATCATGATACGAAAAAAACCAACAGTTAACCTAACACAACGAACGAGTTGCAACTTGTTTACGGGGTAGTCCCGCACGCCGCACACGCGTCTCCTTCCCGTGGTCGTTCATTATACACATTGCCTGATGCGCTTCGGGCATTTTATACAATACCTAGGCAATGTATGAAAAGAATTGTATCATATACATTGCCTGAATGTTTTAGGCAATGTATATAATGCCTAGGCGTTCTATACAATGCCGGATTATACACATTGCCTATAACATATACACAGGTCGACGACTTGGAGACCTAAGTTTGATTTTTTTTGTAACAGAACTTGGCCTTGACTTTTTGTTTCAGTCGAAAAAATTTCAGTGATTTTTTTTCAGGTCTCAGGCTTAAAACAGAGCGACGCTGCTTGGCTAACTTTCACAACGCATTACCTCATGCCGAATGCGTCGATAGAGGCGTGCATGTTAGCCAAGCTACAAAACGCGCTGCTGATTGTCAGCGGAGCTCTGTGTGGTTGTATTTGACATCAAAAGAAGCGCTGACATAGTACGCGACCGACATCAGCGTCGCTCTGTTGGAGGCCTTAAGACTCACGAAAACTTTTTGAAAATTCCATCTTTTTATTTTGTATACTAAAGACCAAACATATTTAATATACTCATCAAAATTATATTCCATACGAAAGCTAGCTGTTTTTCTGTCTGTCTATTACGTTTTCACGGCTTGACCGCTGAACGGATTTCGTAATTTACTATAATAGGATGACTTCAATTTCGAGGATGAACATACGTTACTTTTTAGCCCAGAAATGTAGTATGTTCGTTACATTCCCAAGGCCCCACCGCTGAACCAATCATCGCTCATGCCGATCATGAATCGAACAGCCACAAAAACAAGACTAAACAATGACTTGCCCGTGGTACTACCAGAGTTGTACTACCAGTTGGTCCACGGGAGATTTTTTTGCCCGTGCATCTAACTACCTACTAACTAGTACAACTTGTTGGTCATGGACTAAACTAACAGGACTTATAAACAAGACTTCAATGTCGATTTTAGGTAAAACACCTTCAAATTAACCTTGATATAATTCTAAAATTTATAATTATAATAAACATAGGTTTTCGTATAACCCTAGTCACAGTTCATTACAAAACATGCCATTTTTTCTATTCGTAATAAGCATCGTAAGGGCGTCGTTGTCTAGAACGCATTAGGTATATAGACTATAAATATATTTTTCACTTTTTGAAGTGAAAACTTCTTTAGCATCGTTGGGATTTGAAAGTCGATGAAACTAAAAAGCGACAGTAAAAAGAGACAGATACATAAATTCATAAGATTTAACGTGGGAGAAAATGAGATTGAAAGCATTATACAGTGTTTTCGTGGTTCTCTTTGTGCTCTGCTTCGTACCCCTCCACTCGTGTTTACCAAAGCATAGTGGGAGATTGCTTGGGCCTTAGCGTGGTACGTGCTAAGCTTGAGAAAAGGATCACAACAACCGTGGTGTCTTGTATACGTGTACGTATTATTTATAATAAAATTCTTCAAAAATTTCTGCAAACTGCAGAATATTGTCGCGATTCTTAAAAAAAAGAGAGAACAAAATTAAAAAGACAGCAAAAAGTTCAACGGAGCGTGTTCGTGAATTTCGTGCACGCCGAAAAGCGTTGTTGAATATGAAAAATGATAGTTCTATTACGCATAATGATGATTTTACTGTTCAAAATAGTGAAAGTTCCCGAAATTTTACATTCGTCTCATTGTCTTGAAACCAAAATTTTTGGAGGTTTCACTTCTACCACGTGTGAATTGCACGCATGATTTTTATCTATAAATAGGAGGCAATAGAAGCCTCTCAAAGTTTTATATGTTATTTAAATATGCTAAGTAGGTACCTAAGTATCTACGTGTGCTGTTTTTAGTAAACAAGACAAAAATACTGTGCGGTAGTATACGGAACCTTCTTCGGTGCATCACTCTGACTCGCACTTAGACATTCCATTCCACCAGCCCATTATGCCCCACTGCTGGAGCTTAGGCCACCTCTCAGGGTGAGGGGGTTTGGGCTTAAGCCACCACGCTGCTCCAGTGTGCGTTGGGAGATTTTAACAACTGCCATTTGTTGATGGCACCCGAGAACGTCAGCTTAACGTGTTCTCCAAGGCACGGTGTCAATGATAGTTATGTACGCCCAGATCTGAACTACGGGCGCACGGCTTTGTAAACTCGAAATAGGTTCACTGCACTCGGACTATCACGGTACTCGGCCGTTTTTTATTAATTATGTATATGTATGTATTGATTATATGATATATCACCAGTTGTCTAGTACCCCATAATACAAGCATAATACTTGCTTACTTTGGGAGTAGTGATGACGATATGTGGGATGTCCCAGATTATTATTATATGACAAAATGCAAAAGTTCATTCATATTTTGTATTGGTAAATGACCTTATAACATATACACTCACTGAAGCATTTTATGATACACCATATTGTTTCATAATATCTAACTAGGATTTGTAATCGAGTGTCCAATGACATGGTTTATTAATAGCAGATTCAATTTCTTGCAACAGTATGTCAATCAAAAGACGTTTCAACATGAGTGTCAAAAGTAGACTAATCAGCAATACGAGAAGTAGTACCTTTTAAACATAAATATGAAAATTTTGATCAATAGTTTTCCAGTAATAATCCATTACCTAACACTCAATTACCATTTTATATTAAATGAATAACATTAAATAATCTCAAAATGTTACCAGCGTATAAGAACAAAAAACCAGTAACAAAAAGTGTGATTGGTGGAACTCACTTAGATACCAAAAAAAAAATCATATTATGTAATGTTTTTAAATCTCGCGAATTAACAACTGTTGCATACTTGTTATGTACGCACAAGTCTGCACAAACCCACTCTTATACCTAGTACGCACTAGAGCACGCTCACTTGAATGAGCCGCTCATTTGCCCGAGTGTCAGACCTCCCAAGTGCGGACGTCTGAGCGCGCTCGCCCCGAGCAAGTCTGAGCACGCTCAGGGCGAGCCGCCACTTTGTCGGTTTTCTGCCGTGCTCAAAGGTGAGCCAGTTACTCGTTCAGCGCTCAGTGTGGACGGTCGAATCAAGATATATACGCTCACGCTCAGGCATCTTGAGTCACGGATCGCCACTGAGGACTGAGCGGCTTAACTTAATTTAAAAATACACTGAACATCTCCTGAGCGCGCTCACGTTCCTGAGCGGCTCATTCGTGTGAGCGTGCTCTAGTGCGTACAAGGCTTTACGGTAGTGTGTCTGTCTACCGACCGTTATTATGCGAATCGTTTGAAGTTGATGTTTATCGAAAATAATAAAAGTAATGATTTTAGGCCTGACCATGATGCAACCATAATAAATTAGTAAAGAAAACGCTAGCGGATCATCTTCCATAATTTATTTACTTATTCATGTTGTTTATATGTATTTTACCTAAAATGAATTATATGTATTTGGAGTATAAAACCTACGGGTTCCGGCCGTTGTTGTCGAAGTTTGGGGAATTGATATTCTTTTGAATAACACATTTTCTTTAGGTAGTTATTCATGTGAATCGTCTAACGGTACGTAAAGTGAAAAGTGAAAATTCAAGATCAGCAAAAATTTTGTTAATATTGTATTTTATTATATGATACCTACACATAACATATAACATCTTCTAAATCTTCATGACATTTCATGATACTTTGTGATATTCCATATTTCATTACATTTATACACTTTGTGACCCTTCATAACAATTCTCGGCATTTCATGACAGTCCTGCTGCATTCGCGGTATCCGTCCACTTCCTGATATTTTTCAGCCATGATTTCTTTCTACAATCATAAGGCTCTTTTTAAAAAGTTTTCTATATCCGTCTTTAGGATATTAATAATAATAATAACGCATATATCACAACAACGTCTAAGCCCGAAACTAAGCATTAGCTTGTATTTTGGGTACCAAGCGAAGACACCACATACATATAACAACCAAGACCCGGCACCAGTATTAATATTCATCATATAAATACTGACCCGACCTGGGATTCGAACCCAGGATCTCCGGCTTCGTAGGCAGGGTCGCTACCCACTGGGCTAAGCGGTCGCCCGCAGCGGATGCAAGTTATATAAGAAAATAACTTGCAGGACAAGCCTTTCGTCAAAAATGATCCACCGGTTTAGTCGTGAAAAATATTGCTTCACAATTATTTTTTTTTAATGTTTGGAGTGTACTTTATGTATTTACAATTTTTTTCACATGGGCTAAAAACTAATACAGACTTTCATAATTATTGTGTGTTTCATAAAATGTGAAATATTATCATGTGCTCATAGTGACAATCAGACTGTTATTTCCAAAGCAACTTACCACTTCTAATTACCTATTTTGTTTGGTGGGTATAACTAAAACATCAGCTACAGTTTGAAGACCGATCAGTCCAGCAGGTAGTAGAATAAAAAGAAAACATAAAAATAAAACTTTAATTCAGCAATTAAAGTTGAAATCGTCTGTTGCTAGAGTGACCGATCGTCAAAGATCATCTTTGAAGGTCAAAAAGGCAGTCATTCAACTTTGATACAACCGATAAAACATTCCAGATCGTAAAATCGTAAAAACAAATTATGTAATTTTCATTTAACATCAATTTAAGTACATCGTCATGGCTTAGTCAGAATAAAGTTTTTTTTTTGTTATATGGTCGACTACTTTGCGTTTTTAGTTAGGACTCACGAGCAGTTTCTTCAGTGTTGTTAGAAGAAGCGATTTAACACATTATTATACTTCTTTGGAAATAGTAAAAGTGCATAGACGTTCTAATATTAAATCTAGACTAAAATAATAAAGAGGATTTTTTTTTTTGGTTTTGTATGTTTGTAACGATTAAACTCAAAAACTACTAGACCGATTACAAAAACTCTTTCACAATTAGAATGCTACCATATTCTTGAGTAACATACGCTATATGTTATTTTCAAACTAACTTTACGCTCGCGGTTCCACTTCGTGGACATCACAGTTGTACCGGAACCGGTATGATTTTTTTGTATAGATATAATTTATAAGCTGAAGAGTGACATAGGCTAATTTTTATCTCGGAAAAAGGGGTAGCGGTACAACTATGTAATCCACCCTAGCGCAGTCGCGGCGGAAAGCTAGTTATTAAATAATTCCTATTTATATGAAAAATTAAATTACGCGGTTTGTATATTTATTTATCACTTGGGTGTAGAAGTAGGTATACTTCTCACCTACCTGCTATGAGTATTTATATATGAAGTTATACATGTAATAAGCTCAGGGTCCATATGGTGAAGTATAATTTTTTCGGACTCATAGGTATGTTCCATATAGGTATTACTGACAAACGTGGATTGATGTTGTAGTTCAACGAACAGAAAAACAAGAAAACAATCTGACCTTATATAAGAGTCTAGATGAATTACATTAATTGAACCGTTATCATTTATTGTATGGCAACCTTATCGTGCGCAAACAACAGGGGTTGAAGTATCAATATAAATATTTTGCCTTTGGGTATAGTTCAACGTTTACTATGAGTGGTGTTTTAGTTTACTCTAAAAGAAAAGAAATCAGCTCTTGACAATTTAAGACAGTTTTTCACTAAAAGGTGGCATCGCGAATTCGAGTTTCACTCCTCTTCATCATCATCATCATCAGCCCGTGTCTCTCCACTGCAAGATGTAGACCTCTCCCGAGGCTTGAACTCCTCTGCATACAGTTATTAAACTTGTTAATAAAAAGACTTTAAGAATATCTCAAATAATCTGTTCGTTCCCACCTTATTTCTCACATTACTTATGCAACATTTACCAACTTAAAAAAAATCGTTTCAAGTACTGTGCTGATACATATCAGCCCATTATGCTCCACTGCAGAGGCTTAGGCCTCTCCTCGGGATGAAGGTGTTTTGGAGCTTAATCCATCACGCTGCTCCAGTGCGGGTTGATAGATACATAAACACACTAATTACATACATGTACTTGGATCTCCGATGATTTGTCGGCACACCTAGATGTATATATATAACGTATACATCACAACGACGTCTAGGCCCCAAACTAGGCATTAGCTTGTGTTTTTGGGTATCAAGCGAAGACACCCGGTGCCGGTATGATACGGTTTACTGAATGATAGAATCTAGCCCACGTATAGTACCTGCATAAACTAACATTGCATGGTCTCATTTGCGCTTTAGACTCCGTCGGCGTACAAGTTATATGACAACCAATACGATGCCGAAAGCGGCGTACACGATTCGAGTCAGTTTCATGTATGACCTCTGCAGTGGTCTGCGTCATTTTGACGTACAGCGTGCCTTCGAATTAAATACTGGTTTGTGTAATAAAATTTTAAAAAATACTACAAGAAATAAAGGATGCGTCGTCGAAGGTCTAGTAGTAATCCGGTCAGTCGTAGCGCGAGCGAAAGAATATGAAACCAATATTGAAATTGTTCGTTTTTATTCAAAGCAAGACTTGCATCGCTCAGTACTACTTTGTTTTAAATTCATACAAATCAAACCAAAACGTTTCTATTTAAAATAAATACATCTAGTCAATTTTTTGAATGCCAAGTAACAATGAAAAGTTCTTCGAAATTAAAGCCAAATGTCATCTGCTGTCAAATTTATTTATTCCTTGTGAAAAGTAGATAGGTATACAAAATTCTATAATTTGTACCTGATTGAAATTAGAAATACTTAAGAACGTAACTAACATATTTTTATTTTAAAAAGAAATAACTGCTATTTATATAGTTAAACTTTCAAAATAACAATTTTTCCGATACACAATTCAGCCAGATATTTATGAAAATTCATCTGACGTTGAAATTGTCCCTGTGACGTCATCTGAACAGTTGAGCTTATTTAATATTTACTTTCATTGTCACTACGTCAAATGAGATGTAATCCTCACGAATAAATCAAAATATTATGACTTTTCACAGTCTCACATAATGCGATATCCAGCGATATTGAACATCTGTTCAAATTATAAACCTTTGTGGTTCAAATGATGTCAGAGGAATATTTTATTGATCGACTTTTGGAAAAATATTACCAAAGACTTACATATTTTTTTTTTTTCAATAGTTAAAGGTATAGATTTGTGTATATTTTCTGAAAAAATATATCAATAATATTTTAAAAATTTTTTGAAATCTCTGATTCTCAAGTTGTTATTTTTATTTATTATTTCATATCAAGTCGGTGATATCAAGTAAAAAAGACTCATTTGTTAGTAAAACACTTACATTAGAACCTAAATGTTAGTAACATAATATAAAATATAGTCAAAATTAAAACAAACTACAAATCACAAATCAACATCAAATTGTAGAAATTAACTAAGTCATATACAAGACGTATATACTATATCTACTCTATATGAAATGGCTATCCGAGAAAGAACACAAGTCACAATAAGTCACAATTTTCACGAAATTCATTAAGTGATGCTGTTCTTTTCATGGACACATCCATGTCCTCTCCCAAACGACCAATTCACACTAAATGAAGGCGGCAACAGCGACCAATAAAAGGACACGGAGGGGGAAAAAGTGTTATCTTAACTTCATATGAACAGCGTGAAAACCTGCGGGCTATCATATTACCTCTTACTGATAAGGCCCTCCGTTCCCTCTCAATATCATGGTCGTACATTAAGACAGGCGTGGCCCATGTGGCTCAGTTACTTAAACTGCGTAGCCCTTTCTAGAGAGACTCCACACAGCTTAATGGATGGCATCTCAGTGACATACCCAGTACGCGTCTCAAAGAACATAAACTGACTTCCCAGTATTGTACATTAACCCATGACTCTCAGCCACCTCTCAACATATGCTTGACATGTACTTAGCAATCTGTTCAGCCCACTATTAGATATATTTTCATACATATCTCAACAAAAACAATGTTCATAGATATAAATACTTTTTTATTGATGTTTATGAGTTTATTTAGAGAACGACAGGTTTTTTTGTTTAATTTGATATCTGCCGCCCGACTCCAGAGCAGAATCATCATCATCATCAGCCCATTTTACCCCACTGCAGGGGCTTAGGCCTCCCCCAGGGTGAGGAGGGGGGTTTTGGAGCTTAAATCCACCACACTACTCCACTGCGGGTTGGGGATTGTAACGACCGCCATCTATTGACAGCGTCAGGGACCGACTGCTTAACATGCCCTCCGAAACACGGAGTCAGTGATAGTCAATGTCATTGGTACACGCCCGGATTCGAACCATGGCTCTATGGCCTTATCAATTTGAAACAGGTTCGTTGCACTCTGGGCTATCACGACACTATGATATATTACCGCACGACATATTATCACACTATGGAAATATCTAAAATAAACAATTCTAGCCGTTGTTTTTGTTATTTTTGTTAATAATTTTCCTAATTTGTCTTACCGTTTAAGAGACTGAATTCAGTCTTTTAGTTAGCAGATTAATAATATATTTACTCCATTGTAGTTTATCAAACCTAGAAGTTTTGCATCTTGTTCAATTGTCGTGATAGGCGATTGGTAGCGAGCTCGCTTCTTGTTTAGAAGGCTGTGGTTCGAATGCTAGGGCATGTACCAATGAGATTTTTCTAACTTATGTACATAACTATTACTGACTCGGTGCCTCGGAGAGCACGTTAAGCCGTCGGTCCCGGTTGCCATCAATGGATGGCAGTCATTAAAATCCACCTACCCGTACTGGGCAGCGAGTGGGGCATTCATGGGCTGATGGTATGGTATGGTTAAAACTCTAAACAGTTTTCAATAGTTTTTTTTTATAACGTTATAATGTTAAGCAACAGATTGTAAGCAAAAAATCATTTATATCTATACATATTCGTGTTTCTGAGGTTTGATTTAATTATTACATACATTGATTGGCCGAGAGATCCCAACTGCAGAACCAAAGTTCGCGCATTCGATTCCCTCCGGGACAAATATTTGTATGCATGAACATATCTATTTGTTCCGTGTCTGGACGTAAAATATCTACATATGTAAATATATTATAAGGAATATTTAAGTATGTATACTAGTTGTCTGTTACCCATAATACAAGCATAAAACTTACTTGCTTTGGGACTAGATTACAATTGTTTGTATATAAATAATTTTTTTTACTGATTTCAACATTTTAATTTCTGTTTTTACGTCTAACAAAATTCTAAGCGTTTTTAAAATTGCATTCATTGTCGAATTTAGGTCGATGTTTCCTAACCGGGACTAATTTGGACTTCGATCCAAGCCAGTTGCCACCTAGAAACACTTATTCGTGAAATGCATCGCTCAGTCCGGGTCATTATCTACAATATAAATAATGAATGTGCAACTTTGTGTTACTTATGCACGCTCCTTGCGTATGTGACCCGCTGCATCCATCGATTTTCTTATCTCACACGAGTCATTTCTATTTTGAGGTCATTTGATAGGCGATAAGGATGTTATAAAATACGATCATTGACGTAAATACATCGAATTCCAGTTAAATAAATTTTAATTAACGAAGCACGTGTGTTTGAATTTGTTTTAACACTTTATCAAATAGTTCAACCACTCCTTATTTTGCGCCAAAAGTGCATGAAACAATTATTATTATTATTTATTTTTAGTACGCTCGATACGTGGAAGAATCGAGTAACAAACATACAAGATTGTTTCATTTTTATTATTTGTGTATTTAATGTATATATATTAGGTTAGAGAAGTCTTCTCGTATTTTGTTTGTTTGAAGTTGTATTATATTGTTTGTTATTATACTCGTATATTCTGATTCTGACATAGCATTATCAGATTTCGGTCTAGATAAAAGAGAGTTATTTTATATATCTCAAAAATAATAATAATAAAAAATAAAACTAATCCAATAATCCACCCCTCGTCGCCCCCGACGCAAATGTCCCCATGACGCTCATCGCATTGCCGCGCTGATTTTATATATTAGTTTGAAGTACCTATTTCTATAGAGTTTCTTACCTGCGAAAACCTTTTATTGACTATCTGATATTTTAATCCATTGTTACTCTAAATAATACAGCTGTTGGTTTTTCTAATAAATAAATAAAGCCAATTTCTTTGGTTCTTCTGTATGTAACTGGGTGGTTATAATACCATTAAAAAGGTGACAATTGAAAAATATAACAAAATAAAAACTGTTTCCTGCCAATATTCACCTGTACTTCTTTCTGTCCAAAAAATTAGTGAATCAAACAAAGAAATTAGAAATTAGATATATTTATTTATTTAATAAAAAAAACCACAACAAGAACTAAATTAACATAGCTTATGAATACATCTGATAGCCAGTGGTGTTAAATTTTATTGCTTATTTTTTCTACAATTTAAGGCGACATCAACCAAGACACTTTCTTCTTTACATAAATGAAAAATCAAACCGACAACAAAAAAGCATTGGTACATAAAATTTTAATGATAGGTACAGTACATAATACTGTATGAGACATTTATGTGTAAGGGTACAGTGCGTGTTGTGTGGGATAGGTAAATGAGAGGGTATGTACGTGTGTGTGTGTGTGTGTGTTATATATACTTATATATGTAGCCTTCATACCGTATAGGAGGCATGTGTGAATTTATGCGACTTTCACATTAACCAATTACATTGCATTCTAGTAATCTGTCTCTGTCACCACGAAGCCTTAAGCCTATGTTGCTGTTTATCGGTTAACACTTCAAGAATCTCGCGCTTAAAGGGTAATTTACTAGTGTTAAAAGCATCTACGTTATTAAATTTGTTATTATAAGTTCGATGTAACCTGTTTATCAGACTATTCCGAACATAGTTAGTTCTATAGTGCATGACAGCAAATAAATCCGTGTTTCTTATTCTAGGTTACGGAGTCACAATGTCCCGGACAATAAATCAGTGCAGTCCTCATAGCCATTGCACAACCCATGCGAGAACGACATATCTGCAAGTTCCCTGCGATCTTCAAGTGTTGTGAGATTATGAAAGGGATTCCAGGATCCCAGATAATTACAACAACTTGTAAAATTTAAATGTTTTATGAATTGATCTTGAATGCTTTCCAGTTTTTGAATATAGTGACATATTGCGGAATCCAGACGATAGACAGATATTTAGAAATTTTGGACTCCACATGAAGGGTTTCCTGCCACGTATAATATGAAAAAAACACGTTTCTTGTAAAAGTTAAAAATTAAATGGGGTCCCATTAATTTTTAACTTTATTCTATTTTTATTATTTGTTGTTACCTATAGCGGCTAAAGTTATACTCACTGTGAAAATTTCAAGTGTCTACCTATAACGGTTCAAGACGATACAGCCCTGTGACAGACGTACGGACGAACAGGGAACCCTAAAAAGAAGAAAGTGACACAAATCACAAACAAAAATTGTGCATTTTATATGGATATAATTCAGTGTCAATAAGAGCAGCAGAAAATTTGTTTAAGCGTTTCCAATTAAGAAAATTTATTGTTAAAGATGCAGTTCGTTTTGATCGCGCTGTTACTGATGAAATTAAAATATTTTTTAAATGATATACTTATAAATTAACAATTTTCGGATTTTTTCCTTCTTTTGCGCTGTGAAACCATCCTTATTGACAAATTATATAATTTTATGAGAAGTAGGTTTTGATTTATTTGAGAGTGATAAAACATGTGGCTTGAATAGCTATTTACAAGTTTGATTTTCACACAGCTACAAGGCAAGGGACCGTATAAGGCCTAAATATTTGATATTAATTTGAACTTTTATTACCTGCACGGATCTCTGAGAAAAACTGTCTCGACAGATAGACAGACAGAGGTACAGCGTAATGTTCCTATAAAGATTCCTTTTTTCTTTTAGAGGTACGAAACTTTAAAAATAAATTATTAAATACTCATTATATTTATTATATGCATAGATTACATGAATATTTCTGGAATAAAAAGTAGCCTAGATAATCTCCGAAAAGTCATTATCCATCAAAATCGGTTCAACCGTTTCGGAGATTCGTCTGGAAAAACAAACATACCGACATAAAAAATTAAAAAAGACGTGTTAGGGTTTTAGTTACGAGAAAATAAACGTAAAAAAGTCATAATTCAAAATCACAGACACTTTTATTTATTTATTTATTTATTTATTTAAATAAATACAGAGTTTGCGGATCCAATCATGAACGTATGGGTTAATAAATGAATACAGATTTTTGGGCATGATTTCGAGGGGCAAATAATAAAATTACAAACAAAATTGTCGAACGCTTCATGTGAAATATCGAATAAAAGGGCTTGTTAAAAGATTTTTTTATATAAAATTCTAATGCATGTACATTAAACAAAATTTACGAAAATCAACCATTCCCATTCCACGTATCTCCAACACTATTGTGCATAAATTTTTGATAAATATGGAAAAAGAGCCTGACTCATAGTTTACAAGAAAACCTAAGCAAATAAACGAATTCTTATTATGGGGTTTATTTTGGCTTCAAATACAAAAAAAAATATATTAAAAACATCGTCGGATAACGTGACGTATAAATATGAAAGAACTCGGTAAGGTAAATACAATATTATTTGTAAATTTTAAAATTATATCATGGTTTTATAATATTAAAAATAAATCAAACGAAAATAGACATTAATTACCATTATGTGAAAAACTACTGAGCTTAAAATTTTGAGAAATATTCAAAACATAAGGCCTGATTCATAGTTTACAGGAAAACCTAAGCTAATAAACGAATTTCATTTTAGGCGCAAATTAAGAAAGCAAAATAAATTGTCAAGTGCACCATGTGACATATTTTGACAATGTCAGAACTAACGAACCAAAAAATTAAGTTCATAGTTCAGTATGCCTAAAGTTTGCATAAAAAGATGCCGAGAAAAAGCGTCTATATACAAACACATTGTATAATGGTGTATAAATACTTTACCTATATACATTTTAGTCACGTCTCAGTGTATAAATAATGTCGTGATAGCCGAATGGTGGCGAGCCCGCTTCTTGTCTAGAAGGTCGTGGTTCGAATCCCAGAACAACTATCACTGACTCCATGCCTCGAAGAGCACGTTAAGCCGTTGGTCCCGGTTGCCGTCACTAGATGGCAGTCGTTAAAATCCACCAACCTGCACTGGAACAGCGTCTGATATGGATGGAATATGGGTATGAATAATATGAGATGTCAACTACATGTGGTTCGATAGATTTTTCACACGAACTCAAAACGAAATAGTTCAATGACATTCGAATATTGAACCTGAATATTATGGCAAGCGTGATAAAAGGCACGGCCGAGCTGTTTTGTAAGTATTCAGGTCGCATTTGAAGAAATGGAATAATACACCGCTATGTTTATCTGGAACACTATTTCCAAAGATAATATCCTTAGGAGTTCATCATTCGTCTGATATGCTCTCATACACTAGGTTTATTTTAGTACTAGCTTTTGCACCTAGCTTCGCCTGCGCGGACCTCACGTTTTTGTACCTTAACCACTAATGGGTCATTATAATCAATATTATTATAATTAGTAAAAATTACAAGACTGATCGATTGGCCGGTTGGTTAGAGCCAATTCTGCAGTTAGAGACCCTAGCTCGTGGTTTCGATTCCCGCCCGTAACAAATATTTGTGTGCATGAAAATGTCTATTTGTTCCGTATCTGGGTGTAAATTTTTTAGATATGTAATATATACGCCGCCTTAATATATATGAAGAATGTTTAAGTATGTGTATCAGTTGTCTGGTAACCCATAAAATATGTATAATACTTGCATATATTGGAACTAGATGGCGCTGTGAGGGATGTCCCATGTCCCATGTACCATGATTATTATGTCAATATGGTTTGGTAACAAACACTGATATGTCTTCTGCGGTGAAAACCAGCTTAACAATGTCTTTCTTCGGAGTTCCATCTATCTCTGTATCAAATATCATCGAAATTGGTTTTGCGGTCTAGCTGTAAAGAGTATCAAACCTATAGACAATTTCGTCCGTCTTTAAGAAGCTGGTCAGTTCAAATCAGTCCAGGAAGGCTGGTTAACTGGTTTAACCTTGAATGGATACCTAAAAAACATGCAGACACACTTCCAATATCGTTTCTCAGGTTTCAATGAGGTACAGAAATTTTTGAATTGTGAGGAAAGTATTTACCAAAGTGTTAATGTTGAAATCGTTTATTATGACAGTCATAGAGTAAATTATTTTGACAGCAGCGTCATGATGACAGTCTAGATATATAATATGACTATTGAATCGATAAACTTCTGGTACCTACGCTTACTAATATTTTGAGGAATAGGTCTGTGATTACTAAAAAGTAGCGAACGCCCGCGCCTTCGTTGGCGCTATTTGCATAATTTTTACAATTTTTCTGGTTTACGTAGCACTTAATATTTTTGAATAAAAAGAAGTTTATAATCTATAATATTCTATAAAATGTGTTCTACCTACCAATGAAAGCCTGGGCTAAAATGGTTCAGCCATTTCGGAGATTAACCCGAACAGACAGACGGACTGACTAAAATTTAAAAACAAAACAATGTATTGTACTTTGGTAACATGTAAATAACCAGAATGTAGGTCCATGAGAAACAGTCTGTGATTTCAAAATCACAGCCATGATAATTTCATTTGTATTTTTAAATAGTTGAAAAAATCGAGTGTTTAATTTCTGCAAGACAAACGAGCGCGATGCTCTTTACTGTAATGAAATCTTACTTTCGGATACTTTTTGTATTTTCCGAGTCATATGTGAAGGGGATATGTTAAAGAATTCTAAAAATATTCTTATAATAAAAAATAAAAATAAAAATAGTTTATTCACGTTAACATTTTTGTACATTTATATACAATGGCCAGAACCATCCCATTAAGCATATTAAATGCTTGTAGTAGGAGGTTCTGCTCTTCCCACAGGTAAATACATTTATTATGTATACAGAGAGGATATGATAAATGAAAATAAACTATTCATAACATTTTATACTAATAATGAAAACAAAATGAATATGCGTGTTTGTGTGTGTGCGTGTGTGTATGTGTGTGTGTGTGTGTGTATGTGTGTGTGTGTGTGAGGGTGCGTGTTTGTGTGAGTTATTTGTGCATTCATACAATTTTAAAGTTGGGTATATTCTTATCATTTATATTGTACTAAAAGCCTACATTGAATATTTGAATAATAGATCCTCTGTCTCACAATATCCAATTGTTTCAAGTTCTTTGATCAATGTTTTTTTGCATTCGTAGTATTGAAGGTTATGTATATTGTATTTGTTGTGTAGCTTATTATAGAGATAAGCAGAATGGGCTTGAAACTGACGCCTTGCAAAAAGGGTTCTACAAGGAGGAGTGGGAGCTACTTTACATTGTCTTCTACGTATTTGGACGTTAGGTGTGTAAGGTAAGATTTTATGTAATTTAAGTGTTGAATTGATAATATAAAGTTTTCTAACTGATAGTATTTTGAAATTTCGATATAATTCATCAGTAGGAAATCTATATGGTTTAAAGAACATTGTCCGTATCAGATATCTCTGAGCCCTTTCCGCTTCAAGGAATTTAGTTTTTGTGGCACTGCCCCATACACATATACAATAGCCTATAACTGATTGCGCCAGTGCAACATATATACGCTTTAAAAGGTCAAGAGAGGTGATGTGTCTTAGCTTTTTAAAAACCCATACAAACTTACGGATCCTATCATTTATACTGTCGATTTGCTGATGCCATGATAGTCGGTAGTCTAGGATCACTCCAAGGTATTTTGTGGAACTAACGCTTTCAATAACATCACATCGGCAGTGTATCGTGTTAAGGAAGTCACAATAATGGAGTTTTAGTTTCAAGTTTGAGGGGGGAAGAGAACGTTGGCTGATAGCAAAGCAAATATAATTTGTTTTTGCAATATTCAAGGTATTCTTACATGAAAACATTGACAAAAAAATTATCCGTCGTCCATCAACTAAGATATTAATGAATAAAACCTTTAAAATTTATAAATACATAATCTTTTAGTTTTCATTTTGTTTCTGCAATGAATGGAAGTAGGTAGTGTATATAGTGTCCCCCTCATTTTGGGATTTTCCAAAGCAAAGAAATTTTTTTATAATGCCTGTTATAGTGTGTACCCATTGTGGATAAAACGATCTGTTTTAAATCGGAAATCTAATTTAATATATGCCATATTTTTGACATTATTTATACTGGACCTTTGCATCTGCTAATTAATTAGGTCGGTAATACATTTTTACATACGAGTTAGAGTTTATTTATTTTATTTATTTAGAGTTAGAGTTAACTAAAATATAATTATTCCTGTAAATATTGTTGGTGTTTGAAAAATCTTTTTCATTTTTGGATTGCCCAAAGTGCGTTCGGTTAACGGGTAAACAAATAAAAGACAAAAATCGATTGTTTATCATATTTTTATAATTTATTTTCACAACATTTTTATTTATTTTTCTGTAAAATTTACAATAGCTTAAAACCTCTCACAAATATAGTTTATCATTATATTTGCAACATACGCGTCGCAGCGCTTCCTTAATGAAACAGGCAACTTAGGAAAGAATTAATTGTATAACTATATGTAAATATAACATCTGATAAAACCTAACTGTAAGCTTATACAACGTAAGGCATGTTACGTCTAGAGTTCCTAATTAGAGAGTCTCAACTACCTGCTTGATGTAACATATGAGCGAGGCAGACGGGCGCGAGGTGTCCAAAGCGGTCCCGGAGTCGAGGCTTCAAATCCGGAACCAGAATTCAGGAAGCCCTCGACTAAACCCCACTCGAGCGCTTGTGCACACGTTAAAACTAAAGCTAACAATGGAATGGTACTGTTGTTATCCAAATGAAAATGAAACAAAACAGGCAAGTGTCATTTGTCTTTTATTAATCAGAAAATTAAAAAAAAAATCTGTTAAATAACACGTGCACAAGCGCCAAAAATCAGCTGTCAGCGAACCGAACATCTACTTAGAAGTACATCGAAATCGACCGATGACGGTAACTATTCCTGCGTTTATAAGTGCGCGGTCGATGCAATTGAATTGCAGCGGAGAATTTGCCAAAATATCGAACGGTATACTCGAATGATTTCGCACTCGATAAGACCTCTAGATAAACAAGCGTGTCTGTGCGACGAAGACGTCGGCTATAGTATGGGAGCCCGTGATAAAAAATGATCACGGCTTTCTAAAAGCAGAATTTTCGATAAATGATAGTACTTATATACAGTGCTCATTCACAGACTGCGGTTGGTTAGAGCGCAATGTAATTTTAATTGTAAAAAAAAAAGTTCAAATTATAATTATTTTTTATTTTGTTAAGCTTTTTCATAAACAAAAAGACTTGAATATACATTCAAGAAAATTGTATTACAAAGTGGTGATACATAGTTGTATCGTTGCTGACTCGCCAAATATAAAGCCATAGTAGACTGTTATCACACATTATTTGTTATTGTATGAACTAGCCATATAACAAAAAAATTATGTTTTAAAAAAGGTTTATTTTCACATAATCGTACACCGCCTCCTAATGCATCCACACCCAACTGAGAGCGATTTGTAATTGAGCACCGTGCTGTACTGTCATCAAAAAATTCGTTTTTAGATTTATTTGGTCACGGGCTCCCGCACTACCAGCGAGGGAAGGATTTCGTTTAGATACAAGAGGTAGACGTTATAGAGATGGCCAGCCAATCACTGAATGACAATCACAGCTATACAATATAGAACATTTAAAAGACCTGTCAAAAACACTATAAATCACAACGTAGTCACAAGACGCCTGTCTCGATATAGTGACGAGTACATTTTTATAAGTAACAATTAACTTACATTCACTCTTATTACAATGGAATACGGTTTATATTCGGTTAGCTATAGTAATGTACTTTTAGGTACCCTTATACAACTAAGTACCGACGAATACATACGGACTTCTAGCCCTCGGTTACTAACTTGTAGCATTTTTTTTTCTTTTGAAGGAATTATTTAAAAAATGAGATCTCAATTTTGGTTCGATAGTGAGCAAGTCGGAAATTCGTTCTTACACTCGATACTGTTCCGAAATATAATATTTATCCTACAAGTTGAGAGTTGTACTTGTTGTTTTTTCTTTTTTATATTTAAGTTCTTATTCTGACCTGACCTTTACAATATACGCTACATTCGTCATGCAATATAATTTTTTCGAAGATTGGCAAACACAGTAACATGCACATTTTGGCCGGAGACAGTTTACGTGTTTTTGTATCGTAAGACTATTTTTAAAATACAACAATATAGTATATCTCTCTATCGATATTACGCTACGTAAGTAAATATCCCTCGACAACAGTTAGTTAATTCTACAACAATTAAATCACATTTTTTTCAAACCGGCTACGGTCCTTTTTTTTAATTTCAACTGTAATTGATGAGACGTTATTATATTTCAAATGTTCATAAGTACTTCTCCATTACTAGAATGACTTTAATACGTTTACTACTGGTAAATATTCTTAAAATATTTTATCTTAAAATGAAACAAGCAGTACTGCACTACTGCAAACAATTAAGACCGGTTGACAATTGCCGGCGTGTGAGCATAGTCGTTTGTTGTGCGCAGTAGCACAGCTTTCGTCACACTGTATACATACAATCTCTCGTAATAGGTACATAAGTCTATTCATGTAAAATATATACAAAATAAATTCAAATTTTCATATCCCAGTGGAAGGAAACCATCAACGTTCACAGAATCGTTACAAATGGATAATACGCGTATTATAAAAATTACACTAGTCTTTTGTAGGCCATGCGATTCATTGTCTAACGATCGTTTCGTAAAATTTTTACATAACTTTATAATTTGAACTTTGTAAATGGTAGGATAAGGCCGACAGACGGGGTCCACGCTTTCAATGTGACCAGTTTTCATCGAGACAAATGCGAGTTTGAGATGAGCGATGTGACGCGACGTGGCGGAAGAGAGGGCCGTCGGCGAAGAGACAGCGATTTAACAACTATAAAAACTAGTCACGTGCGACGACCAGCCGAGCGGCACACGGATGTAGTCGCACTCATTAAATAATTTTCGTACTGCTAACATATTAAATTGATTGTTAACACGAAAGGAGTACGACTCGAAATTACTTGACGACATGATCGCGTGCCGCACGGCACGCACTGGACGCACTCTTCTCCGGAGGTGGAAATTGACGGATGTCCTTAAATCAACTGTGAGCAAACGTACAATTGACATTGAGCTTAGGAACGCCATGTGCGCGCCGACGACCGCCCTCGTCGCAGTGCATCGCTCTTCTGCTTCGAACGACCGCCCCAGTAGAGCGACTGAACTTTTAGTTCTTACGTTTTTGGTGTCATACATTGTTTTCATAGCACTTCAAATCAAATACAATTCAGGCATGAAATCGAAGCGTAATTTCACATTTTTACTAAGACATGAATTATATACAATCACACTCGCTTTTAAGACCATAAAAATCATACATATATTTATTACTTTTTATGTTTAATTTTATACATTTGGCACTAAATTCTTTATCCATTATCATTAAGAAAATAAAGTACTGATCCTGTAAGTAGCTATGCATCCGCCAACCCTTTACTACGGCGGCGGACACCAGAAAAATAGTATTTAGGTACTCTTCAACAGACTTATGTTTAGCGTGTGTTAGGTCGCGGGCCGGTCCACGTGGAATGGGCGCAGGGCGTGCGCGTGAGGCGCGGTGTCTCAGGCGGTGGGCGCGGGGCGG
This sequence comes from Luffia ferchaultella, assembly GCA_949709985.1. Taxonomy (NCBI): domain Eukaryota; kingdom Metazoa; phylum Arthropoda; class Insecta; order Lepidoptera; family Psychidae; genus Luffia; species Luffia ferchaultella. Next base: position 3,923,511 of record OX453249.1, on the reverse strand, counting down.
ACTAGGCGCGCGGCGCCGCCTGTATGGCACGAGGGGCGGACAAGGGCACGCGTCACGCTGGGCACGCGCGCCAGCAGTCCGTGCAGCATGCGCACGGCGGCGGCTGCACGGGCGCGCACGCTGCACAGCACGCCGCGCACTGGCAGCAGCACGTTACATAGTACCCGGGCAGCACATATTGCGCGGGATGCGGAGCTGCGGCGACGGCGCGCGCCCGCTCCGCCGCGCACAGCTCGCGACACGCCAGCGCCTCAATGAGTGCCAGCGTTTGCCGGCGCTCGTGGCCCATCAGGCAGACGGTGGAGTCACGCACGACGCCGTGCAACAGCGTCAGGTAACGGTGACGCAGCGCGTCCTCGCGACCCGCGAAGTGGTTGCGAAGGTACGCTTCAAGCTTGGCACGCTGCTGGCCTAGCTCAGGGAAGTCGATAAAGAAGCGCGAGCACATGTAGCGCTCGAGGGTCTTGATGGCGTCAGGTCGCGCGGCCCGGTAACCACGCGCAAGCAGCGCGCAATACTTGAGCAACCCGCCGCCGCGGATCTCCTCTGGGCGTCGCGTCGCAATCAACTTATCGCCAAGGTGGTGCAATGCCTCGTGGAAGTCGCCGTACACAGACTCACCTACCACGGTCGGGTAGAAGTTCTCGCCAATCGGGAGCTGCGCACACTCATGGAACGCGAGCAGCGAATCGAGCGCGATCTGGAACGAGTCCACGGAGAACTCGAACTGGCGGCGCATCGTGTCCACGAACTTAAGCTCAACCGACTTGTGGCCGCGTGGGTCGCCCAGTGAGATGAGTGACCAGCGATCTCCGTCGGAATTCACACGCACCATTTTGGAGACGTAGGCCTCCTTGAGCGAGGCGGGCGTGGCGCGGCGGCGCGGCAGTGCGGGTGGCACGAGCGTCGCGAGGTGGCCCAGCACAGCGGCTTTGACACGGTCGCAGTGCCGAAGTGTGGGTAGCTCGGCCGTGAAGATGAGGTCGATGTCGGAGTAGGGCTGTGGGTCATCGGCCAGCACGTGGCTGGCGGCACCGCCGTTCAGGCGTACGTCGCGTACCGCCACGCCTGCGCCGCCGGCCGACACCGCCGCTTCGAGACGCGCTCGCACACCCGCAACAAGTTCCCGCAAGCGCACATGCAGAGTAGGGAAGTTGCCGCGGCCGTGGATGGCCACGACGTCGTCCATGACATCGTTGAGACGGCGCACCTGCTCGTACGAGAGCACGGCCAGCCGCTCCCCGCATCCCTCCTCCGAACTCGTGTAGCTTGACTCGCTCTGCAACAACATAATACACCTGGTCATTTCACTGCTCTACGAAGACAGAAAAAATATGGCATTAGTAGACTAATTGTTCGCTATCACTGGGACATATCGCTATCACAAAAATTTAAATCTCCGTCAACAACTTTTAGGAACAAAATTTTAACTAGAGGCAGAACGTAAAATTTTTATCGACAGCGAATACAGTTAGGGAACTAATAAGATGATTATTAAACTGTATTTAATTGGAATCATGTTAAGTTTTATGTTTATTAGTCGATTAGTCAGGGTTTGAAAATATGTAACTTAAGAATGTCACAGAGCAAGGAACGAGGAGCGAGCACAATACATTGACGTATGTATGAACTACCATCACAGCTTGAACAAAGGCAATGCAAGGCATAATTACAAGTGTTTTTCGTTCAATTGTGTCGATACGATTAAAACTAGTTGGCTACCCGTGACGCGAGTTCGTTTGATTAGCTGAAGGTCGTGGAGATGACTTTCTTGTTAGTCCGACTCTCCAGTACGACTAGAGCTAGAGTTCATATTTTTCTTTTACGTCATCGTTATACACATGCGCATATACTCGTGAAAAAAACTTACTATTGTATTAGCGAGTATTTAAATGATAAGTACGCATGGACATCATTGTAATGGTTGTAAGCATATAAAAAAAAAACGAAACTAAGAAAAACATATATTTAATTAAAGTAAACAGGGAGGAGTTTCTTGCCGGTTCTTCTCCTTCTAGTTTTGGAACCGGTACCTAATTACCTAATCAATTCATTTTGACGTTCAATAAGTGTGTGTAAACATCTTATATTGAATAAAAACTTTTTGATTTTGACTAACTGTTACTGCTACATTGTTCACATTTCAATAAATGTATTTTTTTTGCAGTTTTTTTTTGTACCGAAATATTGCATTATCCTTCAAAAAAATAGGTCTTCCTTATTGATTAAAAAAGTAGATCTGGAACCGAAAACGCAATGTGAATTTAAATTATCATCACATAAACGTAAATACTTAAAACGCACGTGGAACATCGACTTACTTTTTTTATTGTAATTTTTTTTTCTAATGATACTAAATTTCCTGAAAACTGACACAGTGGAAAGACTCCATCGAAACATTTCATCACTCCAAGTAGTAATTATTCGAAAAGTAAATAAACGTTGATAAACAGTTAAAAATTGCTGTTATTCAGTACGTATTACTAAGCAGACAATTGTAAAGCAGTCTCACCATTTAGCATATTGATATTATTTTAAAGGTTCCGTACTTCAACTTCAAAAGGAAAAAAGAACCATTGTTAGATCACTTCTTTGTTCATCTGTCTGTCGGTCTGTCTGTCTGTTTCACAAATTTCTCAGTAACAAATACAGGTATCAAGTTGAAATTCATATCTAGTACTTAGGTCTACGGTCCCTAGTAGCTTTAAAAAAAATCAGGCTTTAAGTCAACCCAGTAAAAAATAAGGCTATTTATATTGCATATTTTGTCTCTAGCAAGTAAATCAAAATCTATAAGGTACTTCCCGTTGATTATATTTGGCAAGAAGCAAGATCTTAGCACAAGTACAGAAATAAATCCGAAAATGGTAAATCAGTAGTTGGATGAGATTAACAGACCGATTGGCCGAGTGGTTAAACTGCGGACCTTAACCACCCGGGACAAATATTTGTGTGCATGAACCTTTATATCTATGGCATGAACATGTATATTTGTTCTGTATCTGGGTGTAAAATATCTTTAAGGGGTATTGAAATCGGCGACCTCGATTTCGCAACAGTTTCCGCTCATTTTTTTGTTGTCATGAAATAATTTGAAAAATAATATTTCTTGCTGACTAAAGACACCGGCCATTGTACAGCCTTAATACCTACTTCGGACTTCGACTCACACAAAATGTTTTTTGATTGGCCAAAACATAAAATTGTCAAACTACATTACTAGGTAGTATCTGATAAAATTTTTTTAGGAAGTTTAACCCATTTATAAACCCCTATTTATCTATATGTATGTATATTATAAAAATGAAAAAAAAAATTTAGTATGTATACCAGTTGTCTAGTAACCCATAACACAAACATAATACTTGTTTACTTTTGGACTAGATGGCGTTGTGTGGGATGCCCGATTCGCACTTGACCGGTTTAGCTGTAATCTATGATATTTTTATAAACAAAAGGTGTGGATCTATATCCCTCTAGATCCTCCTCACCCTGGGGGGAGGCCTGAGCCCCTGGAATGGGACATAATGGGCTGGAGGAAGTGAGTCTATAAACTTTAGCGACCACTCTTGAAAACACATGTTAGCTGATGTATATACGTATAACCTTTAAGAAACCATTTGAGAAGTACTCATGATTTAACTTTCCTTATATCTCGTTTTATTTCCTATCGTCTTATATCGCGACGATGACACGTGACATCTTCAAATCTAACGCGGAAGTATGATTTTTTTCTTTTTCGTAGCATTCATAAATGGTACCTAAAAAAATATGTAATAGTACGTGAACTTGTTTAAAACAAATTAAGGAATAATCGAAGCAATGATTTATCAATGTGATATCACGAATCAGACGTTTAACTGCATCAGTTTATTTTACAATAGTACATTAAAATGTAATTACTTTTTATAGATCCTTCTAACGATCCTTCTATTACTATTATCCTTCTAACCCTACTTCTATTATATAATCTTTGCCACAGTAGTTTTGATTGTAATCGATTAACTAAACAAATTTATTATCGAATACCTAGTAGCTCGAACCGTATACATGCAACGTATCCTCATAAATTGTTCATGCTTGCGCGCATTAGATCAAATTCGGGTAAGCGTGCGCCTCTGTGTCGCATTATGAAAACATATAATAAACGTTTTTATGATATTGATATATTCAAACTGTCACGAACACTATTTAGGAGGGACGTTTTGGCAGCTTTAGCTGAAAATTTATGATTTTTTTTGTGTTTGTTTCTACTTTTCTTAATTTTGTTTAGTTTAAGTGTTTTTCATTTATTTCTTTGTTATATATAGTATGTTGGTAGCGGTCAATAAATTTCTATGTAAACTAATTCATGGACGGCGTGGTTGACTGTACATTATCATAAACTGTATACTTATCGTTAGATATTTAAGTTTTGTTGTACAAGTTGTTTGTTGTCCTAAATAAAAAAAATAGATCCATTGTATTACTTTCAATGCAATATTTTTTGTTTCAATTTAATACCTATTAAGTGACTAAATATATTTCAACAGATACCATTAGAATTTTTAAATTCCAGCATAATCTATAAACAAACTAACAATTACAAACCTGAATTTCAAGATCTAAGTTCTTAAGGAGGAGGACTTAGAAGGACTTAGATCTTGAAATTTTATAAAGAATACATGTATTCTTTATAAAATTTGTATAGCAACATTGCATCTACAGTATTTGTTTAAATAAAACTAATAAAAATAATAGAATGTCATTTAGAAATTTATACCTTCACAAAGCTTGAGCGACAATAAATTATTATTAAGTAGACATAATCAAATAACTAAACATTTTGTACCTAAGAAGCTGGAGGCCCCGAGTTCGAATCCCAGGTCGGGTCAATATTTATATGATGAATATTGATACTGGTACCGGGTCTTGATTGTTATATGTATGTAGTGTCTTCACTTGGTACCCGAAACACAAACTAATGCTTAATTTGGGGTCTAGACGTTGTTGTGAGGTATACGTTATTATTTTTATTTTATTTATTTATTTAAAATATATTTCAATATTTGTCATTTTGCCTATGTACGTTTAATAATAAACTGCCACATTGCATTAATTATGTAATTATAATATTCAGGAATAACAAACAACTGACTAGTTTGTTGTAGCTAATTAACTCCTCAATATTAATGCGTTAGCTATAATGTATATCAGAAGTATATTGTCTATAAAGATCAAATTCAAACTGGTCTGTGTCAACTTGAGTGAAATAAACATTGCATTTGCGCTGCACGAGCTGTTAATACAAACTCTGTGTATGGTAGGTACATTAAAAACATAAAGTATTTAAAATCTCTACTTACCTACATTTTTATATATTTTTTATAATTCAAACTCATGCGCGCATTCATCGCTGTTAAATATTTTCATATGAACTGACAGTAAAAATATGTAATGAGACGTACCTGCGTACGTTTATACCGAAATATCTTGTAACATATGCTGTTACAAGTCAACGCCAATGTATTATAGACCGATTAAAAATAATAATATCTCAGCGATTATTTTTTAAAGCACGACTTCGAAAACTAGAGGCGTAATAAGCACAGACCCACAATTGACGGTTATTAGTTTGAGGTCTATGTTTGTAGGTCTGTATGTCTGTGATATCGTAGCTCCTAAACGGATAGACTTATTTTACTGCGTTTTTTTTTTAAATCAAAATTTGGTTTATTCAAAATGGTTCTTAAAGGTCTGTAGGTCTGTATGTCTATGGTATTGGAGCTCCTAAACGGATACTTATTTGAATGCGGTTTTTTTTTAAATCAAAAGTTGGTTTATTCAAAATGGTTCTTATTTACGTTTCTGTCTGTCCGTGTGTTTGTCTGTGGCGTTGTCGCTCTAAAATAGATGAATCGATTTTAATAAAATAATAAATTTTTAATGGCTTTTTTTATTTTAAAAGCTATTTTATAGCTAGATTTTAATCTCTCTGTTTATCTATGTGTTTATCTGTGAAATCGTAGCTCCAAAACAGATAGATAAATTTTAATGCGATTTTTTTTGTTCGAAGGCTGATTTTTTAATCTACATGATTCTTCAGTAAAAATTTAAAAAAGTGTCGGAATTGACAAAATTGGTCGGTTTTGAGTGTTGAGTTTAGTAAGAATGCAGCTTCTAATCTGCTGCATTCCAAATTCAGTGTTTTTGACCCTTAAAGATGTCGGGGACCACCGCTAAGTAAACTTATAGGCACTATATTTTGTTATGATGTGACATAATAAAAAAGTAGGAACTGAGGTTGTAAGGTTATTTTGTGATCCGCGACGACACCTTAAAAGAAAAAACCAAAAAAACTTGTGTTATTTCAAACTTTTCAAAATGTTAGGTTTTTATGTTCAAAGTATATTAAATTATAAATCAAACTTTTAGCTTTAATTAATTTCATTGGTATCGATTATCAAATATATTGAATTAAGTACATAAAAAAAATCATGAAACGGCACTAACATATATAACATAACATATAAAGAAAAGTGCCAAATTATCTTTCGAAATTCGTCGTCTTTTGTACTTAAAACAGTTGGTAGATATTTGGGCGTGCATTGTTACAATTTTTTTGAACAAAATATATTTTCTATAGCAATTGGCGAAGAAGAACGATAAATAACGATAAAAACAGTTCACGAATGAGTTTCGTTTTCCAGGCTGAATAAATATTACGTCCATAGCAATATTTGGCTTTTTGATAGCGTGTGCAAGAATTTGGCATACTCTTGTGTGGAAATTATGAATACGTTTACACGATTACAGCACTGTTGATATTTAACTGTATTTAATAACAAAACAATATCAAACAAGTAAACTGACATCAACTTCACTCGCCGTTATTTTTTAATCCTCGGGTGTTAATAACTTTAGCGTGTGTGTTTGTGTATCAGTCAATTTAGTTCTATTTTGTTTGAAAGGTGACTTGATAGAGTGTTCTTGGCTATGATTCAAGAAAATCAGCTCAGTACGTTATCAAATTTCTAACCTATCAGACCAATGCCACTTCATCAACCAGAACACACGTTAAAGTTATAACACCCGAGGGTTAAAAAATAAAGGTTAAATAATAAATCCCTTCACCAACCTGACCTGATGCTGTAGCATCACCTGGAATCTGCAGGATACCCAACTCCTTACCAACTTACAGTAGAGTTTAATTTCATCGGAATGGACTCAATGAAAGGGTCTGATGATGGAGCAGAAAAGAAAAATGAGATTTTTGTGAGGGATTCTAAGGTGCTGTCACTCGTTAATCGATACGAAATTATTTGTCTATGAATTAGTCTATGAATGTGTAAAGTGAATGGAATTCAGTGAATGAATAACACGATTTGATATGATATGATGCTAAATATAATAAGGCACGTTTGGATACTACGGTACGTACTACGAAAGTGGGAGGTCATTGAATGGGAATGAGTGAATGAAAGATTACTATTTGGTATGATTTATTAATTTAAAAAAAAATCTTGAAATTAAAATTTTATTAATAATTAAAAAAATCTTCGGTTCCTGTCGTTTTATGTTACGTCACATCACAACAATATATACGTAAGTATAAGTGAGTATACGTTTGTTCATTTCCATCACTATCATTTCAGTCGCCCGACCTTTACTGCTAGACATAGGCTTTCCCCTGTTAGTTTCTTATGTTAAATAATTACATACCTGTATGACTTAGCAACAAACAATCAACATCGTTTCATGGTTTGTATAGTTCGCCTCAAACTTTATGGCGGATTGGAATACAACGCTATAAGCGTGCTCGCGCAGGTACAGTTATATACCCCTCGCTCCACTGCTACACCTAAAACAGGTTACTGCGACGCGATTTGTGCCTATGTTTACATCTGCCATAAAGTTTGATAGGAACTGTAAGGGCGATGGACTTACTGATGCGTATGAAATACCAGGTTTGTATGAAGTAATTATCTAAAATATAACAATTTATAAAATGGGGTTTTATAGATATTTGAAAAAAAAAACAAATTGAAATATAATCTTCTGCCTATATTAAAAAAAAAAACACTACATGCCAATTCATTACTAAGTTACAGTTACGTCAAATAATACTAATTGATACCCATTGGAACTAAGTTCCATGTTGATACCATACTGTGTCAAACTTGTGTTTCTCGTTTTGCTACATTTTCATTTATAAATTTTTGATTACTATTTATTTGCTTTTACTACTTATTCGCTAGTTGCTGTTCATTGTTATTCTGTCACATTGTATGACATTCATGGTCGATGATTGACTTGACGACTTTTTTTTAACCACGGTTTAAAAAGCAAAGGCATTTATTAAACATAAATGCACTTAATTGTTTACAAAAATATATATAAAAGAAACCCCATTGTAAAAATAAAAAATTTACTTGTATTATTTAATGATACAATGTATACAGGGTGAGGTTTTAATGACCAGCCAAATTTTAATATAATGATCTTTGGTAGAAAACCGATAGCCGTCTTGTTTCCTTTTAGTATCGTTCTATAGAAAAATTATGAGATATGACTATACAAACCTTTCCCGAAAAAACCAATAACTCTAGTCATCATTCATGCCCGCCGCCCCATTCCGTTTCAAGGCCTCGGGCGCGTACGTTTACTATAGCGTTAAGAAGGCAACCAAACGTTATAAAATAACACTGTAGATAAAATAATTTATTATAAAAATATAACCCATATTTTTATTTACGCAATGAGGTCTATTGGTGATACCTAACATCTAGAAAAATTTTGGCCGGTTACCAAAATCTCACCTTGTATAAAGCGTTTACCAAAAATTAAGCGTCACCGTGACTACGCCATTTACACTTGATTTTCCTAGGTAACTTTGGCGGTCATTCTTTAATGTATGCGTACATTTTATTTCGAGGTCACTGAAAGAAGGAAATTATTCTCCATAATTCCTGCGTAGACATTTTTTGCATAATGATAATGTAGTAAAAAGCAGCTACAATGATTGTGTTTATATTTTTATATTAATTATCAAACAATGAACCTATGTCGTATTTTCACTCTATGTAAACATGTGAACGAGAGCTAACGGAATGAAAACACGACTGACTGACTCATAGTGCAAACAAAAATTAAAAACAAACAATACAAACACACCAATGAAAATAGCTACCTTCTTTTGATTAGGTACTAGAGATTTACTGACCGATTGGCTGAGTGGTTAGAGACGTTAACTGCGGAACCGAGGGTATGGGTTCGATCCCCACCCGGGACAAATATTTGTATGCATGAACATGTCTATTTGTTCCGTGTGTAGGTGTAAAAAGTATCTATGTACGTAAATATTATAAAAAAGAATATTTAAATATGTATAACAGTTGTCCAGTACCCCATAAGGCCCCATAGGGTCATGGTTCGAATCCGGGCTTGTACCAATGAGTTTTTCTGACTTAAGTACACAACTATCACTAACTCCGTGCTTCGGAGGGCACGTTAAGCAGTCGGTCCCGGACGCTGTCAATAGATGGCGGTCGTTACAGTCCCCAACCCGCAGTGGAGCAGCGTGGCGGATTTTAGCTCCAAGCCTCCCTCTTCACCATGGGGAAGGCCTAAGCCCCTACAGTGGGGTAAAAATGGGCTGATGAAGATGAAGAAGTATCCCATAACACACTTTGAGACTAGGTGGCGCTAGGTGTCCCAGGTATTAATATTACGATAAAAGACAAATACAAAGTAAATCTTACAACATCCGTTAAGTGAGTTTTATAATCTTCTGAAGGACAATCAATGTTACTGTAATATAAGGTAACAGCCTCCGTGACGTGGCCGCGAGATTTCCGCTTGTTTCAGTATAGCCGGAAGTTTTACACGAAGGAAGAGGATAAGAAAGAAAGACGTCACACGTGCGTCATTTGGGCATATTTACCGCCTCATAACAAAACATCACGAGTCGGCGAACCGAATATAATACAAGTTAGCATTGGCTGCGAGCCTCCGGCACAATAGCTATCTACAGCTTCATTTCGCTAGTCCAGTTGGTCACGCTTTTTGCACCATTATTCGACGCGACTGTCCGAAACTGTGTTTGTACGATCAAGGTCTAACCGAGGAAGTGAAAACGAAAGCGAGAACGTAGACACAAAGAGGTCTTCTCCATTGTGATCATTGATGTATAAAAACTATACTCTATCTATATCTAGATTGATTATTTAATGATTTAATAAAAAAAATCATTGACAAATCAAAGAATGAAGCTTTGATTACATAGTCTGGATGGACCCTTGCAACATAATGTCAACAAAAATGACAGGTCAACTTTAATATACTTGTGTGTTTGACTCAACAGACCACATACTCTCGCTACGTCATGCTAACCATGTACAAACCGTCTCTGTGTGCGTAAATTATAACCGACCGATTAGGTGATATGTTGATCTACCTTTATTGACGTCAACTCTCTATCCAGAGTGTCTTTCCAATAAAGGGAATGAAGTATGTTTTCATTTATTGTTAATTGTAGTCGGAGCGCCATACCGGAAAGGGTCCAAGGTGCAACATTAGTAATAATTTGATAACTAGATGTTATTTGGTCTCCAAAATTTGTCAATGATGACGAGCTTGACATGCATAAAAAAATACCGGTATCGTATTTGGTTAAGACCCTGACAAAAGCTGACGGCCTTGAGCAATTTACTAGCAGCCCGCCTTACAGACCACTGTCGATTCGGTGCGAGTTAGAAAAATCAAATAATCACTTGTAGAAGCGCCGTTGAATTAACTTCGAAAAATGTTGAGTAAAATATAGCTGTTCAATTAAAAATATAATATTAATGATAATGTGTAAATTTTCTTCATTTCAGCATAATGTTATAACATTTAATAAAGCTAGGTAGGTACGTTTGTTGAAAGTGTATTCTAAGGGGTAACTTTGTATTAACTTTGGAGTAACTTTGGGAAATCTCTGGTAAACATATTTTGGAATCGGTCAGGTACGATTAATAATAGCAAGCTATTTTTTTGGCGTCGCTAAGTAATATGGATTTTGTGATTATTTTTATTACAAAGAGCTCAATTTACAGCTGCCAGCTTGTCAGCACCTTAACTAGAAATCAAAATGTAATTCGAGCGAACGACGGTCGATATTCCGCGACGATTACAACCAAAATGGCCGCCGGCTTTGGCTGGATCTGTCAAAATCATTTATCGCGCGACCTTGGCGTCGCGCTTGAGTTAGCTCCGGTATTTTACAACTGATGAGCAATAATTACACGACGATCGTTTTAACTGAGAAACGCAAGTGAAAACTTGCCAGCATCCGGCTGCATAAACTACATGGAATCAAAAAAATATTTACAAAAAACACAGATAAGTATTTGGTTCAATAGCCAGCTACGTTGCTATTAAGATTGGACGTTTGGTAGTTGAGCCGCTTGAGCTGCAATGTGTGACAATTTTTAGTAGATTTTTACTACTTAGTAATTTTAAGACTTCAAATAAAAACTAAAGGTAGTAGGTTTAATAATTTTCAAACATCAAATAGTTTTTTGGTATTTTAACGGTAACGGGTCGGTAACGATTTTAAATATACTTTGGCGTATTTACTTCTATCATTGTTTTTTTTATCTCTAATAATAATGGTAACGTGAATATTAATAATTAATAACAACAATTCTCATTTTTTTTTCTGAGATTAGACAATGGCAACTCTCTATTCGCTCTATAGTTCCAATCAACCTTTATGGCGGATGTGAACATAGGCACAAGTCGCGTCGCAGTAACCAGGTTTAGGTGTAGCGGGACGCAGTGGAGCGAGGGGCATATGACTGAACCTGCGCAAGCATGCTTATAGCGTTGTATTCCGATCCGCCATAAAGTTTGATTGGAACTATACCAATCTGTTAATGGAGATAATAAAATAGAGTATGCAAGCCAGCTCGAAATGCAGGTCTCAACAGAAAGAGCCATAGAATAAGAGTACCTCGTAGGAGTACTTTGTTGTATACTATGATACAGTTATTTTCCGTCCCTTTTTCTCCCATGCCAAACCAAGGCCCAACAGTTATATACAGGGCTTTATGGAGTTTGCCTGCTCTAGTTGTATTATCTCTATGGTCATGTCATCATCTACAAAATTATGATTAAAATACCATAAATTCAAATTTCGGTTTTTATACAGAAAATGTCTTTTCAATTCTATAAATTTGCACAAGAAACACTGCCAGCTTTGTCTTTAGTGCTCAGATCCAACACATCCAATCTTAATAGCAACGTAACCGGGTACGTAACTCTCTTACAGAAAGCTATTATTCGTAAACTATTTTAAGGGTATTAATACGTTATATACGTTTTATTATATCGCATTGATTAACCGGAATTTCAGCGAAACAATAGATTTTTAAAAGCGTAGAGATGCTATGTTAATAGTAGGCTTTGTACGTTCACAAAGTCTACCAAACTCTACTAAGTCAATAAACTCTACCAAAGTGAACGTAGTTAAAATACACTTAAAGTGGAGATAAAGAGATTACGATTGAAAATTTTATTACAATGGATATATCATTAATATATTCACAATGAAAATCAAATAAATTTAGTTGATGGAATAATCGATGGCTAACTAACTGTAGAATATGAATAAACCGCAAAGAAACGGTAATAACGAGGTAAAACTAGGTTAAAAACAACTCGTAACGTGATCTGTCGTACATAACGATTTAATTAATTATTTATCTAAGCTGGCGGTGCGAACACATTTATAAATTACCAAAGATTAAAACTGTTGTCAATGACTAGGTAAGCGATGTCTATATTTATCTTAGAGTAAAATTAAAAAACGTTTACAAATGATATATTCGTTCCAGTGACTGAACACAAATATGACATTAAAAAATACTAAATTAAAATCGGTCCATTCATTTGGCAACTGCGAGTCCAGAGACAGACACACAGCACACAGGCACACAGACACACACGTTAAACTTATAACACCCCTTTTTTGGATCGGGGGTTAAAAATAGGGAATTTCTCTTTTATAAGTTAATACCGTGTCAAATTCACGAACTTGTTTTTCAACATGATAATATCTAGGACATCTTACAACATGATCTACAAGTTCCAAATTAGGCAGAACCTGTATTGTGGGTATTAGACAATTGATATACATAATTAAATATATGTTTGTACGATACACATATATAGATATTTTACATCCAGACAAGGAACAAATAGACATGGTCATGCACACAAATATTTGTCCCGGGCGGGAAATGAACCCGCTACCTTCGGCTCTGCAGTCGGTGTCTCCGATCAATCGGTTGGTCAGTATGTATTTACATAGGTACTCTTGATCAGACGGATATATTGGATACTTCATCAAACATCGACTATAAATGAGTCTTTAGGAAATTTCAGTTTAAAAATAACGTAAATTTATTTTAATTACTTAAAGTATAAAAACAATTATAAAAATAACGTAGCACAGGGGAGGTCTGTTTTTTACGAGTCTTTTAATATAATTACGATTTGATATTTGTTTAATTACATTTTCAATGTGATTAACCAAAAAAAATTATATATTTTAATCAGTTTTCAAACAGATTGGTAATATTTGTTGTCACTCGAATTTATTCTTCGAAGTTTTTCCGATCGCTTTTCATACTTTCTAAACTAATCGATTGGTAACGTAACCTCGAAATAGTCTGACCTAGGTATTGTACATTGTTCTATTCACAATGAAAACGATTTTTCGATCGATGCGTTTAAAAATTCATGTCCTCGTATACGATACTTTCGATTTCGTGACGCTTGCAATTAGCATGGTCTTGGAGACGTGACCACCTTAGTACGGAACATGAGCAGTAGTTCGACTCTACGCATATAATGATGGTATAATTTCACTTTCATCTGCAGAGCGGTGGCGGTTACTAAATAGTTTGGTTTCAAAACTAATTTAAATTACAAACGGCCTCTTGCATCCGTCCAAAGTCGAAAGGAAGCGCGACGGCATTGAGGTATCCAGTTTTTTACGATCGTTTGGTCACCGGTAACTTCCTTCATTATCTTCATAAATGTGAATCAAGAAATAAATAGAATTCGTAAAAAATACAAGATCCGATTTTAGTCTCTTAAGGTTGCGCTAACTGGGCACTTCCTACTACAACTGGCGAAGAATGATCACGCACTATTTTAGTGACACGCAGATCCAAAACGAACCTACTCGTTTGTGCTATATGCTAAGTAATTATTTATTTATCACCTTAAAGATTTTGTTAAATTTTTCTGACAACCGGTCTGATCATTCAATTTTTAATGTTCTACTATATGTATTGAAACTGAAGTATTGTCGCAGGTTGTGAAATTAAGACTAATAAGAAACGACTGTTTTGACTGTTATCTGATACCATTCTGCCATCTGATATTCTCTTCTGGCACACCATCATTAGTTTGAAGAAATAAATCGTTGTTTGTATTACTGTGGACTCAGATCAATAGTATTGTTTGGACACAGTTTCACCAAGGAAACGATATTAACTATAGTTAAATTTAAGCTAGGTTGTGATCATTTATCATTGAACACTAGAATTTATGTCCCAAAACGATTTACAGAATTATACGTAAGCGAAGCAACTCACAACAGGCGTCCACAGCAACAAATATATTTAATATGGTTTTCCACATAGACGATATTTTATCATCATGTTTATTATTGAAACATTTATAATGTTGATAATTATTGAGAGTTTATCAGTCTCATTATTTACACCGCGTAGGAGGCCTCGTCATAAGTATAAAGAATTGTTTTTGTATCTTTTGAAACGACAGCGTTAATAGTACTTTTGTTCAATAAGGAAAATTGGCTTGCTTATCAGGTCCTGGTAATCAAATTAAGGTTTATCTTTGCTAGGTGACAGGTAGATTATTTATTTTCTAAAGACAGCTGCATTTCTATTTTGTTTGCGATCTATCGAGTTCTTTTGAATATTTTATGTGACTTTAGTTGGTGCATCGGAACCAAGCATGAAGTTTTCAAACTTGGATCTTATATCCTCACTCTAAGCTCTAAGTTTGTCTAATGCTAAGTTGGCATAGTCGAACGACAGAGTGGGAAATTTAATAAACTGATTGTTCCATAACACATGATTACATCAGTTCTTGCCCAGCAGAATTTAAATTTAAATTGTGCACAAGATGCAAAAATTGTTAAGAATAGCAAAGTGATTATGCAATTGCTGTACAAATCCAAAAGGGTCTAAATGATGCAAACATTGTCTCTATAGTAGCTGCTGAAGATTTAGAATTTAAAAAAAAAGCTAATATTATAACAGTGGCAAAGGAGGCGATATACACCTTGTCATTGGTATTGCGTTGGTCTATATATTATATGGTTATATACTAAAATTGTATCTTACAGCTGTTGGATTTCCCACAATAAATAAATAAAATCTAAACATTAGAATAAACCATCACAATAGATCTCTACGCGGCCAGCTTCTTTATAGTTCCTATAGTTCACCCAACGTCATGGCTAACTAATGAAGTAAACCTTTTTTTTATAACTCTGACTCTCATATACTGCAATTTTAATTACAAAGGATGCATAATTTGGGTTTCTTTTTAAATTAAACACAGACCATTAAACAGATCTTACTGTTTCCACATTTTATGTACAACCTGACTTAATTGTGGCTTTATGTCCAGCTAGACAGGGGTGTTCATTTAATCTGATCATGGTAGGCGGTTGACAGTGGCAATGGGCGGGCGTGGCGCGGTCGCTCACCCGTCCTCGTCCGATCTTTATTTCCGGCGGTGTCAGGGCCGCGCCAATTGTGTTACGTGCCATGCTCGCCACAGGCCGATTGTCCCATACGATAATCTAATTTTAAATCGTATTGTTAATCCAAATGATTTACTGGATTTCTATCAGTTTCCTGCGCTTTTATTGTCTTTCTTTCCATAAAATGGCATTGACATCGACATTGTATACTTATCTTTAATCATTAAATGCGATTTTTTTAAATATACATATCTACTTAAATAATATATTCATTGATGCCAGTGCAAGTTACAGCAACGAATTAAGGCATAAGTGATAGTGTGAATTTTATTGTGCTAGAAACTGTCTGAACAGCTGGAAGTCTGTCAAAGGTCAACTGTGTGAGGCTTACATGCGTGTGCGCATTGCAAGATTACGACATGAATACTAACTACGTCCCTGCCCTATCGTTTCCCTCGTGACTTGAGGTCATCTACGTCTTCTTAAGTAACATTATATAGATTGAGAATGTCTTATTAATTTTTTTTTTGGCATATTTATTTAGCTCAGAGATTTTCTATATTTTTACGATTTTAAACTAAAAATAAATTCATTAATCACGCTCTAGTCCGTGTATGCAGATGTAGAGTAATGTAGAGAGCATTAAAATATTTCCAAAATCTAAATTTGGGAAGAAATAGGAATTAAGCACAATAAGTTGTTGAGGAAGAGTTTGCCAGTAGCCAGTGATGCGTTTGTAAAGTGTTCTTAAAGGCGAACTTAATGAGCCCAAAGTCGATGGGATCGAAGGATCGATTTGCTACCTATAATAGTAGATTGACCGTTAAGGAATTCCTTCGTGAGGAGACGATTGTAGCTGCATCCACAAGACCTGGTCACCAGATTATTGCATTCCTTTTGAAACCATATGCGTGTGTAAAATTTCAACTCTTTAGATTAAGAGGAAGGTTGCTCCAATATACAAACAACTTAAATACAGCTTGTAAAAAGCGGCCCGAAAATGTTTAATTTAAAAGGTCTTTTGCTAGCAGGTGTATGAAACAATAATTTGTAGACATAGTAATGCCTTCTACGTAAACAACACATTCTATATGATTTTATGACGTTTGATTACTTTTTTTTACAAATGTATTGGATTGGATTTTTAACTATGCCAATTTTTCTACTTTAAAACAGTTAAGTTGTAAAAGATTGCAGCGGGACTACATGAAACCTTTTTGTCAGATCTATCGATTTGGAGAGTATCGCCTCTCGTATCTGACGTAAAAATAAAAGGTAACAAATGCCAAATAGTTATGGGCCTAATACATGTCGTTTGCATTTCGTAGTAGGTAGGTACGCAGCCACGTTTCCGTGTGGCACGGCACGTTAGGGTTGTCAAAATTTTAAATAACATTTTTCATCAAATGATTATCTTCATTTGCTTTCTTTTTCTTTTACATCTTTCATTTAATCAATTAATTCATTTAATCAATGTCGTGATAGCCCAGAGCGCAACGAACCTGTCTCAAATTTATAAGGCTCCATAGGGCCATGGTTCGAATCCGGGCGTGTACCAATGAGTTTTTCTGACTTAAGTACACAATATCACTGACACCGTGCTTCGGAGGGCACGTTAAGCAGTCGGTCCCGGACGCTGTCAATAGATTGCGGTCGTTACAGTTCCCAACCCGCAGTGGAGCAGCGTGGTGGACTTAAGCTCCGAGCCCCCCTCCTCACCCTGGGGGAGGCCTAAACCCCTGCAGTGGGGTAAAAATGGGCTGATGATGATGATTTAATCAATTACATATTTAATAAAATCCTTTATTATGTAGATTTGGAAAAAAATGGGTTTCAATAATTAATGTAGGCACTTAATGAGCAGATTTCGCAGATGCGGTACGCACTGTAGTCCTGTTTCGACTAAATATGTGTTGCACGTTTTTCATACCTAATTTCTACATTTTAAATACGTGTATCAATGACATTACATATTGTTGCCAATCTGCAGTGTTACGTTAATTGATTTCTAAATGTTATAAGTTCAACAGCCGTATAATTAATTATTATCACATTAAAATCTATACATACAATAAGGATTGTCGCAATAGGTACTGAATTTTTGACATTTAAAAGAATGATATCGTTAACTACAACTGCACTATAGACAAAGAGTTTCAAGTTTGGTTTGAGGTTCCAAGAGCCGGCAACCGATAAATTTTACAAACATAGTGACTAATCCCACCTATCGGGAAGTAGCGAAATTCCTTTATAAATATGTAAACAATTATTACAGGTATTCGCTAAAAGGTGGCGTTTTGATTAACTATACCTATACTATAATGGCAAAGTATTTCCAAAGTGTTTCATGGTCGAAATATTGATACACTTTCTACTCACTAACAGATGGCGCTTAATAGAAATAATGATTTCTAAAAAATTCCTGTGTGAACCTAGCGAAGAACGTAATTTTGAAATATATTAGAGTTTAGTTACGAGAAGAAGTGGACGTCGTTTCCGCTTATGTATAGGAAAGTGATTTGCTGGAGCGAAGAACGCTAGTCGGCATTGTTCATTTAAAAGACGATCAATGCACTAACGTCTATCTCTCTGGACGACAGAACAACTGCGACTAAAACACTGTGTGGAATTGACACAAACTCGCATGGCTAAAGAATTTGCTTGAATGCCCAGTCTTGTACTTAACCCATATAATTTAATGTCTTGTTGCGGCGGGCGTTCCTAACTTTGGTTACAGAACAATGAATCCAGTAGATATTTTGAGTTGGAGTGTTGGGTGTCGGTCGCTAGAGAGGTTTTAAAAGCGAGAGTGCGGTAACCTCGCTCCGAGTGCCGTCGACATTGAGCGAGCGTTACAAAATGCACCGCTGACCCACATACCGGCTGGCGGCATCCGCGCTATTAGAAAATGCTACACTACACTTGTTAATATCAAGGATGTACCCCTCACTTCGAAATTCCAATGTTCTTTGTCTGTGCGTTTAGAGTGCGCTTAAATGAGCCCTCTGTCGTTGCCTCGTATCTAAAGACATGTGGTTACAGCGCAATAGCGTGCGATATGAACTATTTTACGCGGAATAAAATTCGTAAGCTCCAAAATGATTTCATTTGATAATTCGTAGAATGTACATTTATTTCTAAAACCCCGAAAATCCGCTCTCGGTCGTATCTAAGTGGTATTATTTATCTAATTGTTGTATTGATAATATACCCGATAACAAGAACAAATTAAAAAGAAGAAAAATTAGGCATATTTTTTTATCTTCAACAATATCTATTTTATTTTAGACTAAAACCTAAAGAAGTATCAACTATTTTTATAGTAGCATTGTACATGATTCGATTAAAACAAATCGAATATGGCAATCGTCTTTTAACATTATATGAAAATTTCTTGTGTTTTATAAAAAAAAATATCTTAGCAGAAACCCATGTGCGTAGGAGAATTATATCGTACGACGCCCTACACTATTTTTAAATGGCTATCAGCACGGCTACCATGAGTTAGAAGTGTTTTAACGTGTCGAGTCGACACTCACTAGCGACAAAAGCTTACAAGATTTGTAGGGACAGCGCCTCTAGCGGTACCGAGAAGAAATGAAATTCATATACAAATCTTTTACGAGTCGCTAGCGAGTTTCGACACGTCAACAATATCAATTTGGAACTCATGGTAGCAATGCAGAGACTTTTCTCCTTTGACACCTACTCTGTATTCCATCTCTTTTAATAATTTGCCTCTGCACGAAATTTAATGTTAATAATTTAATGAAAATGCATAGTTTAAAAGATTTTAAAGAAAAGATATTGACCGTCCCCCTCAACCCCCCGTTAACTCCGAACTACAAACTCAATTAATGTTATAAACCGCTAAAGTAGCTATGGCGTTCTCAAATAACACCAGAACATGACCTGCAATTGATATGCAACAGTATAAAATAACAACGAAGCATCACAAAACCGTAAATAGCATATTAATTAGGAAGGAGCGTCTCATATTTCGAAAAAATTGAAAACGTGAACGAAATATCAGACTAGACTTAGATTTGACTTAGACTAGACTTAGACTTCAAATGATAATGTTAAAAAAAAAATCTGTAAAATATACACATAAAATGTTAGTTTAGAATTTTTATACTCTGTTCCACTACGAATTTTGTATACGATTCACACAAAATTTTACTTCACAGCGAATGTAATTCGCCAACCCGCATTATAACAGCGTGGTGGATTTAAGCTCCAAGCCTCCTCATCTTGAGAGGAGGCCTAAGCCCTTGCAGTGGGTTATAAAAAAGGGCTGATGGAATGGAATATTTCATAAACAACTGGTGTATGTTTGGTCTACGGCATATATTTTTTTTGTTCACACTTTTGTAGTCAGTAGACTTATTAAATTTTTCAATGAACGTTTTAGTTTACAAGTTCTATCTAACATTCTATTCACTTCAAAACGGTTCTATAATAGGGTTTTATATTAAAGTTATTACATCTTTTTTCTTTCCGTGTGTCATTGACTAGTAAATCCATACTTTTGTTCCTGTGTCCTATGTGTAAGATATTGATGGTATTTTGTGCCGAAATTGTCCAGATAGAATAGTTCGGTTCTGAAGGTTTACCAGTAATGTAAGGCATACCGCTGCTGTCAATTTTCTTTCCTGATTATAAATATAAATAATATATATATATATATATATATATACCTATATACATACTTATAAGCCTTTTTTATTTCAACGACCCTACAAAACATGTTTTTCTTAAGACTTACGTAAGGTATATAACTGTCATTCGGTTATTGAAACACCACTCTGGGTATAGGTCTCCTCCAACTCACCCCATGTTTCTCTATTGTTTGCTTTGCTTCTTTTCGTCGATCTATCTGTGCCTTGAACGACCTCTTCTTCTTTTGCCATTGGTCCTTCGCATGTTCTTATGTTTGCTTTTATTTTGTTTCATCTTTTGTCCGTGTATCTATCTCGCTATATGTCCTGCTCAACTCCACTTTTGTGTTAGAGCTTACTTGAGGGCATCTATTACCTTTCTCTTTTTTCTTATGTATTCAATTTTTATATTTTGAATTTTTCCTATTTTCATTGTACTTCTTCCTATCGGTTTCTAACAGGTAGCTGATTTTGTTTGTGGCAACCGTTGTAAGAGTCGGCAGTATACAGCTATCCATTTTGTAGGTAAAGAGGTAACAACCCTTTTAGAATTTCATTTAAGCTCCAGGATTTTTTTCAACTCATATTCACCAGGCGTTCAACTTCTGTTCAACTACTGATGTTATTAGCATTGCTGTTTGTCATTACCTTGGTTTTATCATAGTTCACATTGGGATTCTAAGCGTAAAATATTAATGGTATTTTGTGCCGAAATCGTCCACGATAGAATAGTTTAGCCCGGGAGATTAAGCAGTAAGTAAAGCATACAGCTGCTGTCAGTTTTACCTTATGATTTTAAATAATAATATCATCTAATAATCTTCATTTGTGGCCAATATAGTACTGTATTGAACAGTACCTATTATATTTCTTTAAGACATTTCTCAAGGGGCACAAATAAATTTTCTTGTACTGACCTGTAAAAGCATACACTTCCTTTTTCAAGTATTTTTCTATTGTTGGGTTTTCATTTTATAGAAGACGAATTGGGAATAGTCTGTTATTAAATAAACCTGTGTTTGTTTGATCGACATTTACTTAAATTTATTTATTTTTATTTATTTATATAACAAAACCTAGAATATATAGTAGGTACACATAAATGTACCAAACGCCACCCATTAAGAATAATACATTAATATTTTGTTGAATTCTTAAAAATTGTCGACTCATATAACATCTACCTACCTGTGGTGAACAATGTTCACGATTTAACATTATGTGCATAAATATATACACGAGCGTAGTAGTTTGGAGGCAAAAAACGCAACAAATAGGACATTATTGCTAAAAATAAAACTGAAAGTCCGACAAAAAATAACTCAAAATACGAGGGTAGACGCTAATAACTACCTAGTTAAAAATACAAGATACTAATTTGAAACATATCTAGAAAAATGTCCAAGTTACAATTAAGACATCTTGTTAAAGAAAAAACATATTTTTCGTTAACAAGGAAAAGTTCAAATAAAGAGAAAAAAAAAAGAAAAGCGTTAGTTATTACTAAAATAGAAACACAATACACGATGTTTCCGATGGCATCATTACAAAACATGGTACCTACCTACAATACAATGGCTAATACTATTGAAATGTTTTTTTTTTTTCACAATAGTTACACAAAATGTTGATACATGCTACGAATGACGCAATCGTGAGAATTCCATAGGAAAAGTTTTCAAATAATTTGTACTAAGGCGCGATAAATTTATTATTATTATTTATAAACTGAATACTCAATGCGACAACAGACAAAAGACATACCTAAATGAATTTTATTTAGCTATGTAGTAAAAAGACGGAACAAAAGACAGGAAAATCACTAGTTTATAAACAGATCGTAATTTTTTTATAATCGCTTAAAAGTTCATTCTAGGAATAGAAACTCATTGAACAAAAAATTCTTAAATGTATAGACTATCAATTAGAAAAGAAAAACAAAATACGCGAAATGAATTATTTCCGTAATTAAATTTATTAAGAAAGTTCCCTTTATTTAATATAGTTTAAATAAATTAACTAAAACTAAAAATAATTTTAAATTTAGACAACGCCAACGCCTTTATCTAACAGACTAGGTAATTTGTTGATAAATTAATATCGTTATCAGAAGTTTGTCCATATGGCGTAAACAAAAGTGACCTTTTGGAATATTTACTTGATTAATGAATTTACTACTTGTATGAAACTGTATTGCGTAAAAGTATTGGAGTTTATCCAGATATACTTATAACAGGAAAACCATATTAAATATTCATATAGGGAATCGAGCCGGTGAAATAGTGTCACAAACAAGTGATAACACCGCTTCCGTTACCGCGATAAAAAGTGGTGTGCGTTCCATCGGACGTGGAAAATGCGAACCGCATAGTCTCGCGGCGCGCGAGTGTCGTGTGAAAAACTGCACACATTGCGATTTGTTCTTGCATTTTTGGCATCGCCCACGACATCAGCATCGAGAATTTGTTATATTTTCTCATTTACCAACACACGGTATCGCTAAGCGGGCGACGTGCCAAGTTCGCACGGTGTGCTGTAACATCTCGTCGTCACATGATTCTTAGACAATATCCTAATAACGCGTGTCGAATAACGCCAATCGAAAGTTGGCGGAAGGAACACGCCAAAAAACTCACCCTCAGGTCGTCGAGCTGCTCGCATGCGGAGATGAGGTTCACGGTTTCTGGAGTCACTTTAATGATACCCATCGCGGCGGTGATACTCGAAAATACACCGGCGCTATAATCACACGAAGGTCGCAAAGGCCGTATGCGTGCGTACTTATCCTTTGGGTATCGAATAGAATAATTAGGTTTATCAGATGTTTATTTCGCGTGCCGTGCGAACGTTGTGAAATAGTTTTAATTTAGGAACACTAAGCACGAGTCGTCCTCGCGCCGTGACCGAGCCGCACGGACTGGTGCTGGTGTTCGTTTCGCGGTGGTCCGCGGCGCGCGCCCAGTGAAAGGGCCGCTGACGTCACGCGCTACGATAACGCCGCGGTCACGGTCCCGCTACCCCGCACCACACCGACAGCTACGACCGTGCTACTTGTTGCTACATCGTCCATTGCGTTCGCTCTCTTACGCACCAGATACATCCGTTTCTTTCACACTATTAACGTATATCTATCGGTTACATTAAACGCCTCTTTGAGCTCCTCGATTACGCGCCTAACGTGCTTAACAATCCATTTTTCACACTGCCGAATTTCGCTACAGAAGAAAACTAAGAGGATAGTGTTTCAGAAAAGGAAACTATGAGTTTAAATCATTATTTTGATTGAACCTGACTAGTGCTTAGAGAAAAAAATATAGTGAAGAAGCTATAAATAGTCTGTAAGTAATGCTACGACACTTGAGGGTATACTGTTGACGTCATAGCTACGTACTTCGTAGCAATGCAGCGTCATGCAACTACGCTCAATATTTCTTGCATAATTTAGTTGCAAATGACAGAAAAAAAGTATCCAAGCTGTAAACTTATTATTTTGTATTCAGTTAAAT
Organism: Luffia ferchaultella; assembly: GCA_949709985.1. Taxonomy (NCBI): domain Eukaryota; kingdom Metazoa; phylum Arthropoda; class Insecta; order Lepidoptera; family Psychidae; genus Luffia; species Luffia ferchaultella. The sequence goes on along the minus strand of OX453249.1, from coordinate 3,899,575 downwards.
TAGAACATATTTATAAAATATTAAAGAAAAGCTTTTCGAAATTGATTTCAAGACAACAGCACATCAATACAGTCGCCATCATTTTAAAGTACCTTCTTCGCCATTTTGTAAACTTAGGGACAAGTGATTTAGGCAGTTCGGACGCATATGAAGCTGTCGAGGTCATTTCATGAGCGGAACCTTGAAACAAGCCATTTTCCACCTTTGGCCGTATATGTAAAAGTAGACTGGAATGTTGTTTTAATTACAATGCTTATTTTCCAATAAAATTAACATTCAACATTCTTATAAGCGAGTTTTATGGCAATTGTTGTGTAAATGTTGGTTCTCCTTAATATAAATAAATATAAATACCTTTTGTCAAATTTCATTGATTTTCAAAGTACCGTATTATAGTAGCTAGAAAAGTGAATTTTGTGCACTAATAAATAGTAGATAGTCCAATTATCGAAATATGAAAAAAATTTGAAAAAATTATTTCGAAGGTGAAATGCCTCTTTTTTTTCGCAATACAAACGAATGAGTAGGTACTCTGTAATGACTCAAAATTTATATATTTTTATTAAATTTTTCTTTCATATTTCAATTTAATTTCTCATACAAAACTAAATAATACAGTAGAGAACCCTCGATGTACCAGTGCTGTTTGCACTTGGCTGATTTCAGTTATATTCACGTAGGTTTTAGGTTGATGGGTCCTTGAGGGTTTATACTTCATTATTTAAATTTGACCAGTTATATAGCCTTATAAATATTCGTTTCCTATACATAAATGCCATAATTAATTTACATAATGACATTTGTTCAAAATATTTAAACTGTTACCAATGTCTAATGTATAATGTGTAAATAAGGTCACGTTTTATTTTATTTTTTTATAAGTCTAAATACACTTTAATATTATATTTAAAATTCAAATGAAAAATAATAACGATTTAATATATTTTTTTAATTAGCTGTACTTAAATATGACAAAATAAATGCAAATGTCTTAACCCAAGCGACGGTGATTAGAAAACAATATGCCGCACGATGTTTCATAGTGAAATACCCAATGTTCTCTCAATATAAAGGGAAAACCGGATTGCTCAAAAGTGGGTCAATGGCGATTGTATCGAGGTCATTATACGAAGGTAAAGGGCTGGAACGTGATTTTTCATCAAATCCATACATAAATATTTATTAGGTAAGTTAATGAGTTTTCTCTTTGCGATATTAAAGCGAAAATGTAACAAAACCAATGCAACAAAAAGGTTCAGTTACGTTATACATAGTAGAATAGTAAGACAATAAAATACATGAATTCTCATTCTGCTTACTCGGAAAAGGATCATTGTGTACCTGCAGAGCGGAAAAAAATGTGCTTTTGCTCCCAAGGGATGAAAAGCGATTTATATTTCGAATCTGAATAAATGTATGACTACAATAACATTAGGTGAAAACACGATTTCACCATATTAATTCGAAAAATAATTTATTCTTAACGTCCTTCTGCTCTCGGTTTTGCCCGCGTGGACTTTAAAGGTACATTCCAGGAAATTGTACCTATGACTTTCCAGAAAATCATAACTAATGAAGATTCCGAAATACAGTCACACATTTTTGCCGCCCACTACACATCCACGTATAACCACCGCCACCACACCCTCTTAGAAGAGAGAGATGGGAGATCAAGGGTTATCTACCACCATCACCGTCAGTAGAAGGCGGTTATGGAGAAAACGGCGAAGTTACAAAACTATCCCTATATTATCTTGCTACAGTTAGAAAGTAGTCTTGTGTCTCTTGAGGACGTAAGCTATCTTCCTATCAAACGTCGTGAAGATCTGTTCTCATTTCGGCCGTGAAAAGAAAACAGATACGTAGAAGTATTGTGTGCGCTAATAAGCAGCTTATGTCCCAATTCAAGCTATCTTAGAGTCAGAAGATGATGGCAAGATTAAGTTGTGGGAATCTGGAAGAAAAAAATTAGAATCCAAGAATCAAGTCTCAAGGCTGTTTTGTAAATTAATAAATAAGAATATAATAATGAAAAATAATTTTCTCATCATAAGTAGTAACGTGTACAGAAAAAATATGTTTACGACATCGGTTAGAAATATATTTTCGGATCCTGGAGCGAAATAACGATAGATTACATAAAGTAAAAAATACAGCAGCGTTTGGTTTTAATAGACTCAGAAATGTCACTTCATAGTATCAAAACTATCAAATGCAATTTCGCGGGAGTGAAAGCTGGCGCGCGGACTTCGCGGACTGAAATCGGGTTGAAACTCGCCATCGCCAACAGTTACACCAGCTATCTAGAGTATAAGTGGTTTTTTGTTTTGTTCTCCAGCGATACGAGTTATCGTTGATGGAAATGTAAAAAACGCATATCGGATTACCAGACTTCTGTCTCCCGTTATTTAATTTTTACTATACCTACACTTAAATCAATATTTCCCGACTATGTGCAAAATAAAGCAAACCCTATTTCTTGTACCCATCACTAATGATGTTTTAGTAAGGACGAGATACTTTCATACTAAACGACGAGGCGACGTTCGAAAATTGATCCACAATGACATACATACCTAATAAATCATAAAACTGAAAGAGAATAAAATTATGATATAGAACCTTACAGAACATACCATACAGAAAGAGATGGCTATCTGAAGTCAATTACGCTTCAAATACATTCTGTCAACATAGATTAGGAGGAAGGGCCTTTAAGCAACAGAAATAAATTAATTTTGACTAGTATTAAAAATATTATGTTTATATGAATGAAATATTTAAAAAAAAAACACAATAACAAAATTTATAAACAAAATTATATTCGGTTGATGAGCGTGGAACTTATAATTTATTAAAAGCTATTAAAAGCTTATCCACTAACCCGCACTGGCGGAGCGTGGTGGATTTAAGCTCCAAGCCCTCTTATCTTGAGAGGAGGCCTAAGCCCCTGCAGTGGAGTAAAATGGGCTGATGGAATGGGAAAAAAGCTTATCTTGGTCTCTTTCTTAAAAAAAGATCATTGATGATCTGACGTCGTAGGCCAGAACACGATGCGGTATTTCCTTCGCTAACAGAACATTTCAAACATTCATAGCTTTGTTATTCATCGTTTTATTTATTTCACTGGTATACTTAATGTATTTAGAAAACTCTTTCATATAAAATAACTTAAGGAATATGTACAGTCAACTACCTTGTTGTAAAAATTTTAACTCCTCAGTTTCGGGTGGTTTCGCCGCGTTAGTGCCACATCCATCTTTTTTAGTATCCACAAACCTTTACACATATAAATAAAATGTAAACAATAGATTTAGTCAAATATTATTTTGCTGGTAAGTGTACCGTTTCCTAATATACATAACAGACTATAGGCTATGTTATACTGAAGCGGAGATAAAGATAAGATCTATTATTAAATGGCGTCGAGGCCGAGAACCATTACACACTATTACGAGGTGTTAACCCGTGTAATATGACCTTGCCAACGAAAATATAGAAACAATAAAATGTTTTTTTTTTGGTCTAATTGAGACAAGGCGTTTGAACGTAGGTGGCGCTAATAATACGCCGAAAAATACGTGTTGCTCTAATCAGATCAAAGGCGAAAACAAGTGTTATATCGTAATATAAATAACGGAATATTATTTATTTGACTGACCGATTGGCCGAGTGGTTAAAGACCCCAAATGCGGATATTAAATTAAATAATCCATGTTGAAACGGACGTTCACTGCAAAAAAAACCAATTAAGCATTTTCTTAAACATGGTTGTTCGAATAATAATAATCATCATCAGCCCGTGTTTCTCCACTGCAGGATATAGGCCTCTCCCAAGACTCGCCACCACACACGGTCCTCCGCCTTTCGCATCCAACTACCCCCGGTATGATGCTTCAGGTCATCTGTCCACCTGGCCGGAGGGCGTCCAACGCTTCGCTTTCCGGTAAGTGGCCTCCTTTCGAGAATTCGAATAATAATAGAAATAATAATTCTTTGGACATCCCACACAGTGCCATCTAGTCCCAAAGTAAGAAGGTATTATAATTAAGATTAAGTATTCCTTATAATTTATACATATATAGATATTTTTACACCCATGCAGACACACAAATATTTGTCCCGGGCGGAAATCGAATCAGCGACCCTTGACTCTGCAGTCACATCTGCAGTTGCTCTGCAGTTTGACTGACCCATTGGCCGTTACCCACACGGCCAATGGATCAGTCAAACATTAAAGTCTCCCTACGGTTCGGAATGGTACCAAGGTCTGTCAGGCTCGCACTTACGAACTTTCAATAAAAAACAAAAAAATAATGTTATGACACGCAAGGCCGAGTACTTCAAGCTTTTTGTTTCTTTTTTTTTAGTAGTTACCGATAACTACTATTTCTTTTGAAAACTCTTGCTGAGTCAATTGTGACGCGATTTCTGTATATTTTTTAGTAAGTTCGAAATTAATTTTAAATACACCTACTTGAGGTTAATTTCTACGCATGTTAATGTCGTTTATGCGTTCGTACTATTTAATATTATTTGTGTAGGTGAAATGAAATACATTTCAAAAATAAAATATATTGAAAATAGTATTTTATAAAAAAGTTACTATTTTTAGAAGTTCATCAATTTCGAATTTTTTTTTAATATTAGCTGAATACTTAAATGGGTTTAGTCAAATTACTGTACACGCAATGTTTATTTACCATTTTTCTAATTCTACTTTAAGTTTTATAGTAGATATTTAGTGATAAAATAAATAAAGTTTCTCATTATTATCGTGATTAATAAATTACAAACAAAATACACAAACCTTTAGTTATCAAAATTTTATTTGAAAAAGTCTAATAATTGTTAATATTTCATTCCTTTCGCTGTCGAGACGATGGGTTCCTGGTCCGAGGATGCCAAATTACTTGCTCACGATTTTGATGTCGCGCTGCGTCTGTTGACAGGGGATCCTTTGAGCAAAGAATACATTGTTCAGAGGATCAGTGTTGAAAACAGCGTGGCAACGCGGCAAGTATCCTTGGCACCTTGAGTTAGAGACACAAAATAAAATGGAAATAACTGAACGATTCTTTGTATATTTATGCACTATTCACTGTATTGTGTTTAATGTCGATATTATTATATAAAAAAATGAAAAAGTTTGTATTGTAATCTATATATAAAAGTGAATGTTTGTATATATATTTGTATTACCGATTCATTCCCACACCGCACCATTCAATCGATCATCATGAAAATTATAATAATAACGCATACATCACAACAACGTCTAGGTCCCAAACTAAGCATTGGCTTGTGTTTTGGGTACCAAGCGAAGACACCACATACATATAATAACCAAGACCCCGTATCAATATCAATCCCAATTCATCATATAAATATTGACCCGACTGGGATTCGAACCTGGGACTGTCAGCTTCGTAGGCAGGGTCGCTACCCACTAAGCTAAGCAGTCGTCTTTGGCATGATAATAATATATATATGATAATAATATATATTTAATTAATAATATACATAATTGGCTTGTGTATGTATTTTTTGTGGAGAATGTCTTTTGCGTACTTTTTTAATAATGTTTTTCGAGTTTCTGCTAATTTTCGGTTATAGAACTTTGAGAAATTATTTAATTCCGAGGCGGTACGAAGTTCGCCGGGTCAGCTAGTTTCAAATAAAAATTTAGTCCCCCGCAATTCTGATTACGTTACACAAATGACTCACAACAGTACATCTCCTACTAGAATTCTTCTGCCAGAATAGAACTGGTCATCTCCGATATGTTAAAGCCTTAGTATACATTAAGCTCTTACTATAATTACTTATGTCTTTCAGTATTTTCTAATGAGTTTACTTTATTTACAGAGATAATAGCAAGAAATGAGTCTTATAATATCTTACTGAACTAAACAAATTTCTTATAAATATTTCTATTTATAAAAGACGAAACGAATATTCATGTATATCAATATGCCTACATATTTCAAATCGTATTTTTTTTATCCAAAGTTTTAAATGAATTTTTATACGTAAAATGAAAAATTTGTCGATTTAATTGATCGACATAATATCGATACATAACAGACTGACTCGACAATTATAAATCGCGTGATCATAACGTAAATCCAAACAACGCTTAGACTTTTGGTATTTTAAAGAAATTGTCTGAAATATTTGGGAAAATGGAGTCAATAGGTGGCCGCTTTTATTCTGTAGATTTCTAAAGAAGAAACGATTTGCGAAATGTATTTTTCTATTAAAAAAAATTGTAACAACAAAACAGTTACTCAGAAATTCGCCGCTAGCGTTTTCTTAATTAAGTATTCTTATACATGCATTAATTAATATTTTGGTATAACGGCGTAAAATTTCTTATTTAAAAATTTTCTATGTAATATTATTTTGCTTTGTAGTCTATTTAAACTAATTAATTTAAACCAAAACAACGCCCATCTATTTATCCGTTTGTCAAAGCCTCCTAGCTGTTGCAGTTTATAAAATTTCATAAGGTAAGTAAATACTGTTGATATCTGCGATTTTTTTTAGGTTTTTGTATCGAAAGGGCAAAACGGAACCCTATATACTGCTGTTACTCTGCTGTATGTCACAAGTCTCTAGCTCTAAAACGGAATAAGTTATAGACCTGAAATTCGGATGTTAGAATGTTGACCCAAAACCAAATATTGAATATAAACTTTCAAGGGGAGTAATATACAGGTCGCATACAAAAAATCTTACCCCTGTATGTCAAAAGAGTTCATTGAATCAAGTATATTGATTATTTTTCATACTTAATAAAAAAGAAATTGGGAGCCGTTCAAATAATCAATTATAGACCATTTTTGTTGAGGGATTTATCTGAGAAACTAAATTTAATCAGCAAATACAGGGAACGCTTATTCATAATGTAGTTTGTAAGCTGCGACCAAAATAAACAAAAAAAATTCTTTCACGTGTTCTTGCAATTATTCGCCCGGAAAAGAAGCATTTAATAGAACCAAAATTTGAAAAATTTTATATCATTAATTAGAAATTTTATAAAATATATTTTTCTAGGGGGTTCCGTACCAGTGAAAAGTAACTTTTTGTTTTTCTTGGCAAGTGGGGTGTCCTTTAGTAAAGTGCATTAAGCAGAGTACAAACACTTTTATTTATATGTTCGAAAATAACAAAATGGGTAGTTGTGGTAAGCAGGTACTTAGGTACCTGCTGTGTATGTATTTTTTTAAAATACATGACATAGATATATTGTGTTGGTACGAAACCCTCAGTTTGCGAGTTCGACTCGCACTTGGCCAGTTTTTTTAAATATCATTTCCATTTTTTAAAACTTCATATTTGATTTGAGATTTGAAACTAAATATTTGATTTCAAATAATCGTAGCGTTCCACCGGTATTTAATTGGTAAAGTTTGTTCCTAAGAAAAAATATTTAAAGTGGTTTACAAATTGAAAAAAAAAAATATAGGTACTTATAGTCTATTGCAGATAATTTCATTCTAGTTATTTCATTACAGTAATAATCTATATGTGAAACATATCATTCGTAAAGTTACTTTAACTTTCTCCAGAGAGTGTTTACTTTACGAATCCGGCTTTGTACAGGGGCACAATGCTGAAAAATCGAAGTTTTCGAGCCTACTATCGTTCCTATCCAGTTCAATGGTATCCTTTCTATTTTTTTCTTTTCTAAGTGGAGTATGTGAACCCCGGCAACAAACTTCATACACGGCAGGGAAGAAGGAACCGTAGGCTCGATTGCGGCGACGAGGCTCACCACCCGTCACGCCTAGTATCCAAAGTGGAGAGGGGATCTGTGGTCTCTATCTACCTCTTAAGGAAGGCAGATATGACCGCATATACAGCAAACTAATAAACCTTGTAGAGCTCACCGAACTAAACAAAAAGTTTTAAGTGATCAGATGGTGTAAACTAACGGTTACCGAGAAAAATGTTCAGAGTTTAATTTTTTGTCACTTATCTTATTTTTTTGAAATGTTTTGATTAGTTCAGTAGGTTCTACACGATATATAAGTTTTGACTACCTTAAGCCAAACATCGCGCATACATACAAGTTAGTTTGGCCTACAACCGTCATCACCTAATCAAATCTGTTTCAGTTTTAATCAATAATTTCAATACATTTATATGATCATTACAATGTATTTACAAAATATCGAAGTTTAACTATTAAACGTTGTTAGTCGATTTACTATTTATTTTAACTATCGTGATTCTGCTAGTGATACAAATTCTTGGTTTGTCGATAACGTTTTTTTTTTATTCTAATGTCAGGGACATATTTTTTTAGTTGACTACCTTGACGACATACTTTAGAACAATAATTCATGTGTATTATTGATTTAATATTAATGTGTGTAACATTAAAGCTGCGGTATAATTCAAATTAAAAGAAATAAAGGCTAAAAGTTGTTCATCTTGTTCTCGTTTGAATATTAGAACTGCTTAGTTTTGTATAAGTTTACGTGTCTACTAAGGCGGTAGGCTTCCCATACAAAAAAAGAGGGTCCAGCCCGGGTCTGTTTCACGCTCAATCTCTTCACTGATATATATAGAAAAAATATATGTAATAAGAAAAACCCTGTTATAGCGAAGTCTGTTTTTGTTTTTTCGATATGTCGTTTAGTTGTCTTATAATAAATTTTACAAAACATTATTTTCTTCGAATTTTTTGTTCTGAAAATCATTAGTTTAGTAAATTAAATTTTATATTAATACGATTTTCAAAAAAAAAAAAAAAGGAAAACACACCGCTATAGGGACGGCCTTTATTGATAACGCAGCAAATTTTGGTTTTAGAACATATTCATTCCAGGAATGGAAACAGACACGGCCCGCAAGCTGTTTTGACAAGTATTATAAGTTTTTTGGGAATTATCTCTTGTCATCTCTGTCAATTAGGAACGGGTCAAAAAAGAAGGATTGACATGGAGATAACGATGCCAAAGCGAAGCCGCAGAGAGAAAGACTATCCTCTTAAGAGTTAACTAACAAAGCTATGTGATTTGAGGTCAATTTTAATCACTAAACTGGCATAATTGATATTTACAACATTTAGATAAGGACTCAGAATTGTCATTGGGTACAGCTTTGGGTGAAAATTCCATCAAATTAAATTTATTTATTACAATCAGTATTTACTGAGATATGATACAAGAACATTTTATTATCAGACCTTTCATTCATTCATCATTCACGAACGAATGAAAGCTTTCATTCATTTCATTCATCGTTTGCTATGAAAAGTGCTCGTGAAGACAAATCGATTGAGCCCAAACTCGGTGGGTTTACTGTTAGCTATTTATGGGTTATGTTATATAACTTCCAGTTCCACCATCGTCGTGTTTACAACCGACGTGCCTCAGCACTCCCAGGTTCACGTCGCTCTGTTTGCGGACGATACCTCTCTTTATATCCGCGCGACGGCCGCTCAAATGCTCACGTGAAAATGTGATCGACTCGCTAGGTGAATGGTATAGAACAAATGTATTTCCATTTCCAGGTAGGCCGAAAACCACAAGGCACACTATACCTATTCATGCGTACCATATCCTGGGTAAACTCTTACAAATGTCTAAGCGTTTCTCCAACTTATCAAAACCCCACACTATCTTCATCACCATCTGCATCGGTCGGCGTACAGTTGTTGTTTGTTGAACTGAATTCCCCTATTCCGATGCAAAATTTAAAAAAAGCGATGTAGTATTTATTGTCTGACATCTCTGGTCACGACTCTCACCTTGTTGGCTGGGCGGTCGCGAATGTGGCATGTCCTTGCGATTGACCTTGCATAACATTTAGATACTAGCGTCTGAGTGCAATGACGATTTTTTCACGATTTCGAAATTCAGTAAGACTGTTCTGAACAACTAAGAGGTGTGTATGTATGCAGCGTACTTCTTTTTATGGTTCCGTAGGCAAATGGCGAAAACGAGACTCTTATGATTGCATCCTTTATATCTGTCTGTTTGTCCCTCCGTATGTCCGGACTGATATCACTACCATCTGGAAATTAATCGTAGTGTTTCACAGGAAGATATCATGAACCCTCATAAAATTCTGTAGAGAAATGATGGAACAGCTCGAACAGACCGACAGACGGACAGACAGACAGACAGAAAGTAGCCTATGTTACCCTTGATAATGCCCTCTGCAGATTTGCACCGTTTCATTGAAATCGGTTCAGCCACTTCGGAGATTAGACGGAACAGACAGACACGTCAATTTTATTAATTTAGAGATAGATGTACTTACTGACACGAGAATCAAACCTGGTACTTTCCGTGTTGCTGTGTGCTTATTTACTATGCCAAGCACTGAATTTATAAGTCATGTCAGGCAAGCCATATACGTTATATTAAACATGGAAACAAAGGAACATAGCTATGTATAAAATGTATGTATAGAAGGTATGTTTTTTTTTTTTGGCTGAGTTGGAATGTTATAGTCTAAGAAGGAATTTAGAATACGCATATATATCATATAAACGCATACGCATATTCAAATATGTGAAACAAAATAATCTTTCGATATAATGTCTACAATTAAGCGTAGTTCTACATTATGATTGGTTTATAACCGGTCACGGATGTGGCGTGTCCTTACGCGCGCAGGGCCGGCCGGCGGCCCTTGCCTGACATTTCGATACCTAATTGTAACACGGATACCGTTCTTGTTTTGTCAAGGTTACACCGCTCTTTGTTATAACTGATTGCATGTGTCATACGAGAAAAACCCGGTCAAGTGCGAGCCGGACTCGCGCCCCCGTATACCTAAAATGTATTTTTTTCTTTTATTGTTGACCGATCGATGGCCTAGTGGTAGAGACCCTAACTGCGGAGCCAGGGATCGCGGGTTCTATTCCTGCTGGGAACAAATATTTGTGTGCTTGAACATGTCCATTTGTTTGGTGTCTGGGTGTAAAAAGTATCTGTATATGTACATATTATAAAGATTATTTAAATATGTATATTATATAAGTCGTCTAGTACTCGATAATACAAGCATGATACTTCTTTAATTTGGGTCTAGAAGGCCCTGTGCGGGATGTCACAAGAGTTTTTACTATTATTGCTATTGACAGCCAGATAACTTGAAACGTGTGTGTGAAAATAATTATTAAAAATTACAGAAAAATGAGTATATTATGTCATATAATTACAAATTAACGAATTTTAGAATTATTCCTTTATTTAGAGATCTCTCAATTGTGTGACACAAATTGCAGCATCATTTGACTGTATTAACTAAGGAACTTGAATTTTTACATCTCCAAGGGTTGTAAACTTTAGTATTTGATATTAATTTCATACATCTACTCATTCCTGAGAAAACTGTCTTGACAGACGGACAGTGAAAAGACGGATGGGCGAACAAGAAGGTGATCATTTATGCGTTTGGTTTTTTTCTTCTGTTCTACATAACCCTAAAAATAATTGATCTTTGAGTTCGATGGCTAGAAGCAACTGTCGTTACAAAACAAAGCGTTTTCTTAGTTTAAATTAGTTATCAAATAATTAACCGATAGTTTTTACTAGCGACCGCCCGAGACTTCGTTCATGAGATTTTCATTTGTACATTTTCTACGATTTGGAAATTTTACGCCCCGAAACCCTAAATGTTTCCGGACTGAAAAAAATAAATGGTTCAACCGTTTCTGAGGTTAGCCTATACAGACATGCAGACAAACAAAAAGTAGTCTATGTCACTTCTTACAACCTCCTTTTTACGTCTGCAAAGTTTTATAAACAGTGTTCTATTTCTATGTTATATATATTGTAATATATATATATAGGTATGTATATCTCCAAACGATTAAACCGATTTTAAATTATATTAAACTGTTTTTGTATAGTTTAAGCAAGAATGTGATATAGTTTGGCTCGCTTTTGACTCGACTTTGCTTTTAATGATACAAATAAATCAAAATAAGTGATGCGTAACGTAAAATACTTTGCATATTATATTTTCAACAATATCGTATTAATAACAAAAACAGACATGGTTCCATATAAGTTTTAGTCAATTTTAGATGCCAAGTTATGAATTTACGGCATTATAATGTTAATACTTTATCAAATTTGAATAATTAATTATCAGATATCGGATACGCGGCGGCTCGTACGGCATATATAACGACCATAGTGTACCCCTATAAGACTGGTTAGGCGTTTCGGTTAAGTAAGTCCTGTTTTCAAATGTATGCGTTATTATACAGGATGTGATGTGAATATTATAGCAAGAATTTACATAACGAAAACAAAACTTCACTTGGGAAATTTCGCCGCAAAACGATAGATTTTAAATGGGCTTCGACAAAAATTTTATAGTTGGACTGATGGTTATCGAAATTAAAAGGAATAAGGTTCTATGCAACTTTTAACAATATAAATTTTTCCTTTTTACGAGTTTGTCAAATATTAAAGAAAATTCATGTGACGTCATCTGGACAGCTAAGCTTAGTACGATGTTTCTTGCAGTAAAACAAAAAGCAAAAAAATAAATATATACAACATTTTAGTTTAGTCACTGTAACAAATGAAACTGTAATCGTCATGAATCAATCAAAATATTGTGATCTTATTTAGTTTTGAATAACTTAAAATGCAGACTTTCTTTTTTTATTTCGAGAGTAAGATATAGTCTATATTTTCGTAAAAAAAAAATATAAAAAATGTTAAAAATTTTGGTAAAAGCTGTTTTAACAAATTTTATAAAATAAGAAAGTGTATTTGGTTTTTCGTTTGTCTTTTCATCGCATCGTAAAAGAACGATATGATTTTTTTCATAATAATAGTTAAATGCACGGTGAATAACATAATGCTAACAAAAATTTTATGTTAAAGGTTTTCAAGATCCGAAATGAACGACGAACAAGCTTCGAGTGGTGACATGGGAAATGTAAGCAGAACATACATCACTAGATATAGGTCGATTGTCACCATAGCTAGCTATGGGTAAATATTTCATTCAAACAATAAAAACGAAAAGCTACGAAAAATATTTTGTCGGGATTACAAAGTCATGCGAGAATACCAAAAACTTGTACCATGTGCAACTACACTGAGAAAAAAAGTTTTGCATACATCGTAAAATCAGTTTGTGATTTTAACAGAAGTTTTCGTAAAACTAATTTTGCAAAACTGTTATTGCAAAGTTTTAATAATAACACGAAGAAATACGTTACAATATAACTGGACTAAGTAAGTAAATATGGGAAGTTTTTGGTAAATATGGGAAACGTTAAACTTTAACAATTCTTAGAAAATCTTGTGGTTACGATTAGCTTTTGTTGTATTTTGCAGCTACCCTAACCAATGTCTATAAAGTACAACGAAAATGTGAAAACTTACCTCAAATTACAAATAACGCTTTATTAGTTTTTACAGTAAGACAATACCGGATTTGTAACTGTTGCAATAGTTTTGCTGTCGTGAGATTTATCCGTATTTAAGTGATAACTAGCTTATTTTAGTTAATATTTTTCTCGTGTGATGTCGTATCCATGTAATAATATGCCAATTGTATTAAGGCTGCGCGAAAGGGAAATTTTTCATTCAGGTTCGTTACAATATATCGACGGGGACCAAACCTATTAGCATATCAATTAAGGTTATGACATAAGCGAGAATCGGACGTAAGCGGAATGCGCAGCTGTAAGTCAAACCAAAATTACATTGAAAATGTTACGAGATCGTTTTCGTGAGGGCGTGTCATTCGGCTATATTTTCAAAGATAGTAGTGTCAGAAGTACAAGGGCTTGTGGGGCATCGTCTGACACAAAATTTTCTAAAATCGGTTACTAACTTTTTCCGGAAAATCTAAAATGGTGAGGGGAAAAAGACGAAATGTCGCGTTTTTTCGACATTTCGACATTCAGCATTTAATTTAAGAATTATTGTATAAATATATTTCATTTTTATTTCGTTAGTTATTTAGAAGGCGCTCGATCCTCTCTGGCTAATCCGAAAAGTAATAACATGAGTGCACTGATAGATAGATAGCTAGATTTTTTAAATTATCTTTAACAATAACATCACAAAAATAAAATGCATCTAGTTTTCGCTCATTGGCTAAACGCTATCTGTTATTTTCTATGGAACTTATAAAAGTATATTTTATAAGTTAATCTATTACTCGTTAAATAATACAGTGTAGGTAGTTAGTTGTGATAGTTTTTCTTATAACTATGTTATATATACTTCTGTCATAATTTTTTTCCACATATCCAAAAACAAAGGTTTAACTGATAGGGGGGGAGGACACATGACTCTAACAAAAATTAGGACTTTAGGAGTGCATATCTCAACAACTGTTGACTTAAATAAAAAAAATTGTTTGAAACCTTGATTTTTTAAGACCTATTGTTTGATTCCTCTCGGGTTAATTACAATGATTTTTGTCGTATTTCAGTTACATGTATGGTGCCCTATCCCAAAAAAAATATTTTCTTAATTTCACTCCGTCGTTGTGTAGCGGTTTATAGATTACACTTACGTTCCAAATTTCATCTATAAATTGCCAATAGACCGACAGACAGACAGACGGACGGACGGACATGGCCAAACTATAAGGGTTCCTTTTTTTCCATTTGGCTACGGAACCCTAAAAAGGGCTTTCTGATTTAATTAAATCTTTCCAATCCTATTGTTGATCATCATATCATTAGGGGCGAATTCAAAAAATCGGCCAATATAATGTTGCTTTAAATTTTTCTGACTAATCCATTCCTAAAGAGAAAATCCTTTTTCTTGACAATTTTGAAAATATTTTCTCAGAGGGTATGTCGGTCAAGATGTTCGTAATATATTGCAGTACATTAGAATGATAAAAGAAAATTACAAAAAAAAATTTCTATCGAAAATAACAAAGGTAAGACGAAAATATTATCCTTTCTTTTTCTCGGTTCCTTGCACGTATTGTTAGCTTAATAATGAAAATTTATTTGTGTTTCATTTATTTACTATACTAAACAGGAATATCTATTAATTTCTAAACAAAAAATATTTTTTGAATGACCTGCGTCACGTGGTAAAATAATTTTGTCGCAAGCGAGCATGAAAAATTAAAAAAAAAAATATATATAGTTAATAGATAATTGTTTCATGTATGTATTATTAAAAAAATATTTAAGTATATAGCTATATCATTTATATAGTATATACTCATAATAGTCGTGATAGCTGAGTGGTGGCCAGCCCGCTCCTTGCTCAGAAGGTCGTGGTTCAAATCCCAGAAACAGGCATGTAGCAATGAGTTTTCTCTGATTTATGCACATAACCATCACTGACTCCGTGCCTCAATTAGAAAAAGGTTTAATTAAGTATAAAATTGACACACAAAAATCGCAAAAAGAAGTCAATGTTTTACATTATTCCTTGGAACTAATGTCGAATAAATACAATAACTCCTTAAAGGAGATAGAGGACTATAGTGGTCTATAAATGAGCTGGTTGATCTTTGTAAGCATAATGCTGAGCGTTTCGAGTCACTGACCAACCTTGTCTGTGACTGCTAACTGTTAACTCAGGCCAGTTCGCAGTCAGAGTCTAGCACCTCATCGGTGCTTTTGTGTAGTTCCCATGGTGCTCATTTTACCAGCTCCTTATCGAAAGGGTCATTATTTAAAAACAAGTGCTGGAATGTCATAGCATTGTAATATTGAGTGGTGAAATCGGAAAACACTTTAGCCCATTATTAAGTTCGTATTTATAATATCCAGTGATCCATCACTGTGCGCCCAACTGTACCTTTGATGGCATACTTAACAAAGTTTTTACCTTCAAATTTAACTTAAATTCTACATTGGTCTTATTTGTGGGTAATAGAGGAAATATGAACACAACTCATAAATACACGCCCCAGCTACCCATAGTCGAACAGACAGTAATGTGTTATTTTTATTTTTATATCTCAAATTGGTATGTTTATGTTTTGTTATTAAAGACAAATCTTAAACATGCACATGTGATACATTTCTGTAAAGTAGAATAACCAAAGAAGTTTTTGACATAGGTAGAAACAAATAAAAGAACTTTATTTACTTTAATTAAATTTTTAAAATGTTTTGTATTATTTTATTGATCCGACATTACATAACTTTGACCGTTGTCAGTGTTGTCACGGAGATAGATACGGAACCGACTTTGTATTTAAATATTAGATTGGTAATTAGAGAAATGAATAAACATAACTGGAGAAGTACAGTATGTTCAATTCATGAGATAATTCAAGTAATGTGCGATAATTCAGGGTATTGATGAAATACACAAAAATAAGATTTAAAAAAAACCGCAAGACTTTTCATAGCGGTAAGTTGACTTCTTATTTTTATTTTTTTTTATTTTCTTTATTGGAGATAATACAGAAACAATAAATATACAATGTATGTTGTTATAAACTAGGATATTATATTTACAATTGCTTCCTTAGACATATCTCACTATGAACACAAATAAGAAATTAATAAAAATTTAATGCTATCCACGTAAACTATCAACAGATAAGGCGCATAACAATATTATTACTTAGAATTATGTCTATACTGTTTTTTGACAACATTTTTGAAGCGGGCGCGGGAGCAAGAAAACATATCAACATCATTTAGAAACCGATTGTGGTGATCACACATTCTATACATAGGAGTTCGTTTCCCAGCATTGGTCCTTGTTCTTGGTAGACAGAATAAGTCCTTTTTTCGTGTTACATTGCGCGGAATACGAAACTGCAGATCTGCCAAGAGTTGCGGGCAGTTAATATCACCGACGCATATATTGCGCAACATGACTGCATCTGCTACGGCTCGTCTGTCTTTGAGGTACATCATATTAAATTTTTTTAGAAGACTGTCATAAGAACATTGCGGAGCCCGCTGTCTAAAATTAAGGTAACGTAGAAACTTTTTTTGTACCATTTCTATCTTGTCAGAATATATGTTGTAAAACGGATTCCATGCAACCGAAGCGTATTCTAGATTGGACCTTACCAAGGACTGAAATAAAATAATTAGTGTTTGCTTCTTTTTAAAAGATTTTGTAATACGCATTACAAAGCCTAGCATTTGGTATGCCTTTTTCAAGATATAGTCTACATGGGCATCCAATATCAGCTTAGTGTCAAGAACTAACCCCAGATCGCGTGTCTTTAAAGTGTATTCTAGTGGATGAACATTCAGAAAGTATGAGTTACACAGTTTAGTTATTTTTCTTGTAAATGTTACATATTTACACTTGTTGTAAGCTAAAAATAATTTGTTTTTCATACAATACATATGAAGTCTATTCAAATCGTCTTGTATGAGTAGAGCATCTTCATTAGTTTGTACGGTTTTATATATTTTTAGATCATCAGCGTACAACAAAAAATTACAGTGTGTAAAGCAAGATTTAATGTCATTAATAAATAAAATGAATAAAAGAGGTCCCAAGATTGAGCCCTGCGGTACCCCTGAAGTAACAACAGTAGGAAAAGAGACATACCCGTTCATAACTACATATTGAATACGATTTTGAAGATACGAGGCCAACCATCTGAGAAGATTACCTTTAATTCCATTATACGACAGCTTCTTAAGGAGTAGCAAATGATCAACCTTGTCAAAAGCTTTTTGGAAGTCAGTATATATTGTGTCCACCTGTTCACCTTTATCTAGCGATTGGAAAACTGAGTTAAGGAATAGGGTTAGATTAGTGACTGTGGACTTGCCTTTGACAAAACCGTGTTGTTCGGTTATGATGTCATTTTTTAAGGATTCGTATACACGGCGGTGAACTAGCTTTTCAAAGACTTTAGGAATACAAGACAGGATGGAGATTGGTCGATAATTTTGAACTTGATCTTTGGGTCCCGATTTATGTATAGGTGTGACATGGGCAACCTTCCATCTCTCAGGAAAAATGCCTCTGTACATGCAATTATTAAAAATAAGCTGCAACGGTAATGCCAGAGCACAACTTGCTCTTTTCACGAATACAGGACTAAGCGTGTCGGGACCTGGTCCTTTATTTGCGTCCACCTGTTTGAGCGCTGAGAGCACCTCATCTAGTGAAAAGTACATATTGGATAAATGGCTGGTGGAACCCTCACCTTCCAATTGATTGAAAGTGGCAGTATTATACGCATCTGGGAGAACAGGTTCAAAAACTGAATGGAAATAATTTGCAAATAGATCACATATCTCTGCTGGACTGTCAGAAGTTGAGCTATTGGTTTTCATAACACGTGGGTACCCAGAATTTGACTGTTTCAAGTTTGATGAGTATTTCCAAAATTGTTTGATGTTGTTCCCCAATGAATCTTCTATAGCATCTATGTAATTATGGAAACATTTTTTTAATAAGAGTTTAACTCGCTTGCGCAGCAAAGCAAATTCTTGATAATCTCGAAGAGATTTGTATGTTAACCAGCGAAGATTAACTTTATGTTTACGTCTTAAGGTATTGATCAAACTTTTGGAGAACCAAACTGGAAAACGAGAAGCTTTTTGTTTTGACTCAGGAACATATTTTTTAATTATCGTACTAACGCTAGAGCAGAATTTTGAGACGCAAGTGTCAGGATCTTGTTGGTCAAACTCTTTAACCCAGTCGATTGAGTTAACTTCTGAAATGATTTTGTCGTAGTCGGCTTTATGGAAATTTCTTTTACGTCTGTTGATAGATTGTAGTGGTTTATACTGTAATAGACTACACGATACATCCAGAGGTGGATGATGGGGCACTATATTAATCAGAGGGTTTAAGCATAAAGATACGTTACATTCTTCGAGGCTACAAAGTACTAAATCCAAGGTTCTATTATTTTCGTTTTGGATATTATTAAATTGCTTAAGGCTAGTGTACATCATTGTGTGTGCAAGCAAGCCAGCTAACTCACCATCAGAGCATGGAGGTGAACTCGGAGGAAGACCATCGACGAACTGCCAACTAATATTTGGAAGATTGTAATCACCAAGCAAAAGCAACGTACATGGGCACATTTTGGAATATATATCTTGTACTTTAAGCAAATATTTTTCGTACACTTCTTTCTTAGAGGAAGGAGGTATGTAGCAGGCACACATTATTAGCTTGTCTGTTACAGCTGGAAACAGTAGGAAAATCTCCTCAAGATCGTCTGCCTCGAGATCCGAACGTCTAGAGACATTGATAGATTTTTTAACTGCTATAAGTATTCCTCCACCACTTTTTTTAAACGATGTTTGTTCATTGCGATCGCGTCGGAAAATAACATAGTCATCAGTCGTAATTTCCGCGTTCAGTATACTATTATTAAACCAAGTTTCTACAAGAACCACTATATCATAATCGCATGACATTAAATTTAAACGAAACTCTTCCAATTTTGATTTTAAACCACCACAATTTTGATAATAAATAGATATGGTTTTATTAGCCATTTATACAAATCAACAAAAAATAAATTTGAATAATTTGGATTACAAAAACAATTCTACTCCCGGCCGCTGAAATAATACAGTACAAACAATACTTCCGATAATGCATAACGTACAAAACTTTCTCCAAAATAAAACACTTACAATAATTTAGTCATATTCTCGATAAATCACCATCACTTCGAATATGAAGGACGCGGGACTCGTCAGTTTTTCGTAGCAGGATATTGGCGTTTTTGACCCATATATATTTATAGTTTTTCTCCTTCGCCTGTTTCCTTGCTTTGCCAAAAAGAATCTTGTTTTTTAATGTTAAGTGTTCATTTATATAAAAACGCCTGATATTAGCAACTGCAGCGGAGTTGGTGCGAGGGAAGAGCTCAGCCGTAGTGAGTTCACGGCGCACACGGGCCGCAGCGATGACGTCATCGCGCAGTCGCCTAGACACAAGCTGAATTACAATATTTTTCGGTCGGTCACTGGGAACACCGGGAGCTGTACGATGAATAGATTTAATTTTATCACCGGACAGCTCAACGCCAATAAGTTTTCCGATATTTGCGGCCAGTTGCATTAGATCCTCGCCTTTTTTTTCAGGGACATTTTGAATTTCCACGTTACTATTGCGTGCGGATTGGTCCATATCATCAATTTTTGCCTGTAAATTGTTCAGATCTTTACGCAGCAGTTCGTTTTCCAACTTTAAAGCACCGCCATCAAAGTCACGTGATACGCTTTCCATCTGTTGTTCGAGTTTCTTAACACTTTCCTCACATACCTCAATTCGCTTATCGAGTCCTTCTATGTTTAGCTTCAAACTGTTCATTGCTTCTTGGATAGCTTGGTGCATGTCTTCACGCCACTGTTCGCATAAAGATTTAAACTTTGCATCCAAATAATTCATAAGGGCTTCGGTGTCGATATTCAAGATGGAAGTGGATTCTGCGGGAGGTTTAGGCGAAGCGACAGCGCCTGAACCTATAGGGCCCAACTGCTTTTTCACCTTGCAGGTGGGACACTTCCACTTCATTTTGTTCATTGGTAGGATTTTTTTGAAATCTTGTTCTGACAATTCGACACATGAATAGTGCATATGAAGACGACATGCAGTGCATTCAATTGCATCTTTCGGCGCAAGAGTTTTTTTACATTTTCCGCAATCCATTTTATCTTAGGAAAGATTCGCTGGTACCACGCAGCCGCACGATAAATTTGCGACACGAACTGCAAAACTCGAGTCTCCTGGTACAAGGTCAAAATTACGCCAGCGGCCGCGACGCGCGCGCCGTAAGTGTCACAGATACGAGCGAACGTTATATATATTATTGATGACCAAAAACCGTTGTCACACCACAGTTTGTTATTTTTACCACTGATTAGTTGTATGTGTAGTTTATTACGCACATTACACACGGATAAAATTTATAAATCTTCAAGACAATGATAACAATGTTTAGCAATTAAAATAATAGGAGCCGAAACAAGTACTGCTTAATCTGATTGTAAATAAGTTGTACTATCCAGGAAAAAAAATCGGGTGTCGCTGTACCAAACAGCCTGTATAAATCGTTAGAACCGTTTCCGAGAGCAAAATAAATTTACATAATATACAAGAATTGCAAATGTAAATGTATAAGATTATGTTACGTGCACATCTTGATATCAATACGCGACACTTCTACTACTAGCTTGATACTAGAAATTACGGTCAAAAACAAACGACGGTCTATTGATTTTGACGAGAATATTCTCGAAAGCGTGAGAACATTAGAACCTATTATATAAGGCAAGCTTGACAAGTGGGGTGCCAGCAGGATTTAAAGCGATAGTGTAATAACGGTCAAGTAAAGGTTAAACTTAAAAAAAAAAACATAAAAAAGCCGTTAGTGAGTGCCAGAGTGACGTTTGGATATTAGGGGATTTACAGCGAACTCGTGTTTAGCAAAATATAAAAATTGCCGTGTGTTTTATTGAGCACACACATAACTTCGATTACCGTAACAATATTTTAAATACGACGGAAT
Organism: Luffia ferchaultella; assembly: GCA_949709985.1. Taxonomy (NCBI): domain Eukaryota; kingdom Metazoa; phylum Arthropoda; class Insecta; order Lepidoptera; family Psychidae; genus Luffia; species Luffia ferchaultella. The sequence continues at coordinate 3,878,134 of OX453249.1, read as the reverse complement.
CATCGACATAAATAAATTGTGTGATAATCGACATTTTTTTATCTGTGTAATTGGGCGTCTTGATTGTAGTTAATTGAGAGTTTATTTTCTCTATTATTATTTTTACTACCTCAACCCCAATTTGTTCTTTTGAACTTCGATAAGCCACAGCACGTTGCAAAGGACGTGTTTGGGGTTCCATATCGCCTTATCGATAAATACAGTGCTTTTGTAAAGTATCGGAATAAATTAATTATAAATTCAAATGACTACGATAACTTTAGGGAAAAACGCTCAAAACGGAAATTTCATTAATCTTTGCGCAAGCTTTTTAATGTAATTAATACGTACAGGGTGATTCATGTAGCAGTGTGATATCTATGTTTTTTTAATTACATAGTATTTTTGTTGTTATTTGAAAGAATATATTTGTTACACACGAAAAAATAGTTAAAAGTATAGCTCGTATAAAAAGATTTTGCAATTTAATTTTTTATAGGCCAATGATAAATTTAAAAACAATTACTAAATTAATGACGACGAAGCAAATTTGTTCATACTCTCGTCCGTCTCTCCGAGAACTAAAATATGGGTAATTAGGATCACTTTCACAAATACATTTTTTAACGGTTTCATATCTGAATCAATTCAACCATATAAATTTATAGATTCGGTATTGCGAACAAACAAAATTATCGTGGTCAACGTGAGATGACATTATTCCGATAAACCAAGTGATTTTTTATACACCTGCCAAATTTCAAACCGACTATTGTGTCGGTCAGCGAACACCGACAGGATACCCCTCCCTATTATGCCCGCAGTCGCATCGTTCTCATACTTAGTATTTATGTTAGATTTACTAACCGATCTCTATCGATATTTCTTTAGGAAAAACATTTTAAGGTAAAAAATATTTCCTACTTTTTTTTTCAAAAATGGTGTCTTCAGAAGGTACTCAATGTCTAGACACAATTTGGCGAGTGATGACAAAATCGGCCTGTATATTCACTTCAAAGTGAGTAGAAGAGATGACTGTAAGTACACTCACAGACTATAATGTATTGCTCATAGGTCACTATGGGGGTTAAATAAAATCACCCAATCGGGTTGCGACAATTATTCGACTTAGCGTTATGCATCCATACATTAATAAAATTAATATCATTGATCTGAAAAGGTGAAATCTTTGAGACGTTTCTATGTTACGCGAAGGTACTTCTATCCACCAGTTCGCCCGTTGCAACCATTTTTCTCTAAAACTAATAGTGAGCTACAAAAACGGATTTGTTACAAAACGTATTCATTTGTACCTAATGAAGAAGTGTTTTTACAATTTTTTTCGTCTATTTTCATTGGTCTAAATGCTATTATCATATAAATTACGATAAAAAATTTAGTTTGATGTCTTTCCCAACAAGTCACAGTATGACTCGTAAGGAAAAAAAATATTTTTTTTTTAATCCCAACCACTCACACCTAGTGTAAGAGTATGACTCCTTGGGAATAAAATATTGAGTTTATTTAAATTTTTAGGATAATTACAATGAAATTTATTTATGAACATATTATTTTGTATATGTTATAATGTCCCAAAATAAAATTAAAGGAGAAAATGTAACATATAATAAGAAATAAAATAAATATCGAATGACAGCATTAACACTTAAAGTGTTTATTACGGAACCTTCGACTTACCAGTTGAACTTGAAAAGTTTTCTCAACTTGATTGTTATTCTTAACCAACAATCAAATGACTTAATGACATTTGAAAGTCTTTATTGATATGAAATATTTGTGTTAATTAAGTCAATGTTCAATCGATTTGTTTATTATTTTTGTGACATTAACATTTAAACTAGACCTTTTTATGGTTGTGAACTCGTTTAATCAAGAACTATTTTAATCTCGCACGTAGAGAATGCATTTTGATCTACGCGTAATTTCACGGCAACTGTTCATATATTTCCAACCAAACTTTATGACGGATCCGAACATAGGCACAAGTAGCGTCGCAGTAACCAATTTTAAGTGTAGCGGGACGCAGTGGAGCGAGGGGTATATGACTGTACCTGCGCAAGCTCGCTTACAGCGTTGTATTCCGATTGGCCATAAATTTTGATGCGAACTATACTAAAACGTAAAGAGCACTAATTAATTAGTCTCTTAATGAATTAAAAATGTGTTGGTACAAACAACGGGCGGGCTCCCGTTTACCTCTGAAAGTGCTGACCCTAAAATTTTAATAACAAATTCATAATATAGAATCTCAGTTACATTTTATAAGAAAACTTAGACGATAAATTAATTTTGAAATGCAAATTAAAAAATAAAATATAAATCTTTTCTCAAGTGCACCAACACTTTTGACAGTGCTTATTTTAGGAAGTATATTATTTTTTTTTTAATATACAAAATTTGAATTTTCCCCCTGTAACTGACAACCGAAACTATTACGCTTCACATTTTGAAATAAATACGAAACATGTGTTTTCATTTATATTTTAAAAAAATCTAAGCATTAAAGGAATTATCACTCTGAAGGGGGGTAGGAGGGGAGTGAGAATCGCTTACACAGATAATAGCTAAAAGAATTCTTTTGTTGACGCAGTTTATAAAAATTTTAAAATAAAAAACACTAATTTTATTTTAAAGAAAGTACGTTATGTTTTACGCAACCCTAATCACATATCTACTACATATTTTTTTATCCGCTTGCAAAGTACAGCTGTATGACTTGACAAGAGATAAACAAATAACTGCAGAGCGAAAAATCACTGTTTGTTGTGTCCTAAACTTGGATTCATATTGTGATTAAATTTATCTCAATTAAGTTTAAATAAAAATTCTATTTTTGTCTAGATAAAAATAATCACTTCAACCAAATGAATGAAACAAATTAAATTAAGTACAGAGTAATTTGTGTAAAGTAAGGGTTGACAGAAAATCTGTATTGTAGTGGTTATACACATCTGCAGCGGGTGCTGAGTCAGCTCCTTTCATGGCTGTGGAGACTTTTTTGTTCATGTTTTTATTTTTTATTTTCATTCTATTTTTGTTTTTTACTTTATTTCATTTTTCTGTTTGACTTGTATGTACCGTAGCGTAGCCGTGAATAAATGGTATTTCTTACTTACTTCTTTCTTTCTTTTTCTTCAAATAATAAAAGTAAAATAAAGTTAAAAATTAAAAGGAGTCCTCATATAAGAAACGTAATTTTTGACGTTTTTAGTGACTGGTGGTTGTGAGATGAGTGAAAATTTATAATAATTTATAAATTTATAATTTATAATATTTGAAATAACAACAAAAAAAAAACTGGAATTCTACTTCTTTGATTCCTAAAAAATCCCAACATTTGGGGTATCTTTCCAAATATACTGAGAACATAAATATATAAAAGTTTTCACAAAAATTCTGCTTCATCAGAGTTTTAATGAAGTTTATTTTTTTTTTGTTTTTATACTAGTTTAATATACCACGAATAATATACATTAAATAAAAAAAAAACAATTACATAGCAATTTATAACCAGTTCAAGTATGCTGAAGATAATAATTATAATTACAATGTGATATGAGGTAGGCACTGTAAAACTTAATATACTATAAACAAAAAAAAAAAACCTTTAATAAACAGTTGCGTACACTTGATAACCCTGATAAACTTTTGGCCATAAGACGTCAAAATTACCTTCTGCTGATAGGGTATTCTATGTAGACTAAAAAGTTGCAAAAACGTAACTGTATAGATAACTAGCGACCGCCCGCAGCTTCGCTTGCGTAGACTATACATTCCGGTTTTAGATAGTATTAACATTCGAAATGGTTTATACGTACTTTTTGCTGAAACTAATATTGGGTACACAAATTTAAACTTTCAATCGTCATTCTCCCCACTCCTTTAAGAAAACCGATACTTTTCATACATACTTTTCACCTCCCGTTTCCGACCCTTAAAATGTGGAAATCCAAAAACCCTGAAACACGTCATTATTTATTTATGTTAAATTTTTTATGTTTCTGACTTTAAAGAACAAAGACTCTCATGCAAATCCCCTCCATCCGTCCCTCCTTAAATTTGAAATTTCCATATATTCCTTTCTTAAAAAATTTATACTCACGTTATAAAATAAACCACTGTTCCAAATTTCGGCTTCCTAGACTTAGTAGTTTACGCTTTATCTACGCTGATAGATCAGTGAGGACAAACGACAGACAGCCACAAAAAGTAACTGATGTCACTCTTGACAACCTTCTCTCACGTCTGCAAGGTATCATTAAAATGTGTTAAGCCGTTTTGGAGATTAGCTCGAATACACACATAGACGTACAGGCAGACAGACGGACAAAAAATAGCGTGTGTCACTTTTGACAACCTCTTTTTCATATCCGTGAAATTTCATTAAAATCGGTTTAGCCGTTTTAGATATTAGCTCGAATAGACAGATGGACGTACATACAGACATACAAAAAGTAGTGCGTGTCATTTTTGACCACTTCTTTTCCACATCTGTGAAGTTTCATCAAAATCAGTTTAGCCGTGTTGGAGATTTGCTGGAATAGACAGACAGACAGACAGATAGTATTATTTTATACATATAGCCTTTAGTCTTCCTCAATAAATAGACTATCTAACACAAAAAGAATTTTTCGATTCGAACCAGTAGTTCCTGAGATTTGCGCGTTCAAACAAACAAAAAAACAAACAAACAAACTCTTCAGCTTTATAATATTAGTATAGATAATCAGTACTGGAATAGCTGTAGGTACTGAATGTCAGCAGTCGGTTGACACGTGCTGCTACTAGCGACGCGCCAGAGCAGCAATTCTCAAATATTGCATGCTTCTTACTGCGATATAAATAATGTCAGCTTAAATACGAAAAAAGTAAAAAACAATGACAAACCCGATAAGGTTTAAAATTTTATGTCGTTAATAATTAGCCTAAAAATAAATATGTAATCAAAGTCCGTTCATTAGTAATTAGAAGCCATTTTACATTCGAGTTAGATTGTTAATTTGAGTTATTATGAAAGAATTGCAACTGTTTTTTGTAATGGATTATTTTGATCACCGTTATATAAACGTACGTGTGCGCTTAATAACTTTCATTACAACATTATGTACAAGAACGTCAACGATTCGCTTGAAGGTTGTCTAAAAGAAATCGATAATTATTTTATTTATAATACATGTGACATTAAAAACGTTTCGACATCGCCGAAAAAAAGGTGTTGGCGGGGTGGAATTTATCGCGCCATTAAATTTTTTTATGCAACTGATCGACATTTTTAAAGCCAATTTATGTTCGGTATTATTGAGTCATTCCTGCATTGAGAAAAGAAACTATAGTGAATTCATATTTTATTTTGATGGTTTTACTATCAATAGAGCAATTGATGATCGAGTTTATCATGAGTACGAGGAAACCCAGGAAGAAAAACTACGCGTCATCATATTTACGTTTCTGGAACCATAATTTCTGCTGACGCATATTTTATCCTCTTCATATTCTTCATTGTTTATTATGGGGTTCATCCATTGCTCGACTGATGAACACTTTTCTTTGAGTATGCAAATACAAAACAAATATAATTATACAAATATACAATCACTTAAAATATATTTTAATTTATTATAATGCGTAGTTTGAATTGAGTTGAAGTATCTGTGAAGTATGTTATAATACGAGGTAGTCTATCAAAAAGGATATACAAAATTGTTAGACATTTGTCGTACAAAAACTCAAGGCAGTAGTTTTTTTAAGTGAAAGGTTTTTTTGAGAAGAAGAACGCCCACACAAACGTTCTTAATCTTTGTATGTTTTGAATTATCGTCTCATTTTAGTTAGAATTAGGTTTATATAAAGCCAAAACTTTTTGTTTTTTATAAACATGCGATGACCGGTTGGCCGAGTAGTTATTAGTGACCCTAGTTGCGGAGCCAAGAGTCGCGGGTTCGATTCCCGCCCAAGGCAAATATTTGTGTGTAAATATTTGACGACCGCTTGGCCTAGTGAGTAGCTACCCTGCCTACGAAGCTCGAATGCCCGGGTTCGAATACCAAGTCGGGTCGGGTACATATTTATTGAATAATTAAATATATAATTATATCCAAAACCTCATAGATTTCGCCATGTTACTAAACTAATTTAGTACCTGCTTCCACGAAAATTGAGTTTCTCAAATCTGAACCATTCTGTCGTAAGACGTGTAATTAAACTGCTTGTACGCCGCGTTCTGAGTTGTCCCTTTACTATTCACGATTTCCCGTTGATACGGAAATCCTACGGCAATATTGTACTATGAAAACAATAAAATACAAAGTACTATTTTGTATATTTTTGATCACATTCAACGTTTTATAATTTTGTTCTACACATGCCATAGTAAGAACTAAAACTACGAGGAAACACATTTCCCAGAGAAAAATGAAATCTTTGGATTTGTTTCCGTGGTATATTGAAATTATAGAAATTTTCATGACGATGAAGCTTAAATGCCACCTCACAAATGCCAAATGCCACTTGAGTACAATTTCAAAGAAGAAAATCACAATAATTTTAAAAACTATTCTTTAAGTATCTTTTATTTATTTTACATTGAAAACGAAAATATATTTGAAATGAATGAACTAAAAAAAATGAATTGAAGTAATAAAGATATTTCTTAGAAGTTGATGAAATGAAGTACGGGTTTGTAAATACTATTTAATATTTATACTTACTAGTATGAACCACTGATGTCAGAAAATATTAGCTTTTTTTAATTAGAAACTGTAGAGATTGTACATTCGGTACATTTTAAAATATTATTATTTGTCTTTCTCACTATTAAACTCATTGTTTTTGAGTGTATTTACAAATATATATTTTGCCCACAAACGTAGTTATGGCAAATCCTAGTATTATTGATGTTTAAATATTTCACTTAATTTTTTCATCGATCAGGGAACAATATCCTGAATTCAAACTGACGACATGAAGACCTTGCTTCATTATATGGTCCTTCTAGAGGCGGGTGCTACTTAACAAGAATTTTCTAATTTCCAACCGTTCCTAATTGGAGGAATTCACGTAAACGAATTACCTAGAACCCAATCAAATTAACTTAACTTTATCAAAGGTTAATTTATTTTTGTATCGTCCTTCAACCTTGTTCAATTGAGTTACTGGAACGAAACTTATTTACGGGTCATTAATTAAACTTAAAAGTCTAAAAGTTGCCCTCTAATGAATAGGTAATCATAATTTAAAAGTTTAACAGAAAAGTAGGGAGCAACACTTTTAGAGTAAACTGTGGGAAGAAAAGTACCTACATGAAGATTCTTTAGAATATAAGGTTAATTAACAATATTTTTTTTCACCATCATCTTTTAATAGGTACCTAATGAATGTTAAATGTAATTGAGCTTATGGCATTACAGAAACATTTATATTCTAAATCTATTATTATTTATTTTCTTCTTAGGGGTAGTGTAATGCTAAAAATTTACCTCGGGTGCAAAATTATTTTCCTCGTTGGCATTTTCTTTAGAAAAATATAATAATCTGATGCCTCGGTTATATATATTTTCAAATAAGTATAAATTTTCATTAAAGTAACCTTTAAAGCATCATATTTCGATGATATTTTTTAAGTCATTGATTTATTGTATTTTGTAATCAAAACATTCAAATATTTTGAATGGTAGGTCTTCTTGCTAACTATAATTAATCTGATTGAGTAATTTTGATATACTATGTTTCATCGATACACAGACCAATCAACCTATAGACCACGCTTTAATAAACGTCAGTACGAAAACGAAATCGCCAAAAAGTGGCGGGGTGCGGGGAGAGGTCGGCTAGTTTTCATTGGCTCGTTCAAAATTGACAATTTAATGGCTTCCGACGTGCTTCCAACTGTCATTACTGACCGCTCACAAGAGACGTAGTTATGTAGTGTCACTACATAGCCTTGGCGAATGCTACTCCCTGTCAAATCGTGGTCTATAAGGTTGACTTGTCTGTGCATCGATATCATTGTTTGTGTACCTAACCAGATGTTTACTATTTAAAACTATATTAATCATTATTATTCATAAATCGTTGACATTTAATTTCGTACACCGTTCCCAAAGGTTCGCAATTTACATAAATTCGTAAATAACTTTAGTGTGTCACCGTCCTAATCCGCGTACGTTGACATATGACGTCATTGATTTTTATCGTTTCAAACCAAATTAAACCTTAACGTCCTATACTTAGCGTTTGATTTACGTGTGCACACAATCGATCTTGATTTCAACTACGCAGTTTGTTCGGCAGCCCGAGGGGCCAGAAGGGGGAATTTCGATGTGGGTTTTAGGGGAGGGTACAGGAAGGCTTTTGCCCGAACTTTGATATTTCGAGGAAGCGTAGGCGGTTGCACGATGCAAGCCACCTGTAGGGGCCAAGGTCACTAGCAAGGTCACAAACTGTCACTTATTATGCAACACGCGTTGGTGTAATATACGATAATGCAATCGATTTAAGTCGAATTATCTTGTTTATTGTTTTATTACAAAGGACGTGCTTTGAATCCGAAAAAAAATATTAAAATTTATTTTTTTCTATTTTTTTTAATAAATATTTTTTCTTTTACTATGTTGCTTGTATTTTATCAAGGATAATTTATAGGGATTATTTACTTTCTAATTTTGGTACTAATCAGAATTTTTAATTTTAATTTTTGTGGTTTTGATTATGAGGCAGTGCCAGTAGGTTGGGATATCTTTTTCATTTATTTCATTTAATTACTATATTAAAATATGGCATAACTAAAATGCTGTTAAAATTTTTATTTCTTGCCATTCGAGTGACGTAAAAACTTTGTTAAATTTATTTAACGAGATAAAAGCGACACCTGCTACGAAAGGGAAACATAACGAGTAGATGGAGGCATCGTTAGTAATAAACGGGCTGGGAAATATTAAGGTCATAGATTCAAATGGACCAGATGTGCCTTTCTCATATATATAGAAACTAGAAAGAGACAAACATATGTTTGAAGTACGTGCCATTAACAGCCGAAGGCCGAGCTGCGGAATGGAAGTAAAAAGAAAAGAGAAAATAAGCTTGCTATACATTTGCCACATTAGAGCACGGATAACGTATCTAATATAGTAAATCATTTGTCAGTTAATGTGACGTAGTTAGTTTGAATGACGTAACATTTCGCGATACATTTTGATTTTGATAGGCCTAATCTGAAAGTTAGATAGTTATAGAGTAAATTAATTTCCCAGCAGCGTTTGATTTTAGTAAAGTCATAAAAGTCACTTCACAATATAGAAGTGACATTACGCAATTTTGCGTGGTTGAAAACAGGCGCGCGGGGATTTCGCGGGGGCGGAGACCGACGCACGGGGTCCTCGCGCACTGAAAGTCGGACTGAAACTCGCCATCGTACACGAGCTCGCTAGAGTATGAGTGATAAGACGGCAAACGCGGAAGAGGGCTTCTACTCAATTCGTATTTTTATGACTACTATGTAGTCTAATTCTATGAAATGGGAAGTAAACAACGCTCGAAACGATTATGTCAAATTAATAAAATCAGTCAAGTGCGTGTTGGACCACGCACAGTGAAAGATTCCGTAGTCGGAATGAACGTTCATAGCTAAAATTCAAATAATAAGTTTATATACAAATATTTCAAAAACTGCTCAATATATAGTGTTCAAACTTATTCTCGTTGATAGTATTTTTTAAGTTGTACTTACAGAATTCTTCTCATTTTTTTTGCGGGGGGGGGGGGGAGACATTCTTTAAACTTTTACGGGCATATATTTCAACAACTATTGAGTTAAATAAAGAAGTTATTTTGAAACCTCTATATAATTTTTAAAGACTTACCCATACGTAAAAATTTCTACATCGTTCCTCCATGTATGGCGACCTACCCCAATTTTTTTTTGTATTTTCGCTACACTATTGTATAACGGGTGGTAGATTACCTACCGTCCAGATATGCCAAGATTCTTCGATTGAAATGGCTGTGACAGACAGACAGACATACAAAAGTTACAGGACGAAACTATAAGGGTTACACTTTTGCCAATTGGCCTAAACCCTAAAAATAGACCTTCATTTAGATGAACCAGAATAATCGTCAACGCATAAAATTAATGAATTCCCAAGAAGGTATATTTAAATTAGATTATCGAAGGCTGTATATAAAAATTTCTTTTATATCAGCGGCGTCTGAAAAACGTTAAGCGTGAAATGAGCCTATATTGCCACGCTTCAATGAAAATGCGTGGGCGATACTCAATGAAAACGTGGGCGGGCGAGTGCGAAAAAGATACATATTAAGATAGAGAGAGAAAGGTATAGCGTAGTTTGTAGGGTGGCACAGGGTGGTGGGGAGAACGCCCACACGACTCAATGACGACTCTCAATGGGATAGACAGTGTGCAACGTAAAATGTGTCATATAATTTTCTAGACGAAACATAGCATTCAATATTATTTATTTATTATGTACACAATATTATTTTGTTTTCGGAATAAAATATGTTAAAACGTTATGTGTATCGCCCCATGTATATAAATAATAGATAAAAACTTTATTACCTACTGATAAAAGATTTGAGGAATAATTTTTGGCCAGTATCTTACATGAACATTGCGTTCACAGACAGTAGTCAAAATAATTACTATTATAATATAAGCTGGTCGCCTAATGGTGGTTCTTCATAGAAATATGTTATATTTATTAAGAAAAAACTAAACGCATAAGTATATTAATTTAAAACTTATAACAGATTTATAGGGTTCCTTATCCAAATGGAAAAAAAGGAACCCTTATAGTTTCGCTATCCATCCGTCCGTCCGTCTGTCTGTCTGTTACACAACGACGTAGTGAAATCAAGATGTTTTTTTTTTTTGGGGGTAGGTCATCATACATGTAACTGAAGTACGAAAAAAAATTCTTCGTATATTAACGCAAGATCCAAAGAACCAAACGATTAAGACCAAATGATAGGTCTTAAAAAATGATATCCAGGTTTCAAAGATTTTCTTTTATTTAAGTCAACAGTTGTTGAGATATGCACTCCTAAAGTCCAAATTTTTGTTAGAGTCCTGTGTCCCCCCCCCCCCCCCTCTACCAGCTAAACCAATGTTTTTGGACATGTGGAAAAAATTTATGACAGGAGTAGGTATATATCACGTAGTTAACAGGAAAACTATCACAGCTAACTAGACTATTATCTAACGAGTAATAGATTAACTTATAAAATGTACTTTTATAAGTAAAAATTTTGTAAGAATTCCATAGAAAATGACAGATAGCGTTTCGCCAATAAGCGAAAACTAGATGCATTTTATCTTTGTGATGTTATTTTAAAATATAATTTAAAAAAAAAAAAATTTATGATGAAAACTACATTGTATCACTAGGTACTATAAATTTACGCTTTCCTTTGCAGAGCTTATTCTCTTCACGATCGATACTAAAAGTCAAAGGTTTACTGTAATAAAATAAGTAATAAAAATTGTCTCTAGCTATCAGTGCATTCATGTTATTACTTTTCGGATTAGCCATAGAGGATCGAGCGTCTTCTAAATAACTAACGAAATAAAAACGAAATATATTTATACAAATATTCTTAAATTACATAATAATAACGATGAATGGTTAAGTCAGATTAACGTCTCGCTCTTTTTTTTTATATTGTATGGTGGTACGGAACCAGTCGCGTGCGAGTCCGATTCGCACTTGGCCGGATTTTTTCTCTACTTGTGCGGCGGAGACTTTTTCTTCAAATTACATAATTCTACGTCAAACGGAAGTACGTGCCTGATTTACTCGCGGGTATCAAAATATACTAGTTAAGTGGCCGTATTTTTTGATTGCGTTGACTTAGAAGCCCTGATTTCTTTACAACTCCACGAGCTTGTAGATTGTATTGTGTATTAATTTCAACTACAGATATACAGACAGGCGGACAACGGAGTGATCTATACGGTTTTTTTTTACTTTTGAGATACAGAACCCCAAAAAAGAATTAGTGTAAGAATTTTATTCATATCTTCAAAAGTACGAATCCGCATGCTAGAGGAGGTCATTTCTACGTAGTAGCCCGTACAGTTAGCATTGTTCGTAAAGTTTGAAGCAAGTAGCGTTCCAATAAAAAGAATGGGTATCAGCGGAACGAAAGAGGACCTCGCGTCTATGGAAAACCGCATCCATGTCAACTTCAGAGGGAACTTGTTGTTTGGCATGATGTGTGACTGAGTGACGTCACTAGATACAGATCGCGGTTCGTGAATACACAAAAACTTAATTGTCGTACCACCGATAATAATAAGTATCTGAAATTTTAAAATTATTACTTATCAGTTTGTTAAACTCTATGAGAAATTAAATAGCGTGTAATATAATTTTGTAAAAGGAGGCGCCCTCATTATAGCAGAGTGATATTTGAACGCTTTTAACTCGAGCCAATCGTGATGAAGTTATGAAATAGCCGCATGCTGATACATACCCTTTATGTTGTAAAGGATATGTATCAGCATGCGGCTATTTTTAGTAGTAGATCTGTAAAAAGATAAGTATCTACATTACGGAAGCGGTGCTGCAGGCAGAAACTTGCGTTTAATATACAAAAATAGCAGTTATAAGTGTCTATTTTTTGACTGAAAGGGTATGGGTAAGGGTAGGGTATGGTATTGAAATTATATATCTATTGATTTGAATTTGATTTTTAAACATCAGTTACAATAATCGCAGCATCCTAGTACTATACTCAGGGTTATGATTCAGGAAGTATGGTACCCAATTTACTGTCGTGCGGTTCTAGAGAAAGGCACGCACAAATTATTTATAGATCATCATAAAATTCGTCACGCCCGCGGCACGTGGCATGAGTAGAGCCGTCGTCTTATCTGTTTAATCTCGGTGTAAATAAACGGAAGCGATACTCTGTGCGTTCGCACTGTCACTTAAAGTGTGGGTACAATATGGCAGATAAAAGGGTATATATTAGATATATTCTTTATAATGTCGTGGTAGCACATGTGATAGCCCGAGCGCAGCGAACCTGTTTCAAATCTATGAGTTTTTTCCGACTTGAGTACATTAACTATCACTGATTCCGTGCTTCGAAGAGCGCACGTTAATCAGTCGGTCCCGGTTGCTGTCAATAGATTGCGGTCGTTACATTCCGCCAACCCACATTGGAGCAGCGTGGTGGATTTAAGCTCAAAACCCGTCATGTTGAGGTGAGGCCTAAGCCCCTGCAGTGGGGTAAAAAAATGGCTGATGGAATGGAATGAAATTCTTCATAATACTATACACATATACTTTTACACCCAAACACGGAACAAATAGACATGTTCATGGACACAAATATTTGTCCCAGACGGGAATCGTATCCGTTGCACTTAGCTACGCAGTTAGGGTCTCTAACCACTCGACCAGTCGGTCCGTCATGTAAATATTATAATAACAAAGATCAACAAGAAGTTAAATCTTCAATGAAGCTTAAAAATTACTATAAGCAGTTTTCTACTTATTGTCATTTTTTTTAAACAAATTAACATTTAGAAAACTGGTATATATATACGATACTAGTTCGACGGGTTCGACTCAGCATCAATATTGGCGTGGTTTTATGAGATTAACTAATTTTGTACGTATACAAATACATTATATGTTAAAATATTAAATACTTAATTAAGTTAGACGCGTAAAGAGCTGCTGATCTAGTTGACGGCTCGTATAATAACGAATATTTAAGTGACTGCCTTGGTTGCCTCTGATCGAGCTCGCTCAAGGTTCTTGATCAGCCAAGTCAGACGATATAATAGAACTCATGAACGGTCATTGGAAACTGTACAAAATGGTCATCTGATCGTATCCGAGAACACACGTGTCACGCATACGCAAAATTACTAATTTATTCTGATTTCACTGTCTAAAATATCAAAGAAGAATGGGAGCATGTTCGCAAGAAAATACTTATATTTCTATTTGAACATTTATAATAAAAATTGACTCTAAAACAAACTATAATAATATGCGCATAATCTTTCTATAGAATTTACCAACGTCGCGTCCGTGTTTCGCATATACATAGAAACTTATTGCTCTAGATATCTCAGCGAGATTCTACAGTGCGTCTTAAGGGTGGGCGGGCGTAAAATGAAACGGCCGAGCGTGGGGTCGCAGCTGTGACGTCACAAGCTTGTACTGCGACGTCACGAAGCACGCGTCATTGCATTGGCTCTTATCGTCACCGAACAGACCCACATCACTTTCGCGCGTTGGTTCGAAGTTATTAAACATGAAATTTGTTTTGGCGGCCAAATATCGATATCGAATCAATGAACGTTTTGTATCCGCGTCTAAGCCTTTGCTTATCTCGTTTATTTATGGACTAGTGGGAAAACGCGTGCAAAATCGTTAACAACATGTTTTTTTTTTATTTCCTGCAGTTTTGGAATTGTGCCTCGCCTTTTGCATTTGTGATTCGTCTCAGGACATGTTAACATACAGTGACACAGCAGAGTGATATTTCAACAAATATTACACGTTAAAATTTTATTTGTATTTTTGATTCAACGTATTATTATAAAGTTAGCATGATCTTATCACAAAAAAGATGCGAAAAAGTAATAAATAAATAAATTGAACGTGCATAAAATAGTTGAAGATGCAAAGAATATGTGTTAAGGGACATAACATTTAAACATTAAAATTTTCAACGTAATTTAAGTACCTTATTTAACGATTTAAAAAATATATATAAATAAATATTTGTTTTTACCGGTTTAATATTATATTAGATATATAGTAGCTAGATAGTATTTTACTCAAACTACGAAAAATATATGTTTATTTATAACTAGCAGTGCCTACGACTTCGTCTGCGTGAACTTAAAAATCTGTCTCAGCCGGTTATAAAACGGAACGTGACTCTGTCTTTCTGTACGTTAGTATGATTAAACGAATTACACGATTGTTTGTTAATTAGGCAGGTTACATAGACTTGATTCGATAATGACCTACATAAGCTCGCTCATTTATATTAGGCACGCTTCCCCGCGACACACAACCCGCAACACGGGGCACGCGTGAGGCGCTGCGCGACGAGGTCTACATTTTAAAATTGAATATCTTTTGATTTATAGAGTAGATTATGTCGAATTAAACCCTAAATTTTACAAAGAATAAAGCTTCATATTCTGCAGTTATTAGATTTTAAACCTAATGAGTAACTTTTAGGCGTTGCGAGTACAAACGAACAAACAAACCGATAACCTAACAACCAGACAAAAGTTGGTTTTTTACGTTATACTATAGATAAATTATTTATTTTTCGTGTCTCCTAGTTATTTTTTTGGAAAACTTCGTTAATGTACAGCCATGAAAAGTCTACGATTTTATTATATGTATAGAATTGTTTCTTGAACCGATCTTTGTCAAAATTAATTGCATAAGTAATTAAACTGTATTTGTGCAACTTTTTTGTAATGACTCAAGCGAGGTTTCACGCTTAAGGATGTCCTCACAAATTAAAACCTAACCTTTATCGCGAATATGATTTCCAGTGCACAGACAGATAAATCTGTTTTCACGTATGTCATATTGGTTGAAATCTTTATGATATAATGCCTTCTCGTCATAAAATAAAATTGTTTTTATTAATATCTGTACCCAAAATAAAAACATTATGCTGTGATAACCGTCACAAATTATTGCCAATTAAAATTAAAGCAACTACATTCTGGTTTTTGAAAACTGGTAGGTCTAGAACATATTAATATTTTTACGTAACGATTGTATTTAAGGAACTTACAGTTTAATTTAAAACTGTATAGCAACAAAAATTGGTTCTGTGACAACATCTTGTATATATGTCGCAGCACACTTGTTTTTATAGTAAATTATTATATAATACCGTCGATTATGACTTACCGAGTAGCAACCTTGTAATGTGTTGTCATATTCGAGTGGAATCGGGCACAAGCGTATGCATGTAGATCAGAAGAACACGATAAATATACGAAAGTAACGACCAAAGGGCAGAGCAGCAGGAGAGAGCCTCCATCGTGGCTGGGCGGGTCGTGTCCTATTTGTAATTTGAAGACAATTACTGTGTAGTGATAGATACCTATAGATCATAGATAGATCGACGACCGCTTAACCTAGTGGGCAGCGAACCTGCCTGCGAAGCTGGAGGTCCCGGGTTCGAATCCCAGGTCGAGTCAGTATTTATATGATGAATATTAATACTGGCACCGGGTCTTGGTTGTTATATGTATGTGTTGTCTTGGCTTGGTACCCAAAATACAAGCTAATGCTTAGTTTGGGACCTAGACGTTGTTGTGATTGTGTGTGCTTGTTATTATTATTATTATACAATTTGATTAGGGTTATTTATTAATAGTAAGAGTTAAGTATACTAGTGTCTATAAGTCGAAGTAATGTTTATTGGGATAGTTAGATTTATAGAAATCGAGTAAGTTCAAATAAAATGTCTAATCAAAGTGACCATCCTAACCGCTTTTATATTTAAAACTAAAGAATACGAATTGTGAAGACCATGTAGGAAAAGTTACAGAGAAAAGCAAATTACTCATAAGTGATAAGTAAGTTCGACTAACGGCAATAGGTACGTCGTAAACAACAAACTCCAAATTTTTCAGGATAAGAAAAAAAACTATTTTTGTGCTACCTATACTAGATATCTTTTGTGACTAAATTAAAATATAGAATAGGTTAAAGAAATAATTTACTTATATTAACATTACTTTTAATCCATAATTTACTTAACTTTAATATAAAGTTTTACTTTTAAGTTAGCTGTGGGTTACGACATTTAGTTTATACAAATTATAAAATAATGGACCAATTGTGGCTTACGATATTTTGTTTGTAGGTGTGTGGGATACAACTGAAACAATTTACGCAAATCATACGCAAACACTTTTTTTTTAAATTTGTGATTTACGACCTGTTGCCGTTAGTCGAACGATTTGCTAACTTATTGCTAAAAATATATAATGACTTAAATACGATGCCCGAAACGTTAACTCCGAATGGAAAAGATAATATCACATCGATATATTGAACGTAGAAGTAAGGAAGAAATTGATATCGCTTTTGTTAAATGAAATGAAAACTTTCGGAGCGTGGAAGGAAAACATAATCGACGGCAAACCAACGAATCAAATAGAAATAATTTTATTGAATATGTCGGAACGTAATGTAACGATAACCTCTTATCGATATTATTGAATATTACTTATCTATCAGATGAAAGCGGCCTTGAATAAACATTATCGTAAGTCGATAACAGTTTATGAAAAAGTTGGTAGCACGTTTATTTCTGAGGACCGAAATTAGGTTACATGTAATAACGTTAAATTTGATTTGTTGCAGTGTATATGTGATCGTCAGCTTGTAAACCGTTGATAGATTGTAAACAGACAAGATTTGTAATCTAGGTTAGGTTTTAATTGCGTCGATGCGAGGAGTGAAGCGGAGCGGAGCTACGAGCCACCTAAAAGCCTCAAGAAATTATGATTTCCCTAAAATCAGCTAGACAAACAGAATTGACAGCCAGCCCTATTTTAAAGCACTGGGTAAAGGTTTTAATTAAATAACTATGTAAATTATTGACTAATTTTAAGTAAACACTAAATAATACGATTCAGGATAATCAGTGAGCGAAGTCGCTGTTAAAATTAGTATTTATGTGAATCAGTGTTTAAATACAGACTGTCTGTCTTTAAATCGCCGTATTTGTGTATCTTCATGTTTGTCCTGGAAAACTATAAGTTTTATTGTTCGGTACAAATATCACGAATTGCTAATACAATACAATGTATTTGCAGGTAATTTTGTAAGTTGATGGTTTGCAAGTCAAACAACGTCTGAATTTAATAACTGCTTTATAGTATAGCAAACATATACATATATGTATACACAATATAGAAATAAAGAATTTAAATCCACAGCATCCCGCCACTCCTTCCCGTGATAGAACGTCATAACTTCATTGTAATTAAAATATAAATGAAATTTAAAAAAAAAAACAATTTAAAAGGGCTGTCCCTATGATAATAATAAATGAGTCAACTTGTATGTGTGTTTTGCTTGTCTTCATAAATGAAGAGTCCATGCAAACCATCGTCAGCTGTCACAGGTGATCGGTTGAGTATATAATCTTCATCATCTCAAATAAACTCTTTTTATTTTAAATGATTTGCCAATTCTGAGAAAATCATGAACTTATTTGATTATTTATCATTCTGAAGTGGCGTAAAGCTGTTTATTTAGATTATGATTAGTAAAATTGTAAATATATATATATTAAAAAAATAACAAAACAGAAAATTAGAAACACATAGATTAGGTGTAGTTTTATCACAATTTTTTTGGCTGTCTTGTTAAAAAATCGCTATCATTAATACAAGAGTATTTTAGAACCGGTGTAGTAAATTTTGTAATTAATAAAATGATAAATTAAAAAAATCTTAAATTGGAAAATAAATACTACTAACGACATTAAAAGCACAAAATATTGTTATTATTGTTAAAATTTAACATCTTTAACAATACCTCACTGCATTAAATCGAAAAATTATTTAAAAAGAGGTTATTTTCAATTAAGATGTCTCGACCGTTTGAATTTCAACTCGAAATTGTTTCAACTTATGTTTAAATTCGAGGCAAACAGTTTTCAATCATGTAAACGGGTAAAAGGGGTAAATCATATAAAAGCAATTTAGTCTCACACAGCTGTGAGAGAACACCCGGTTGTTGTCCTGCCCACGCCTTACACAATAGGAGGTCTGTTGAACAAGATTTTAAATTAAGTGTTA
The DNA here is from genome assembly GCA_949709985.1 of Luffia ferchaultella. NCBI lineage: Eukaryota > Metazoa > Arthropoda > Insecta > Lepidoptera > Psychidae > Luffia > Luffia ferchaultella. The sequence continues at coordinate 3,859,296 of OX453249.1, read as the reverse complement.
AAGACGCCATTATGTATGTGCGTACGTTTCTATTAATATAAAATGATAATCAATTACCATTTGCATATAATAATAATTTAGACATGTAGCTTTTAAGCTTGTCATAAATTGTCATGGTTAGAAATCAAATAAAAAATTGAAAAATGAATACCTACTACTCAACAACTATTCAATATATCTTGTTTCAACAAATTGTCGTTGAAAGTGTTTTTTAGTTGTATGAACTCAATTTTTTTCAGATTTTTCCACTTCACGCTTGATAAGCTATAGGAGGAGACACATTTTTTAAGGACTTAAAAGCACATATTTCTACAGCTATTAACTGAAATAGAATTTTTTTGACGATTTATATGATTTTGTATTCGCTATACTTTTTTCTGGCTATTCATAGATTGCACCTAATTTCCAAATTTTATTTAAGTGTTAATAGTCTCCAAAATGGCTGTAACAGGAGGACAGACAGACAGACGAGCACGACGAGATTATAAGGGTTTCATTTGCTGATATTTGGCTACAGAACTATATAAAGAGGTAAACTTGTATCAAGTTTTATAAATTGAGCTCAACTGCTTTGTTTATTTATGTAACTAGTCCAGTTGTGGGACAGCCTCTTCATATAAAAAACTTGATAATATATAATTTCGTGCTTGTTGAGTGTATAAATAAAGTGCGTTTTGAGTTATTTTCGAAAAGTAATCATTTCTATAAATACTAAAACACGTCTATTTTACAAACCTACCAAAAGGCTATATTATCATCCAGTTCTCATGACTCAAACCTTAAAAATAACGGAATTTCTATGAAAATTTCATCCCCTATTTTAAAGATTAAAAATTATAAATCTCAAAAGCCATCTTTTAAATTTTATGATTTTATGACATGCATTATTCACTCCCGAAATTCTAAAATCGAAAAATAATTTCTTAGTGGATTATTGTTAGTTGATTACAAACTGTTACAAATGAAACCTATTGTGCAAATTCAATGCAATTCGCTTCAGCGGATTCGACTGGGCGTTGTTGAATAAGATGTGCGTATATTTAGATTTCATAATGTCTAGATGAGGACGATAGCTTTTGTCATCGACGCCTTAAAAATTGTTGCTTTAGAAATACATGGGGCTTTAAAATTAGGGTTGACTTTAAGGGGTCGTTTTCAGGGTTACGTAGTCTATAAAGGGACTATCATAATCGCATATTCTTTTTTCTGTCCGTATGTCACAGTTATGAAACTGAAATTTGTCATAGCTATGCATTTGTAAACGCTACATAGGTGTGTATTGAAATCTAAAAAGAAAACATTTTTTTTTTAGTTACTAAGCGAAGATGAAAAAAATTATGAAAAAATAATGTTACGAATCCCTTCGAATGGGATTTCGATTGCTTAGTGTTTTCAAATCATTATGTGGTTATTTGTCAGTTTACAAAATCAAGGTCCGTTTACGAAATATTCGGCTTTAAATTGACATTTTTACATGAATTTTCTTCTGCAACTCTTGAATCACTGTTCCGAAAAATTTCACAATTCCATAACAGTAAATAGTACGAACTTACTATAAAAATTAATACTATTATCTAGGATCAACTAGTTCACGAGTTATAGCTAATTAAGTTAATGCATAGTTTAAATCTGCATAAACTCATGATTTTGGCTTATATTAAGTTTTATTGTTAAAATGACTAAGGAACTCTACAAACTTATGCTTGCACGGAACGCATTTCTATACAGTCCAAAGCCGTGTCCATTATAAAGTGAATACATCTTTACCCGTAACAAAAGAAAAACAGTTTATATTAATAAGTCTGAAAAAAATCTTGATTTAGAATTTACGCATTTAAACTAGCTTTCCACTCGTGGATCTGCTTGCGTGGACCACATAGTTATACCGAGACCCCTTTTTTCGGAATAAAAAGTAGCCTTTGTCGCTCTTCAGCATATAATCTATATGTATGCAAAAAATCTAGCAGTCCCGTTAGAACTGTGTAGACCATGCGAGGGCAGCCGCGGGCGGAAAGCTAGTTTGTAAATAAAATATAACCCATGTTACTTACTGATAACATAGCTTTCTATAGGTGAAAGAATTTTTAAAATCAGCTATGTAGTTTTCGTAATTTATCCGTAAAAAACAAACAAAAAATCAAATCTTCCCTTATAATAATTGGTATACAAAATACACGAGTGACATATATGAATGCGAATAAATCATATAAAAATTTATGTTTCAAACAAAATTTAAGTTTGTATCAGAGATGCGTTTGTATGTTTATATTATATTTTATGAAGATGATGATGGCGTGATAGCCAAATGCTAGCGAGCCCGGTTCTTGTTTAGAAGGCCATGGTAAGGATCTAAGTTTTTCTAACTAATGTACATTACTATCAGTGACTGTGCCTCGAAGAGCACGTCAAGTCGTCGGTCCCAGTTAAAGTTAAAATCCACCATCCCCCGCACTGGAGCAGTGTGGTGAATTAAGCTTCAAGCCCCATCATCCCAAGGGGAGGCCTAAGCTCCTGTAGTGGGGCATCAATGGGCTGATGGTATGGTATGGTATACATATACAGACACCTCCCACTGTACTGTAGTCGCATTGCATTAAAATTATCGCAAATATATTAAAAAAACCCAAAATAAATGATTTATTTTAAATACAACGTGAAAAATATCTTGATAAGCCTGATAAGCCAGATAAAATTGGCCGAGAGGTTAGAGACCCTAACTGCGGAGTTAGGGGTTGCGGGTCGATTCCCGCCTGGGATAAATATTTGTGTGCAAGGACATATCTATTTGTTCCGTGTCTGGGTGTAAAAAGTATCTATATAATTATGTATATATAACATAATAAAATAAAATAATGTATACCAGTTGTCTAGTTACCCCATAATACAAGCATTATACTTGTTTACTTTCAGACTAGATAGCGCTGTCTCAGGTATTATCATTATTCTTCCATCAGTCCTAATGAAATTTTACAGGTAGATGTGGCTGTCCATACATTGAAATAAGGGACGAAAAAAAATGTTCCTCGGACACCATCGTGTGTAGTATCATTGGATAGGTCTTTAAAAATCCAATGAAGGTTTTGAAGTGGCATTTTTATTTCCGTGAACATTTCGCGACACATGAGTTCTTGAAGTCGTTAACAATATGTCGCCGACTTCTAACTTTTCAACCCTGGTATTAAAAAATATGTGTGTGTCGTAATAGCCAAAGCGCAACGAACCTGTCTCAAATTTATAAGGCTATACGGCCATGATTCGAATCCGGGCGTGTACCAATAAGTTTTTCTGACATAAGTACATAACTATCACTGACTCCGTGCCTCGGAGAGCACGTCAAGCAGTCGGTCCCGGGCTCTGTCAATAGATAGCGGTCGTTACAATCCCCAACCCGCAGTGGAACAGCGTGGTGGATTCAAGCCCCCTCACCCTGGGGGAGGCCTAAGCCCTTGCAGTGGGGTAAAAATGGGCTGGTGAAGTGAAGTGATTAAAAAATGTAAAAAAAATCAAGTAAATAGTATTTAACAAATCGCACTTTTCAGTTATTGCAACAAATATTTTTTTGTGATTGGGGATATTGTATTGCTTGCATCAAACGCTGTAGAACGCTGACAAGCGATTGGTCGGTTTTCATTGTAATATAGTTATTTCATTTTATCCCTTTTATAGTGAAACACATTTGGTGTTCACAAAGGCAGCAGTGAAGAGATATTTTAAAGCAATTTTTAGGTTTCCTCCCGTTGAATATGGCTTTTAAACGACAATCATGTTATTTTCTTTTCTCGAGTGATGCGACGTTTACTATGTGGTTTCGAAGCCTAAATAAAGACGTAAAAATCTAGAAAAGTTTTCGTGACTAGTAAGTAGCACTTCGTAAGCGGTTTCAATCAATATTTTTACGATTTGGTTAAAAAGATAAATTTATGAAAATACAAGAAAAACTATAATTATATTATGTATATATAATTTCGGATTTTGCCTGTATTTATTTAGCTTTATTTGTTTGTACTGTAGGCCATCGCTGTAAGCGAACAAAAAATTCGCCAATAATATTTTTATTGTACAGAAAATTGAATTTCGCGCTTGCAATAATTATGAATAAATCATTATGGTATCAAAATTTCAGGAGAGATAATATAACGCTGAATTGGGTATCACCAAAATTTTGGCAAAATAGTAAATATCGATTGCCAATAGCTTTTAGTCATATCTGATTGAAAGAATAAATTGTGCCGTAAAATCATTTAATAGCGGATCGAAAACATGAAACAAAATACTAGATTCTATCGAAATATTTATAATAAAATCTATAATAAAATATTGCATGTAGAAGGCGCGGTTGGTCCTAAGCAGATAACTTTACCTCTCTATACCTTTGTAGAACTTCAACTTCTCTCAAGCAAGGAGCTTTCAAATATTAAAGCGACTGTACGAAAAAAGCTGTCTATAGTTCACCTAACTTAAACTATAAAAAGGTCATAAACGAGTGTAAATATCAAGTATTAAAACCAAAATACAAAAGTTAGTTCGCAACTTGAAAAAGTTAAAAAATGTCGTCTCACGCCTTGGAGCGAGCTGAAAACATCCGATAACAAAAAATTGCAGCGCGTCGCCGCGCCGAGGACTAGGAGTTAAACGCTTGTCATGAAAACAAAATACTTGTAAAGTATAAGGACCACGATACAGTTATTGTCGACATTCTAATAAATTCAATAAATTGTATTACTACAAACAGTTTCGGTCTTAGGAAGAATTCGATAATATTTTTCCTGTTATGACAATCTCTTACAACGTCGCTGGAAAGATGCAAAAATTTTAAATTAAAATATAAATTAAATTTGAACCGAAAATTTGATATATTTGTATTCGTCCTTGGTAATCGAAGTATATAAATAATAAATATATTATTAATTTTAAATTTTTTCTTGGCACTAAATTTTATAAAAGAACAGAACACAATTATTTTATTTGGTTTATAAAACTACGAGAACATATTAAGAACTGCAATATTCATAAATAACTTGTTACTGTAAAAACCAATAGAACATAGAAAAGATTAGGGGTAAATGTAATCAGGTTTTTCTTTTCATCTATTGCCCAGAATAAATCATTTATACAACAATAGTGTGTGTAGACAACCTAACTCGGGTCCGCTCAAGGGTGTGGGGTTCTATTCTCGTGGCGCGTGGGCGTTCTCCTAAGTAAAATCGAAGGTCCACCCCTGTTTACCACCCTTTCCTCCCTTTTTCCTCCGACAATCTGGTCTCCGCGCCTTTTGAAAACAACTTCACCGCAATCACACGACGTACAATATTATTATGTCGTTACTGGTGTTACATTTCAATAACGTTACGCGAAATACAAAAGCACATTTATTTTTTAAATGAAATTGGTTATCTATGAAACTGCGACGGAGTGATATCAGCACGAGAAAAATATTTCAGGAAAATCTATTGAAATCCGATAATAAATCGTAGACCAAGTGAATTTTTTTTTTCATTTTTTAAATTTTTTTGTTTCGACCTTTATAACACAAAAAACGATTATGGCCGAGCTACTTATTTTTTCAATCAACGATATAACAGTGCAATGTAATAGCATTGTATACTGGCAAATTTCCATATAAACAGCGTTAAGGGTTGCACCTCATTTTAAACCTTGACCGATTGGCGCAAAAAAAATATATGGTATGCATATCAGGCAAAACTAGGTTAAACCGTTTTTATTTTTTAATTATTTTGATACATCGAAATAAAAAATACTTGGATGCGTGGTTTATTTTTTATTTTTTTTTTTATTTTGCACAAAATGTGAAAATGTAATTCGTTTCATGTTCAACATGTTGTGTAAAATTAATCGTTTTCGAAAAAAAAAACCCGCGCATTTAAGTTTTTTTAAGGCATATTTTGCTATAGTGTTGACTACGTTACAATCTAACAGCGTATTTAGACTAAATGGAATCCATCCGTTCCCGTGTGGATTTATATTGGAACCTGGGTACAGACCCGCCCCGTGTCGCCTGAACGCAATCATTTACAATGTATTCGCCTTACGGTCACGAGAGATTATCCAATTGTCTCAGTTCTGGTGTCATCTGAACAAGCTGTAAGATATTTGAAATAATCCATGCGAATTCATGGATATGAAATTTTAATAAAATTTTATGAAAAATTGGCTGCAATTATTATTTGATTTCAAAATTTTGATATAGCTTCAATATTATTGATGTCGTTTAGTTATTAAAATGATATTAATTATTCAAATATTTTATTGATTATACAGTTGAATCGCTTAGACAAAATTTATCAATATTATACAACCTTGTTGTCGTGATAGTCCAGAGCGTAACGAACCTGTCTCAAATTTATAAGGCCATGGTTCGAATCCGGGCGTGTACCAATGAGTTTTTCTGACTTAAGTACACAATATCACTGACACCGTGCTTCGGAGGGCACGTTAAGCAGTCGGTCCCGGACGCTGTCAATAGATGGCGGTCGTTACAGTTCCCAACCCGCAGTGGAGCAGCGTGGTGGACTTAAGCTCCAAGCCCCCCTCCTCACCCTGGGGGAGGCCTAAGCCCCTGCAGTGGGGTAAAAATGGGCTGATGATGATGATGATGATACAACCTTACAGAAAACGTACTAAAAGTTTTATTCAACAAAAAGAGATTACAATAATAATAATTTCTTAGACATTCTACACAGCGCCATCTACTCCCAAAGTAAACAAGTATCATGCTTGTATTATGGGGTACTATACTAGATTGAATTAATGCACATACTTCATTATTCTTTACAATATATGTGTATATACAAACATGCTTTTACGCATAGACACGGAACAAATAGACGAAAATCGAACCCGTCACACTTGGTTCCTCAGTTAGGGTCTAAAACCACTCCGCCAATCGGTCAGCCATGGAATTAACATACTCCCTTATTTCTACCTTTCAAACATAAACAATATACAAAATGTTTTAACACAGGATCTCTTACTAGGACTAGCCCGAATCGTGGGATTGAAATATGTAATTATATGTATGTCGCACGACAACAAACCACGTTACAATGACATAATGTACTTTAAAATATTTGTAAACAAAATTAGTGATAACAATGAGTGTTTGTGTGTATACGTGTTTGTGAGTTTTTTTTTTTAAATAAATGGTACGATGAGCTTTTCTGTATACGACATCTTTAATAAAATTTTTACGGGCGTTCATTTTGCTACATTAACCGTCAATAGTTTAACATCGCGTAGTCCAAGAATGCGATTACAAATGAATTGCAACCTCTAATCGAAGTATCGATCTTGTTATCGAAGATATAAAATCGACATCGTATATTGTTTAAGGTCATAATTTCATACCACAAGTTAGTTTACATATCTTCAAATAAAAACCCTGAATAGGTAGGTGCAGAGACAACATCGCAGCAACGCTGGCAAGTTAGATTCAAATTATAATGTGAATTATGATATAAAACAGTCACATTGTTAAACCTCTGCATTTACCTTCACAATTTTTCTTAGGTATAAGTATTTGTGCCAGTTCACGATCGAAGACCGCTAAAAATTCACAAAAAGTTTATTGAGAAATATATATAAGAGTTTATTTCGATGTAGTACGATAACTATAAAATTTATCGATAATTGCACGGTTTATCGATGAACAAAATATTCCCTCTGCCCCCCCGATTATAGCATCTGTGCTACAGCGAGCTTTTTATGTCGAAAAGAAGTCTTAGTCACAGAGGTACAGAATTTTTTTTTATATATATTTCATTTAAAAATACCAATATATTAAATACTTTGGACATTTTCTGACTGATGGATCATTCCCGTCCAAACTTTTAATCGTAAAAACCGGCTAAGTGCGAGTCGGACTAGCAAACGAAGAGTTTCGTACCGCAATATAATTTAAAAAAAAACCACGTTTCTTGTGTAAGATACCTTTAGCATTTAACCCAGGCACTACACATTAATCCATTTGGGTTGGAACCAAGGTCACGAGCATTTGAATGACAGCGACAACAAATTGATTGATAATGATTGATTGACAAGTTATTAGATTAACTTTATTTTGTTTTATTATTCGTTCAAATAGCAGCCAAAGTAGTTTATAAAAATTTCAAGTGTAAGCAATGATCACACAACCACCAATCACAAAAACGTCAATAGAAACATCTTTAATGTATAGGGACCCCCTTTAAGTTTTAATTTTTTTTTTATGTTTAGTATTTGTTGTTATAGCCACTATAGTTGTACATACTCTGTGAAAATTTCAAGTGTTTATATATTACGGTTCAAACGATACAGCATGTGGCAGATGGACGGACGAACAGCGGAGTCAACGGAGTCAGTCAGCGGACAGGAGGGTTAACGATAAAATTTTAAGGGTTACTTTCTTAAAACGTAACGTAGGCAACCGCTAAGAAAGTATTTTAATAGTTTTCTGTGAAAATAATCACCGAAACATGAAATACAGGTCAGAAATAATAATGCTCACTGTATCATATTAAATTACAAAAAGGATTCCACTTATTATTAATTTAAGTACAATTAATATTATATCAATATAATCAAACTTTGATTATACAGTATTTCATTAATATTAAATATCTTATATTTATCAAGAAAATGTAAAAATAGACTATAGGGGATAGCAAAATTTGTACACAAAATTATATTCGGTTGAAGAATATGAAAATTATAAACTATTAAAATTATATTTGTGGCTCTTTCTTGCAAAACGATATTTATCATTATTTTAAATGGCCTGACGTCACACATAGGTACGCCGTGCGGTATTGCCCTCTCTGTCTAACAGGTCATTTTAAACATTCATAACTTTGTTAATAACGACTTATTTTTTAAATTCTTTGACTGTTATTATATATTTAGAAAACTCATTCGTATAAAAAAATATAACAGTCAACTAGAGTATTGTAAGCCTAGAATTCTGACTAAAACCTGTCTTGAAAAAGGTTATTCAATACTTCAATCAATGATTAAGATATATTTTTATTTTTTACAAATTATCTACAACGTTGACAATAACAAAAACGGATTATTTATTTCCACCAAACAAATTATTTGTCGTAATAAAGAATCGTACCTTTTTTCTTTCCTCGCTTCAAGGACTCCGCGTGGGCGATGGCTAATCTCACAAAAAAGGAGCAAAACCCGATTGCCTTACCTGAAAAAAAAGAAGCTTTTTAATGTCAACAAAACCAAAATAGACACGCTACTAAAATATTACGTATATTCGTAAAATAGCATCTTAAGTTAATTTATAATTTCTTAACCATGCCAACAGCCACATTATTTATTATCTGTCATTTTCAATGTAGTCGTTGTGAGGTAGTCGTGATAGCCAAGTGGTATTTGTTTTGATTTGATTTGATTTGTAGCGAACTCGCTTCTTGCTTAAAAGGCCGTGGTTCGAATGCCAAGACATGAACCAATGAGTGTTTTCTAACTTGTGTACATAATCGTCTCTGACTCTCTCTACACGTTAAGCCGTCGGTCCCAGTTGCCGTCAATAGATGACAATCCACCAACCCGCATTGAAACAGCGTGGCAGATTGAGCTCTAAGCCCTTTCATTCCGAGGGGAAGCCCAAGTCCCTGCAGTGGGGCATTAATGGGCTGATGGTATGGTATGGTGGTGAATGTAGGGCCAAGCCAAACGAATAAATGGTAAATATCAGTGTGACATAATTATGGTCAAGTATTATATTATAACATTATTTACTATGTGGTGTATATCTTTAATAAATTTATTTCCTAATATTAATTTAGTCAAATAAATATCTTTAAATAGAGTGGGCAAATGGAGAGTTGAATTTTAAAATATCCTGGGCGAGTCAAACAAATGGGCCCTGGAAGGAAGGTACGAGTACCATAAATCATAAAGATGGTAATTTTTTTCTTAGAGAAAACTTAATTTCTTTTTTAAAGATATAAAAATTCTGCGTTCATGGATTTTTGAAAACTTACTTGTCTGAAATGGAAACCGAAACGACCACGACAAAAACAAAAACCTTTTCGTATTTTTATAACCCTAATCGATATTGTCGATCATAGGGATCGAATATTTTTAGTAAACACTATTTGAAATCAAAGAAAGACCATAGAATTTAAATTGTTCGAAATGAAATCAGTTTATTGCAGGACAAGGAATTATTATTAAAACAATTACAAAATAAATAAATAAACCGTGATTTTATTACTTACACATATTTATTTTAATTGAGATTTTAAGGCGTTTTTTTGATTTCAGACAAAATGTTTATTAAAAGTTTGATGCTCTGATTAACCCTATGATTATTGCTATACAATTAAAACTTCATGAATACAATTTATTATCTATAGAAACAAAATATTATTTCCTTTAAAAAAAAATCAACTATCTTCTACAATTAGGGTTTTTTTCTTAAAGATTCGATTGTTTTGTTATAATTAATAATAACACATGGGGCATCCCACACAGCGCTATCTAGTCCCAAAGTAAGCTAGTATTATGCTTACGTTATGGGTTACTAGACAAATGATAGGTATAATAATAATAATAATAATAATAATAATAATAATAATAATAACGTATACATCACAACAACGTCTAGGACCCAAACTAAGCATCAGCTTGTGTTTTGGGTACCAAGCGAAGACGCTACATACATATAACAACCAAGACCCGGTACCAGTATCAATATTTATCATATAAATACTGACCCGACCTGAGATTCCAATCCGGGACCTGCAGCTTCATACTTAAATATTCTTAATAATATATACATATATAAATATTTTATACCCAGACACGGAACAAATAAACATGTCCATGCACACAAATATTTGTCCCGGGCGGGAATCGAACCCGCAACCTTTGATTCTGCGGTTAGGTTAGGTTACCACTCGGCAAACCGGTCAGTCAATCAAATAATTAAAAATATGTTCATAGCCTCTTCAGTATGCTTCTTATAATTACTAAAGCAAGATAATTTAATAACAAAACATTTTTTTAGCTTTAGTTAAGTACAAAAAAGCTCCTGATGTTTTAAACAAGAAGCTTAATTACTGAATCTACTGTGAAACACTACGTGAGCGCGCTAAAGTAGAAAAATATTGTGAACTCGAATTATAGTCCGTTAATTAAGTATTTCAAAAGTCCTCGTTGGTTGCCCTTCCCTTGGAAATTACACGCTTCTCCTCATAGAGAAAGAGCGGAAAATGGAAGTTTTCGGGGAAAATAAAGAGGCGCTCACGATCCGGCGCCTGTGAGTTGTTGATGCGGACAATTTATATAAAGCCCAGCCGCGGCCCGCCCTCGACCGGCTTATGAATTTGGTCTCGTCAAACTTTCAAATATTCGAAAACAGTTAATGACGAACGACCGCAAACAAACCATAGAAATTTGGACATTAATGAATCTTTACAATCTATTTGCATAGCAAAGCCAATACGTTTAAGAATCTGAGGAGAGATTCGCCAAAATTTAGCAAAATCGTGACGTAAAATCTAGAACAACTTAATCACAAAACTTTTCGATTTCAAATCAGTTTGCCATGCGAAAATCAGAATTTGGGGTTAGCTTCATTTATAAAATGCCGCCCATTCAAAATTGTGTAATTGAAATGCTATTTCAAGCGCATTGTAAATTAATATTTAGACTATAAAATGAATCGAATTGCAAGCAAGCACGTATAAAAATCAATAAGTGGTGTTAATTGCATATTTATCACATTGAAAGTTTTCAAGCGAGTACAACTAGCGCCAAATTTCTTGTTTGCTCTGAAGTCGAAACGGATAGTGTTTCAGTAGGTAAAATTTAATATCAGAGGATCGAGAGAGAGGCTCCGCACATGCGCAAAACGCAGCCGCGTCAACTTCAAAAGGAACGAGAATTTTGGCTTGAGCTGTATGTAACGTTATCGAGAAGGACACGAAAAAGATGAGTATGAAATAGAAAATAGTAACACGAGATTATAGAAACTGATGTTACGTTATAATTAGTAAGTCTTCTTGCTTCAACCAAAGGAACCATTATTTTAATGAATGAGATAAATCTTTGATCTGAGTCAATATTTTAAGATTTTAGTTTTTCTTTCTTTAATAATTTGTAAAGAACGACTCCATTTACATTTTATAATACCTACTTAAAATTTCTTAAGATCTAGATTTTGTCATGCTTATTAAGAAACCCATTTTGACAAGAGCTTTAATGATCCATATGTGAAAGATGAAGGCGCGTAATTTTATATATTAAAAATATGGCTAAGCGATAAAAAAATACCATATGATAAAATACGTGTTGCAACGTGCTTTACATTTTTAAAATTCAATTCATTTAACGGTTTCAGAGAGTCTCACTTTCCTTCAAAAGTAACCAAGAGTCGCCTGTCTGTAACACACATCATAGTGTATTTGTGTATGCTATTTTCGATAGTAAATTTAACAATAAGGTAAATATTTTTCCATTACTCATACTCGAAAAGTATGCTTGAAGTTACCCGATCAGAGGGATGAAAGTAGTACTTTTCGTCCCTGAGAAACGATTTTCTCTACTGTCAAATAAATTAAAAAAAAAAACTATGCAAGCCATGTCCCAACTTTTATACAACAGCTCTGTTGGATCGCGGCGTAAAATCCTAATAAAAAACATTATCAGCAATTATGTAATATGACTTTATACTTCTAATTTACTTTTAACTAAATTATTATTTAATTTACATAGATTTGAGCTAAAAATTAACCATGATCAACGATAAAAAGTACTGGCTGGTAGAAAGCGGCAATTCGATCTTCAGTTGTTTTGGCGACTGCTTATTATTTACATATATTAGGTAGTACAAAATGAGTTCATCAGATTCAGGTATGGATTTAACGCATTTTTTTTTACTTTCCTCATATTCGTCATGAAAAGCAGAATGTTTACCTCGGGTGAAAGACCTATTTAGGCAGTCGAACTATTATACACCCCCCCACCGCTCGTGCGCCAAACCATCTCGTACCTAAATAGGTCCCTTTCACGCCTTGTGTAACAATCTACTATTGTAATGTTCAGGTTAAGAAAAGGTACCTACCGTGTAATAAAGAAAAAAAGAAGCTTTAATAACTTTTTTGATTACAAAAGCCACTGCGGCTTGAAGCAGACTTTTCTTCTGACAATGTTTGCCCAAGAATAACCCAGAAGTTCGTCTAGTAACAGGGTAACTCTATATTGGTACAATCTTGGGTAGAGTTCATGATTAGAATTGTGGATTAGAATCGCGTTTATGTAGGTTTGGTTAACAATACAATATACTTAAGTAATATACATATGGAGACGGAAAAATTGTACGTGATACAACCGACATAGTAACACGTGAGCTATATTAATATACAATATGTCCTGCGTTGTTAAGGTTGAACTGGCAAGTTAGAAAATTCAACTAATTTTAGCTCTGGGAATGATACACAAGAAAAGGTCTCAGTTTTATTGTATGGCTCTAATATTTTGGAGCTGTTCTTTATTATCTAGATGATTGAAATAATATCAGATCCGTAGATAACACGTGAATGTCCAGCTTTGATTATAAATTTTAAATTATGGTAAAACGTACTGATTTACATAAAATTCTGACTTGAATTATTTATGAGACTTTTCATATTATTTAAACCTTATTCTTTATACAAACTGACAAAAGAATTAAAAACGGCATTGAATCGTAATAATATTAATAAATAAACCTCTCTTTGTGGAGTTTCCAAAGCTAAAATTACTTGAATATTCCGACACGATAGTATAATATTACTACCATTCCAGGATATATTATAAAATGATTATTGCATTTTTCTATAAAATCGAATTGATTCTAAACACAAAGGTTTAGCTGAAGTTTGTCCAAGATTTTAAAATCTACAAAATGCCTCAATCACTGAGGTATAGACTTAGGAATGACTTATTTGCAGATATATTATTAGCTGTTTCTTAAATATCTTGAAGTTTTTACATTTGTCGAGTGCATCAAATTAATCATCGTTGATTGCGACTTTAAGCGCATGAGTACTTTAAGAGAGTTTCAGTAGCCTTTTTGCAACTCGCTGTCAAAGATAAAATATAGCACAACGTGTGGATTTTATTATCGATCTGAGATCAATCATCTACTTACTTACTTCATCATAATACAAGATCCCGGTCTATCTTGTGAAATCCTCATTCTTTTCCCAGACGAAGTACTTACTGATCATATAATTTTATATATTATATTAATAAACATTATCAAGAAGGGTTACACCCAAATTCGGTCTAGACTATTTTTAAATAATACGTTTAAATTATTTTTTTGAAAGCAATTAAAGAATAATTTAAAAGTTATTGCATGCTCCAAAACGTTTAACTTCTAAGGTATATTTCGACAGCAACAAAAGTATTGAATAACAAAGTACTAACTTTAATATATATATTAGATCTCTATATCTATTATATTTATTTTTATAAATTTTAAATCCGGTTATTATTGTATTTTTATTATTCTAATACCATTAATTTCATTTTTATGTGTACAAAATTAATTTAACAATTATAATTTAAAAAATATCCTAGACTGAATTCAGGTTGCCAATCCTCCCTACTAATGTTTATTAATATATATTTTAATATTAATATATTTAATAGTATATAAACAAAATTTCCCTGGGAAAACAACATAAGGCTTCACAAGATAGGTCTGGACCATAGACTATCTTTTATACTCTTTGTCAAGTTCAAAACTGAATTCACTTAGAACGAGAGGACAAAAATAAATAATTAAATTAATTTCTTCAAATAAGTCGTCGAAACAATACGTGACTCGTCCGTCGCTTGAATAGATCTAGGCACAAACAAGTGAATCATTAACTTCTATGTTTACACGTTTCACTTCCCATTCATCCGCGATTAAGACGCTGACAATAGACAACCTTGAGCAATTGACTAGCAATACTATTCACTTATATGTCGATTTGGATACGAGTGAAAAACGAGAATATTCACTTCTGCGCGCCGTTGAATCGATTTCCTAGATATTTGACTGAAAATACAAATCAGCAAAGTTTTTTAATATTTTTAAAATGTAAATTCATTTATTTTCGACAACTTAGATACTATAAAATTTAACAAAAATATAATTGTTTAAAATATATTTTAAGGGCTGACTTTGTAATTTGTTTTTTTTTTTAATCGAGAAAAGCGAAAGTATCTTGTTTACCTTTTATCGTAGTTGCCTGCTCTAAGTAAATTTAACAACAAATAATACCTATTATTTATTAACAATTAATTATATTCATTAACATATGTTTATGTGTCGACCTGTCTTCGTGAAGCTTAATTATCTGACAGAAAGCACAATCAGAAAAAGTACCTATATTTTGTATGGAGAACTGAGTTTAGTTTAATCAAGATACAAAGCCCTACCGAGCCCGCATAAAGCTCTTCTTGGCTAGCCACAAAAATATATTACAAAAAAAAAGAAACAGACAAAACAAAAGCTTCTCTCGCTTTGACTACGGAATTACTTCGACGATTCGTCACAATCAAGTGAAAGGTACAAAACACGTACCGATAAAAAAAAAATGAATTAAAGAATATAACCGGAGGATCTATTGTATCTTTGACACAACATTTTGGATACATCACAACAACCTTTGTTTCAAGATATTTTTATACAGCCGATAAAATTACGATCTATAATTCACTTTCATTGTTTTTGTTTCCAACAATTTTTGGTATTTTTATGTTCATGCTTTGAGATAAATAATAGGACCTGTTCATAATAAGTAAGCGACGTTATTAGCGATCAACGGGAGACCGGCCCGTGCCGGACACTCGTGAATGTCACAAACGAGTGCAACCTTTGTCAAACGACACCTCGGAATCCGGATATTGAAAGACACTAGACGCGACCGATTTTCGCCGTAACTGTTCTGAATGTGTTAAATTAAATTGTATTTTGTGAGGGCGCAATAAAGTTTATTTTGCATATTGCTCATTCATGGCGACAAGGCGGATCGAGATGCTGAACATCTATGAATGTCAAGGCTGCCGCGGGCCTACGCAGACCAATTTGTTGTCGCGTGCGAAACTGACGGACCCAGCAGCGCTTATAAATTACTGTTTCTTTGAAGACAAACCAGCTGAGCCTGAGGACATATTGTTAACAGGTTGTTACAATTTTCGGCATGCTTATATTTATCGTATAATATTTTTCTATGGTACGTTTTATAAATATGAAAATTATGCAATGAGAAAGAGTATATAAAATATATTTTACAATTTATTCAAATCTCTAAGTACTTATTTAGGTATTACATTTTTTTTACATCTACAAGAATTTAATTTTATACAAGTACGGTGTACGCTTTTGACTATAAAAATCACAGAAACCAGCTTGTTTAGATTTTTTTATTATTCGTGTCAGTTTCGTTAAAAACAGTCTTTTACTGGAAAACGTTAGCTGTTATTTCATCCGAAGCGAGCTCTAGTCGCAGGAGATATAGCAGATTAACGAGTTCGCGCGTCTTTGAAAATTCGTTGCCGTTCCATCACACATTGATCCTTGTAGTATACATTTGTATACTACAAGGACGCGATTGTATTTACAATATCCATATAAAAAAAATTGCAAACGAATCACTTTGTCGTTACCGTCTGCCGTATCGATCGCGTTGCGTCGCGTGCGCATTTAGCTTTAGACTGTTAAAAAAAGTGTGCAAAAAAATAAACTTTATAACAATTATTGTTAGGATTTGATTTTAAACTGTCATAAGTAGTAAATTAGTAATCAAATATATTAGTAATTTTGTTGCGTTGAAAACTATTCAGTACTATTCAATACTATATACCATTAAACTATTCAATAGAGCTTGAGCAATTGTTCTAAGGTGTTCTTTGTTTTGATATATATATACAAAGATATTTAGAATTAGCCAATTTTTCTTTTGTATAAGAGATTGGGCTGAATAATAAATCTATCGTCAATAGATCTTTATCGATTTTTAGAGAATAAAGTACCATTTTATAGCGCCATGGAACAAAAATAGACATGGTCATGCATATAAATATTTATCGTAGGTGGGAACCGAACTCGCGATCTTTGGTTCTATAGACAACGATTCCTAACACTAAACCGATCGGCTAGTCAACAAAAATCCCAACCATATCTAATGTATCTTATAGGAATTGTCATTATAATCTTTTTACTTAGTAGAGAATTACCTGCAAACGGTTTAATAAACATTTAATTATTTTTTTTATTTTTGCATATAATTAACTAATAATTGAGCGCTCGAGCGTTGATTAATTTATGAATAAATTCTCGGCGCGGTGTAATTGTAGTCTAGATATAACAATGAAGGCTAGGCGTATAGGCATAGCAGCTTTAGTGGCGGCGCCAAAGGACATTTCGCAATATAACCCAATGAGTGCAGCTGCGTGCATTCACGAGAGGCCTTGTGTTAAAATAGTACTTGTTGGTTACAAAAAAAATTGCTACTTAGAATACACTGTTATGGTTTTATCGATAACCTAAACATCTAGAAGTTACATGTATGTACGTAATGCCATCTCTGGATATAGTTGTTTTTTCTATGTATAGTTTTACCATTTTTACCATCATCATCATCATCAGCCCGTGTCTCCTCACTGCAGTATATAGGCCTCTCCCAAGGCTCGCCACCACACACGGTCCTCCGCCTTTCGCATCCAACTACCCCCGGTATGGTGCTTCAGGTCATCTGTCCACCTGGCCGGGGGGCGTCCAACGCTTCGCTTTCCGGTACGTGGCCTCCATTCGAGAACTCGTCTACCCCATCGGTTATCCGTTCTACGGCAAATATGACCGGCCCATTGCCACTTCAGCTTGCTGATCGCTTCGGCTATGTCGATAACTTTAGTTCTTTGACGGATTTCAGTGTTTCTGATTTTATCCATCAAAAAAACACCGAGCATAGCCCGCTCCATAGCACGCTGAGCGAATTTGAATTTATGGATCAGTCCTGCCGTGAGAGTCCACGTTTCGGCACCGTACGTCATTGTAGGTAGGACGCATTGGTTGAAGACTAGCGATAGCGATAGCGAGATTAGCGACTACGAATCCTTATAAAATTGGTACATCAATGTTTCTGACCCAAAGGCCAAATACTTTCATCGCAATGACACATCGCACATACACATACATCCCTTATTTTATCTCTTATAGAGGTAAAACTTTGAAAGATCTTTTTTTTTGGGTTTTGGCTCGGCGCTGATGAATGAGTGAGTGAGTGAGTGGAATTTTTTTTTTTTTTGTACACCGTGTTTGGCTGAATGTAGTCCAAATTTATAGAGCGTGTAGAGCTAACCAAACTAAACAAAAGTTTTAAGTGAGTTGATGGTGCAAACTAATGGTCACCGAGAAAATATGTTTAAAGCTTCATTTTTTATCAATTTTTTTTTGCAATTTTTAGTTTAGTTTCGTACGCTTTACGCTTTCGTACGCTATATAGATATGGACCACATTCAGCCAAAAACGCCGTACACAAAAGGTAAATAGATACAAAAATACGGCGCGAATATATTTTAGAGATAAAGCAACATTTTTACACCCAATCGTACCCACAAAGGCGCTGGTCAATGTCTCAAACAAATTATATAGGTACAACTTGGCTTACCAAACCACTTATAATAGTAACAGATCCAAGACAATCGGTAAAAGATTTATAATATCGGGGTCGTCGCCTCTGTGATCTCGGTTCATAAAAAACAAATAAATTATGCTACTAGAAATCTGTTCTTAAGAAACTTTCTACTTTTGGTTGAATTTCAAAAACTCAAAGTTTCGTAGGATGTACATAAAGTTTGCGCAAAGAAGCTTACGTAGCTTAATATTTTGTCGTGATAAACTTGTAAGAGAATACGATGTATGTTATTATACTAATGTAAAGTACTATCGATATTAGAGAATACTAAATTGGGAAATATTATTTACACAGAAATCAAAGTCGGCGTATTCTGATAGGTTACTTATGTGTTGACTTCTACTGGAATAAATTCAGTATGTCTACAATAAATAAAGATAACGTAAACAAACTCCCAAAACCGGTTGATAAGTACTTAATTTTCTACATAATTTAATGACATTTTTTAACCGTTATGGAGGTTATAGACAACACCCTTACAGTTACACTGGACAGTTATGTTTGACTAGGTTTGACTATAATGAATGATTTGTTGAGTGTACTGCCAGTTTGAAATAAAGAGCGAAAGTTAACCAAAATTGCGGGTGTGAAGGACACGACGGACAGTTCATGTTATTCATGCCTCGGTTCATAATATACAATCTACGCCTCGGCATCTTATGCACTAGAATAGTATAATATGTAGTATGATAGCACGACCCTCCGAGGCACGGGTACTAATACCAGTTAAGCTGACTGTCAAAACAATGCTGGCAATTTTTAATGCTACACTCAGACCTGCGTCTCTCGTTATGAAGCTTTGTCTATTGTAGCGATAAAGGCAGATGTGGAAAACCAATATTGTCCTGCATGACGATAGCCACAATACTGTAGCTCGGCCTGCGTTTTTCACCATAGAAATAATGTAACTAGAGTAGACTAGCTCCATGTAGCGGTTGGGCATCGGTTGGGCATGGGAGAAAAAAGGATGGAAAATAACTGTACCGTATATAAATCAAGATACTTCTACGAGGTACTCTTATTCTCTGTCTCTCTCTTTTAAGACCCGCATTTCGGCTTGCCTACTCTATTCTATCATCTCTATGGTTTTCACACACATCACAGAAAATTATTGGATGATATACCGAAGTAAGCGCGCTAATTTCGGTTATGTTCCCATCCCACATCTGCGACGACGTTCATTGTAGTGAAACTGTAGGTTAAAACGGACGTGAATTTATAATTTCATTATTTTCGGGTTTATACAATAATAAAGGTACTTATTGTGAGCATTAATACTTATTACTACGGCGTTGAAGACATGCGCTATGTTTGAATTAGTGGCTGCATCCGAAGGTGTGGCAGCTTGAAATATTGTATAACTTTGCAGAATAATCTTAGCACGACAAGTAGTCGAACCTTCATCATGCAGACCGTCAGAAATAAGAGGATAAAATTACAAACACACAATTAATATATAACCCCGACAGCAATTACAAGTTATATTTTTTTTAAATAATTTTTGTAAAATTTATGTAATACGGTTTTAATTATTTTCACGGTTTACGCCACGAGCACACGTTGCCCATAGACAGCGGCATATAGTCAGCCGGCGGTACAGACGCCTGTTCTCATATGAGAACCCCATCCAAAACGATCGACGGGTGAACTGAGATTTAATTGCATCACAAGTCCACCATTCTCGACTTGCACGTTAATTGCAGCAGACAGACAGAAACCCCTCGCTTTACTGTAGGGGCCAGCACGTGGAATTTGTCTTCTTTCACGATTTTAGCTACTATTTGAAAGTGATCAAAATACAAAGAGCCGTCGTCGGTACGCTTATAGACATTCGTATAACTACCTATTACATTAACTTACAATACTTAGTCACTTCATAATTGTACATTATCTTTGAATCACATTACGCCGCGTAAAGACCGACTGTCTGCTAAGTAATAATAAAATACCTGACACATGCCAGAGAGCGCCATCTAGTCCTAAACTAATCAAGTATTATGCTTGTGTTATGGGTACTAGACAACTTATAAACATACTTAAATATTCTCATAATATATACATAAATAGATGTAAAATATCTATTTATGTATATACTATAATAAATAGACCCAGACACCGAACAAATAGACACGTTCATGCATACAAATATTTGTTCCGGGCGGGAATCGAACCCGCGACGTTTGCTACTGCAGTTAGAGCCTCTCTCGGCCAATCGGTCAAATGTATCTAAAGTTAAAATAATTATGAAAACATAAACAAGTAGGCATAACACTGGCCGACAATATGCCGCCGACTATGAGGGAATGTGGCTGCGGCTTAAAGTAAACAAAATATAATATTATTCTGTTACACATAATCTCTTTATAAGCCAATTTTGTGTCGTTATCTTTGTTTATTTTGACAATATGTATGTATTCCCAATTTCCCTCACCTAATATGCTCAGTTCTTGCTTATTTCACGCTCGAATTGTAGTTTTCATATTGCTACTCGCAAAAATAATAATGACGTTTTCGCTCACAATTCTCTGTGAGGTCTCTGTAAGTGAAATAAGTTATAAATATAATACTTGAAATTAAATACACTTTATTCCATTGTTTCGTTGTAAAATATGATACTATTCACAATACCTGGATCATTCCACACAGCGTCTTGTAGTCCTGTCTGTCTGTCTGTGGTTTTTCTCGGAAACTATTGGCAATATATAGATGAAATTTGGAAGATAGGTGTAATCTATGAACCGCTATACACAACGACGTAATGAAATTAAGAAAAAAAAAATTTTGGGATAGGTCGCCATACATGTAACTGAAGTACCAAAAAAAATATTCATAGTATATTAAAACGAGAAGTACCAAACGATAGGTCTAAAAAAATGATATCAAGGTTTCAAACATTTTTTTTTTATTTAAGTGAACAGTTATTGAGATATGCACTCTTAAAGTCCTAATTTCATGAGTCATCTGTTAGTGTTTATTTTGTGCATATGAATATTTATGACTGCATTAACAAATAAACAAAAGATCGCATTAGGTTAGTACAAATAAAATGGTCGGCAATTTTATGTAGAAAAAGTTTCGCATCACCACTGCGCATGCAAAGCGCAAATCTCTTATCAGACACGTTATCAGTACCGTTTATGCTAAGCCTGATCTTAAGAAGCAAGCCTGCTTGTGAAATGGTTGGCCTCGCGCCCACGCCCAATGCGCAAAAAAACAAGTAGACCGGCGATAAATTTCTGATTACGCAACCGATTTAGAGCAATTACATACGAGTTGTGATCTAAATGCCATATTTATGAGATTTAAAACACAAAACATAAGATTAAATAGTCTCATTTTTTTGCACGCATGCGCTAGCCCGCTTTTTAAGACACTTAATTTTCTAATTAATCTGAAAACAAACAAAAAAAATATATATGTATATAAAACCCTTTAACACTGTTTTGTGAGCGAGCTACGCTCCGCAAGGCCTTAGCGTAAGCACTTATTCATAAATTATTAACATTTTTGAAGAATATTTTAATTTTTTTGGTATGTTTTTAAATATATTGTATAGGTATAATGGTTTCATGTGCAGTTAGTGATTACAGTACAATATATTTCATCGATATAATGTTACCAAATATATGTATCTTATGTATGATGTCAACAACTTTTTAGGATTGTATTTTTATTACCTGTTTAAATGTGTATTATTTTATAAAATTTTGATATGGGATAATATTCTATTTTTTACCGACTTCCAAAAAAGGAAAGGTCCCAATTCCATAACTTGTTTTTTTTTGTGTGTGTGTGTGGGTTACTCATAGCGTCGCTGTTTGTAAATCGATTTGACTGATTAGTTTTTATCAGATAGAATATACTTTGCAATTGATCTCATTTAATTTTACAAAAATTTCCACTTTTAAAGTTAAAAAATTATGACATGTGTCTAGTTTATTTGAATTTCACCCTCTTTCCCTTGACTGATTTTAATAAAACTCGTATATGCATAGCTGTAGTCGCATAGAAAATAAAATATTTTAGTGACCTAGATCTGACCTGATAATATAATGAAAATTAAATCACTTTTTATTTATTTTGTAAAAATTCTATATCCTGAAGTATTTCGTGATAAACTTTTAAAAAAAACGAATAAGATATTATGTGCGTGAAAATTCGAAGTTTGGCACAGAGCTTTCATGAAAGAAGAGCGCACTGAAATGTATACACGCGCAAACACACACACACAATTTCGGTCGCATAATTCTCTGAGCTATGTTCGTCTATGTGGGTAAGTAAGTACGATGCCATTTCAATGGACGAAATGCTTTCTAGATCTCATTAGTAGGAAACTTTAATGTATAACTGAATCTAATACAATTGTACTAATACTTAGTATTACTTGAGGACTGACAGGAACAGATCGTGTAATTTGTAACATCAAGTTAAGGAAAAGTAAAAGGACGAATAAAGTAAAAAGACTTTCTGGGTTTGATTTATCTGAGTAATTACTTTAATGAAGATTCTTTTGTAGTGAAGATACTTAAGAAAACTGGCCAAGTGCAGGTCGGATTTGATAAAGGTCCCACATATGTAAAAGCGGTTGCTTTGACCTGACTGAGTAAGTAGAGTACCAATATATTATTCATGCTTTATTATTCCAAAAAAAAAATGGGGAGCCGTCACAACAGTCGGTTTCATTACCACCATCGGTTTCATATCGACCATTTTCATTACGAGGTCTGTTTCAAAAAGGAAAATAGGAACTTGGAAGTTCTGAATATTACGTGCCCTTATACTGCATTTAAACCACATAATATACTGAAGATGTCAAAACAAACAAACATAAGTAGGTATTAATATAACAACACATTATATAGTTTACCCAAAATTATAATTTCTTTATTTATTTAATTTTGAATAAAATAAAATTTTAATTAAAATATTTTGTTTGTTGTGAGATTTCACACAGATTAAAGCGCAAAAAAATTCCGATAAGTGGTGGTTTGTTGTCTAGATTGAGTACAAATATATATTTTTATTTATTTTTAGAATGAACAAAATGGCGAATTATAAAAAATTTTATAATTCGCCATTTTGTTCATTCAAATAGTTACCTGGGTAATAAGTATTTTATTTAAAATTCTATAAATATTTGATACGGTAAAGAATAATTATATAAAAAAAACTACAGTATTTCTTTGTATACAACATCGATAACTTCAGTCCTGTGCTTCAGACTAACCCATCTATGCGTGTCGCGTCGTTCGGTATGGCCGGACGAGGCGCGGCGGCGCCGCCGCTCGGTCACTTGTCGCCCGATAATTTTATTTCGCGTTAGCCTCTAAGGTATTAATTTAAATTGTATGGTGTAAAGGGCAATCACAATCTGCATGAAATGCTGAAGGTAAATAACGTAATTAATTTGATAAGGATTAATATTGTATCCGTATAAATTGTTTCATATTACCTTGTCACCATCACCTTGACACCATTTTTTACACATAAAAATAGGTATAGTAAGCTATCCATAAAAGATAGACATATGCCATCGCGGACTTTTCTTTAGTACTATAAAAGAGACACAATCCCTTCATACTTATTTTGTTATATCTCAAAGGGATTAGACAGCGTTTTCGATGAAAGCTCGCAGCCGGCTTGATTTTTTCCGTCTTCTTCAACAATAATCGTCATATTTCAACTAATTTCCACAAAACATTAATAAATGTTACACATAAATCTTCCTCTAGAATCACTTCGTACATTGATGTAAATTTTATGCTAATTCTTTTGGTAGTTTTTGAGTTTATCGCGTTCAGACAGACAGACACGCGGCAGGAGACTTTATTTTATAATATGTAGTGGTATGTAGTGAAATACAACTGATTGGTTAGTTACAATTTGCGAGTATTAATTTGTTTCGTTCCAAAAAACTGAATATTTCATTCTTACTTTATGTTGTAACACCCCTCGTATATAGAAGGAAAAAGATTTGAGTCTGATTTTAGAATAATATTGCTTGTAATTGCGACATGTCCCTATTATGTAACTTGTTATTTTGATATTCGATAATGCATTCAACCAAATATGTTACGCCCCCACATTAGTGGCGACCATAGTTAATTGAGGTGGTTAGAGGAGCCATGTGACAGTATTCGAACATAGATATGCGTCGCAAAAATAATTACACAATGAATTTAAGTAAAAATATTACGCTAATAGTTTTGTCTCACATTTGTATTATTTTCGAAAGCGGTCAAGTCGTTTACCCCTTTGGTATGATACTTTGATGTCGCATTTTAGAGTTTAGTACTTGAAGGGGACAGCGTCTTCGCCTACATGCCAACTCTAGCCCACTCTAACGCTCTGTGGTGGCGGCGATAAAAACGTCTACTTTATGCGTAGTAGCCAGTTTGTCTGTATCGAATAAATGTTACTAATAAATTGATCAATTAACTATCTGTAAACAGGTAATGATATAGATATTGTAATTCGAGCAATTTATTTTAGTAAATGTTTCAAACTTAAGTTGATTTATTTTTTATTTTTAATACATGAAAAAAAAAATGTAAATAAATATAATAGTTTATTTTGTGAATAAAATATCTCTTATTATTTAAATGCATTTAATGAGTATTAATTTTCAGTAGGTAGGTATAGAAAATACACAATTCAAGCACATACAAATTAATTACTTTCTAATGTGGATAAAATTACTTATCTCCACGGTGAATTAATGTGTTCAAAGAAATCTAAAAATAGAAAAGGAAAAGCACAAACTGATTTATCAACTTATCTAAAAGTATCTCGGTACTTAGAGACTATTTTAAAGTAGCCTAGTGGAATTTTACATAAAATATTTTCTATGGAAATGATCCTAACTGCGGAGCCAAGGGTCGTGGGTTTGATTTCCTCCTGGGACAAATATTTGTGAGCATGAACATGGCTATTTCGTTACTTGCCTTGGTGTAAAGTATCTATATTGTAAAGAATATTTAAGTATGTATGTGAGTTGTCTAGTGCTCATAATACAAGTATAATACTGGCTTACTATGTGGGACTAGATGGCGCTGTGTGGAATGTCCCAGGCATATTATTATTTTTGTTGTGGAATTATTGAACTTATTCGATGCGGCCTATGTATACAAATATGTACAGCATACTGAGTTAGGTTTATCAAGTTTTATAAATGTAAAAAGTTTTATTTAATGAAAGTTAAATTGTGTTTGTATAACTGATTCATTCTTTGTTTGTTTACTGTTAAGGTACTACTTTAATATTTAGTGAAAATCGCATTCAAATACTTTGAATAAAATTTTAAATATTTTTGAACCTAACAAACGCTGGTATATTTTTAAAACATAACATAAATCGTACAAGAAACGTTAACTAAATATTTTTAAGTAGCGGCTAGCAAACTCTGGCCGGACGGCGGACGGCCTTGCCACGCCTGCCACGGACGTTGGGCAATACACCGCTCGACGACCCTGCTGCTAGGGTTGTCAGCTCCAAGTTAAGGTATTTCTTATAAATAAAATATTTATTCAATTTTATTTATATTTAAGAACGACTGAATAAATTGATCGGTGTAGTACTTGGAGCAGAAAATTTTGAAATAATAAAAATGTTTTAATTTTTGCTCGCGTATTCAAATTTTTCAGTTCGAGTTAAACTAGACATTTTATCTTTAAGAAAATAATGTTCTTATTCCGAAATAAGAACATTTATTTAATAATACTTCAGAACATCCATGAACTACGTATTTTAACCTTTTCGAACCACTTCCTTCCACATAGTCTAACGTAGTTTTTTTTTCTTGATACCCTTTTCTCCTCGGTTACAGTCAAATTTGCGTCATTTCGAAACATGTTTATGTTGTTTCCTTTTATACGTTAACTCAGAAAATAACACAAGCCACTCCTGCGATGAAAGTTACGTAGCTTAGAGTCTAACACCCATGCCTAAACGAAAAGTATATCCATTATTTTAACCCACACTCTTTGAGACGCCGCTAAAGCACTGAGACAAAAAATCCACAAAGAAAACCGCCGCACGTGCCGGCCGTCACAAAGATACCGACGGCGTGCGCGTGCGGCGTACAATTTCAGCTAAAATTTATCTATTTACATCGACGCTTCACGAAGTAAGTAAATGACAACGTTTTATTATAAACACAGGTGGTGATTCGTAGAATACGTCGAGTGATGAAAAATGTCATAAGTTTTTGTTTCCTCTAAATAAATATATTTTAATTTGTATATTTCGTTCTTGCTTTGCCTTTTGGTGTACCGATTTTTAATATAACGGATAGACTTTAGCTTACTGTGATCTATCTAAATCCGCCCCTTTGATCAGGACACATAGTTTATTTGACTGAACAAAAAACCATTTGACTGACCAATTGGCCGAACAATTAGAGACCCTGCGGAGCCTAGAATCGTGGGTTCGATTCCCGCTCGGGACAAATATTTGTGTGCACGAACATGTCTATTTGCTCCGTGTCTGGGTGTAAAATACAATTTCTATATACGTATATATTACAAAGAATATTTAAGTATGTATATGAGATGTCTAGTACCCTATGATACAAGCGCACCTACTACTCGCTTACTTTAGGACTAGATGGCTCTGTGTGGTATATCCAAGATATTATTATTTATTACAATAATATTAATGAGAATATTAATACATACCACCAACTGAAATTTAACCCTGGTATCGATATCGAAAAAATCCCAAGCATCGCTATTACGAAATTCTGAGCGTGTAATAATGTCTTCCGGATTCCCTATAAATTCCTGATGCATGGCAACCCTATTGTCCACATTTCTATTAGACACACACATACGGCTGAATTCTAATGCCTTTAGAACAAGGTCCATATATAGCGGAAAGTGGTTTGTAATTTAATGCAACGATTGTTTTTTAATTACGCATGGTTTAGATAACATTAAATCTAAATTACTCTTTATCGGTCAGGACTTAGATTTATGTGAAGGTCGTGCGTCGATTAACTGTATTTAAATGCTATATTGTGCACGCTGCACTCGCACGTAGACACGTTCTAATTACATTTATGCAAATGTATTCGTATGGAGAACGAATATTTTTTAGTTTTAAGTAAGCTTTCCAATTTTTATGCTAATTCTATGTGACAGTCTAACCAAATTGCCTTACTTTCTGTGTAGACTTGCACAAATGAAAATATCGAGAGAATAATACGGCCACACTCTAATAGGCTAATATTAAAACCTTCTCGACTTACTTAAACTTAATTTGCATACTGTTGACGTTCTATGTTTTATATTGTGTAATGCAACGCAATACCACAGTTGCTTTTTCGTATAAAGCGCCGCTGTTAAAATAAAGCATACTAATAAATTGCAATTTATGTGAACGTGATACCAAAACAACATGAACATAGGTGCACATTAGAATAATAGCAGACCAGTTCGCGCCTTCAGAACGAAAGTGACCTAACTCGAAAATTGGGTTTTTTGAAGGTTAGTATAATGAAATGAAAAGCAAACGTCAATATGGACATTGCAATTTCGTCATTTAAAAGAAGATGTAAAAATTATCTGTCGTACTTTAACATAAACAATTGAATATTTTGAACCACGACTACTATACTACTTACCATGTAAGTAACCTGAAGCTTGTCTCCCAAAGTCCTTATACGTACCTACTTCTTTGTCTTTCTCGACAATTTAGTCGACATACTTTTTTGTAGGCCGTCGCATATCAACTTCTGTCTACCAACGAACACCGATCAATAATAAAATACAAAATAGAATACTAGAAATCAGTAAGTGATATTTCATTTCTTTCATTTCAAGTCCTTCCGATCGCAATTACTGCGTAAATATGCAATTTAAATTTTCCATATCTCACACTGTAATCGTATCGTTTTTCGCATATTTCATTTGCCATGTTATTGGATATATCCCGAGCGGGTTTTATTCGAGGTTTGACCCATCATATATAAAAATAAACCTCTTTTCATATATTTCCGATCAGAGTCGATCCGTTGGCTAAGATTTACATTTTAGTTGTCATGTATCGTTGCGAAAGGCTTTTAATAGGTCGGAAGGCCGTGATCAACAATAGTCACGTTTTTTTTTTTAACCTGAATGTTCGGTAAGTGATAACCATGTATGTGTTAAGTCGCAGCACCTTACAAGAATTGGAAAATACATAAATACAATTTCCTTAAACCTCATTATTTGTACAGTGCTAGTTTTTACATAAACAAGGAAGTGGTACTACCATATCTTGGAGTTCGGTGCATCAGCAGCGATTTAAGAATACAATAATAATATATAATAATAGGGCTGTGAACGATTTTCTGAAAGATGGCAAAACTAGCGCTGCGTCTTTAGCACTATAAAAAATTTTTTTTTAGAAAATTGTTAGTTTTTAAATTTTTTGTTAATTAAAAGTGCGCTGCCCCTTAACAAACCCGTACCCAGCTGACTGACCGCAAATAGGTGAATTTGCTCTGTTAGTACTTATTGTCACCTGGCGAAAATTCCGATGTTAAATTCTAGAGAACATTTTTGGCCACAGGATCCTCGATTATGATCTTCAAAGAAAGTGTCTATTAAATATTCACGTTGTATTTCTTCACATAGAATATTTTGAGAGAGAATAAAGGTAAAATATTTTTTTTATGCTATTACATTACCTGAGATAGTACATAAGATTTTCAATTTCATATTACTTACAGCTAAAGAATCAAAGAAATGTAAAAATATAATAAATGTGTTAATGTAACATTTGTAATTTAATGAAACAAGATAGCGATATTATGATTTACAAGTTAAAAAGAAATTATTAGAATTTTGTTTCAATTATTAGACGGCTTACAGAATAAACAAAATTTATAACCAGTGATTTTTATTAATTTTTAATTAAAATTTATTACTAAATTTCATTGCATTGCATATGCATATAAACTATGCTTCAGTTTAAAATTTTATCAGGTTTAAATTCTCATCGATATAAACTTGCAACAGTGTTTGCCTGTAATTTGTAAAATCTTATATGCAATTAAATTAGATAGGTACACAATAGACTGCCGAGCTCCCCAATTTCAAAGTCTTTACATATTTTTAAGGAAACACGTTTCCTTTTTATGTGTCGTGATAACCCGAACGCAGCGAACTTGTTTCAAATTTATAAGGCTATTGGCCGTGGTTCGAATCCGGGCGTGTACTAACGAGTTTTTCTGACTTAAGTACATTAACTATCACTGACTCCGTGCCTCGGAGAGCACGTTAAGCTGTCGGTCCCGATTGCTGTCAATAGATGACGGTCGTCACAATCCGCCAACCCGCATTGGAGCAACGTGGTGGATTTAGGCTTCAAGTCCCCTCATCTTGAGGGGAGGCCTAAGCCCCTGTAGTGGGGTATAAAAAGGGCTGATGGAATGGAACATTTTCTTTTTGTGAATTGTGGTGAATATCCTAGAACGCGACCTCGAAGAGCTAGGTAGTTGTAACAGAAACAAATAGTCGAGTAAGCAGTTTACATTTAAAGGGCCATCGAGTTGATAACAGAGCGGCGTTTGTGAATCTTTCCGAAAAGTTTTGTCATCCAAAGTGAACTCGATTCAAGGTAATATAGCGCGCGAAAATAAAGTGAAAACTGGTAGTGGTTTTATTTATTTAAACTTTTGCTCGGTGTATGTCCATGATTCGCTCGCGTACAAATTTAAGCTCATATTCTTAATCATGTTTATGAAATGTGTTTTTATAAATTTAACATATGATATTTTAAATGTATTATTTTATACTTCCTAAACTTAAAATTATAAGCGACCATCGATTTAAGCGACAGTAAAAGCTTTCATTGCAAGTAGGTACTTGATTTTAGATGAAAAAGTACCGAATAGAACAACTTGCAGACTATTTTAAATTTTTTGTGTGTATATCATGCGATATCTTCATCGATCGTAAACTAATTTGTTTGATTGTTTTTTGTTGAATAAGATATACCTATCTCGTCGCGAGGTTCGCCCCATTTAAAATAAAAATATAATAATTTACCTTAAAGGGTAGAGAAGCAGGGGATGAATCCTGTGTATTACCATGTGTACTTGACTTCCATCATCCAGTTTTGAATTTCAATGAGGATGGCTACGGCTACGAAGCGGGACAGGAGCATAAAGAAAGTTTATATGTATTTGTATGGCAATCGTCATTTGTTTTCGCTACCTGCTGCGCTTCGACTGTGCCAATGGCTGGCTGGCTGTGGCTGCGGCCAAGCACCCAAAATGCATATTATTACATTTCTTTCCCCCTTTTTTTGTAAATGATCGTCCCTTTCGTCAGGAGTTTCGAACCCGGGACCCTCAGCTTCATAGGTAGGGCCGCTAGCCACTAGTCCAAGCGGTCGTCAAATAAATAATAAACAAAAAAAGTAAATCAGATGTCGTTTCAAATTGTTACGAACATACAAATGGCGACGAGGAAAACAAATTACAACCAGGACCGACAGCTTAACGCGTGCTTTCCCATGCACGGAGTCAGTGATAGTTATGTAGTTAAGTCAGAAACCACGCAAGATTCAAACCGTGACCCTTTAAATACGAAGCGGGCTCGCCACCACACGACATTATTGTAAATATTTACATATCAATAATTTTGTATTTTGTCCTTTTAGAAGTTAACGTTTTCCGACGGAGACGTGAACAGTAATTTTAAGGTAAAATGCTTGAATTAATTTAAAAGATCTGTTGAACAACTTCGAATACAAGCGTGAAAAAATTCGTCTTTATTATGGATTTTTTGTCCCCTACAAAAATAATAAAAAAAATCTATTTTTGTTTTATTTTTGTATTTAGGATATTGAAAGCGCTCGCTTGTATTACGCCATAAAAGGTAATAAAATGAAAGAACCACAAGGCTGTAAAACACTACCAAAGTGAACGTATAAAAATCTTAATAGCTAATCCAAAACCAGTCAAGTACGTCTCTGACCACGCGTAGTATAAAGTCCCGTAGTTACCCGGCATAATATGCTTGAAATTTCAAAAGAAAAATAATTCGAAGCAAAAAAAGATTTAGCAAACTTAAGCAAAATTTAAAGTTTTCTCAATAACGTGACAAATAATCATAGAGTTAATTAATTTGACAGCAGCGTTTGGTTTTAATAGAAGTCATAAATGTCAGTTCACAGTATCGAGGTGCCGTTATGCAATTTTGGGGGGTTGGAACCGGCGCGCGGGGATTTCTCGGGAGTGAACAGTGGCGTGCGGGGACCTTGCGCACTGAAATCCGGACTAAAACTCGTCATCTTACACCAGCTAGCTATAATATGAGTGGTTAATCTGTAAACGCAGAAGAGGGCCTCTAGTGGATTCGTACGTTTATACAAATAGTGCACCTAGTTTTAGCTTTTTGTGTAAATGCCATCTGAGTCATTTTCTATAGAATTTTAATGACATTTCAGAGTCAGATTTTCAAAAGCAAATACTTTGAAGGCAGTTGTATTAGCTTTTTATTTGTATTTGTATTTTTAGTTGTATTTATTTTATTTTATTTATTTCTTTTATTAGCTCATAAATAATTTTATTATTCTGTCTAGGATAATTTAAATGATAATAAATAACACATTGTCATTATTGTAGAAGTCATAAGCATTATATATTTTGAAAAAAATTAACATGTACTATAGCGAGCTGCCGCCGGTTTTTTTAATTCTAGTATTACATAGAAAAAAGTATTTCTTGAACCAAGAAAATATTCCTTCATATATACCGAAGAGAATATTCTCTCGAAATAAGTAAATATTTTCTAAACCAACAACAAATGTTTTGCAACAACAATGTTATTACTTATATATAAGAAATAATATTTTCTTGGTTCAAGAAATATTTTTTTCTGTCTACTGAATCGGTGGTATAGAAAGCATCTTGATGTTTAGTTAGTCATAAAAATTGAGAAAAAATAATGAAACCGCAATTTTGTACTTAAGCTATGATGTCTTGATATTGATATTCAAAGCTTGTGCCGGCGTCGTCGTCGACGCCCTACGATTTGCGCCCCTTTGAAGGCGGAGCGGCAATTCATCTCCGCAGTCAAACTAGATGAGCGTAAACAACTAAATGTCATTAAGGGTTTTCGCGTCGCCGCGTTACATATTTTTACATATAATAATATATTCCATTTTACATTTCTTCTTGTAGTACTTACTTAATATATAGGGAATGCTGACATGCCTTTAATATATTATATTTAGGATTTCGCACCTCCAAAGAAGAACAGAAAACGTATGAAAGTGTTCATTTGTCAGTCCGTATGACTACTAAAGTCTATCTGGGCTAGGTAATGATGACGTGCTAAAAACTTAAATAGTAGATAGTTAACCGAGGGAACAAAATACTATATTTCTGGGGAACGTGAATTATTGAATCCATAAGGATTTTAAAATGAAATTTTTGAAGCTTAGCCAAGGAATTAATTTTGCACACGAGATAAACAGTGCTTCTCACTGTCCTTACAAAAAAAAAATTAATGAAAAATATGAATAATCTCATAGTGCTATTTCAATTACATTTTATATAAAAATTTCTATGTATATATTATTAAAAATAATTAAAGTGTGTATATTGGTTGTCGCGTACCCATTATACAAGCATAAGTCTGGGTTACTTCGGTAGTGGATGGGGAAGATGAGATGGGGTGGGGCGCCGTGTGGGATGTTCCAGGTATTTTTTTTTTTGACAGAGTGAGACCCATGCTGATAATTATTACCTATTCTTTTAAAAACGCAATGCAAAAATAAATTCATGTTTTACCAAGGTTTTTTCGATAGCAAAATTACGCCCCTTTGAATACTATTTCATCAGAACCCAGAAACACCTCGACATTTTAAACAATTTTAATTGAAAGTATTACAATTTAAACTATTTTTATTGGGGTACACTGGTAACAAATATAAATTGAACAGTTTTGAGGCTATCGATTTTAATCCTCTAAACAACTTCTAAATTGGCTTGGCTCGAAGTACCGTGAGGGCGGAACGGTTCAGAATACGTCAATTTCGACAAAGTCCGCGAAAGGTCCACTAAACGTATTTGTCGGGATAGTCACAAAGTATGGGCACTGGAGCATTGACGCGATTGAGTTAGTGGACTTGCTAAATTAAAGTTGGCAGTTAGTTCGAAGGGGGCCTCAGGTGACTTGCATTTGACAGAAGCACGTTTTTTGATTCGAAGATCGAGTTAGATGACGCCTATAACGATGCAAAGTTTTTATATAATAAATAACTTGTTAGGCTGCTCTGTACTAAATTTCTATAGTAATATTTCTAAGTTCTAAAAGAAAATGTAAAAGAGTATGAAGAGTTTTTAGGATTTCATCGCGATTGTCATTTGCTATACTAATTTGAATTTCATAACTTGAAAAATGAAATATTTTATTTACACTTTGTGTTTGTATAGCTTTAGCTACCAAATGGCTTTTACGACGTCCACTATTTAGTTTGTAATCCTCATAAATAATAAGATTTAAATTTATCGGAACCACTAAGTCGATATTGATAGAACATTGAGGTAAATAAAAAAAAATATGATTCAATCCTAGATAGCATAATCATCTAGGTTGAATTTTAAACATTTTGTTAATTAAAAACACTAAATTTTATTTCAAAATCTCTATTCCATCTACGAAAAACAATATTTTTCTTGAATAGTTTTTATAATTTCTTAAAAAAATTTTTGACATGAAGTTCCTAGTAAAAGTAAACGTATACGTATACATGACAACAACGTCTAGGCCCCAAACTAAGCATTAGCTTGTGTTTTTGGGTACCAAACGAAGACACCACATACATATAACAACCAAGACCCAGTACCAGTATATTGATACTGGTACTGGGTCTTGGTTGTTCTTATCTAATCTAATATAAATACTGGCCCGACCTGGGATTCGAACCCGAGACCTCCAGCTTCGTAGGTAGGGTCGCTACCCACTAGGCTAAGCTATCGTCACTTCAGTACTAGAAAAGTATAAAAACCTCTATTGATTGATTAAGCAATAGAATAAGAGAGATCTCTTATTGATTTGAGTCTTAGCTCTGCACTCGTCTTATTGGCGAGTAAAACGCGTGCGACCGATTTTAGTTTATGCTATATCCTTAAAGGTTTTTAGTTACTTACTAAGACTGTAGTCTAGTGGTCTGAGACGCCGACTGCAGACCCAAGAGTCGCAGGTCAGATTCCCGTCCGGGACAAATATTTGTACGCATGAACATGTCCATTTGTTTCGAGGCTGGGTTTGAAATATCTATAGGTATATGTATGTATTATAAAAGTATATCAATATAAGTATTCAGTACCCACAATACAGGCTCTGGCTAGTTAGTCAGTATTATTTTTACTTTGATCTGTCGTTTTAATCTGCCCCGGTTATAAAAGGGCGATACGTGAATATATTTTTGGTTTTAACCAAAGCCGTTATTCAATTCACGGATAGGCTCGAATTCCAAGATATACCACGTTTCGGGTTGTGAGTACATACAAAGTGAAATAAAAGTAATTAGGGCGACGCCTTTATATTTGCAGTGTAAAGTTTTGGGTCACTATGGCGGTGCTGAATTTCAAATTATATAATAAATAAATTCCAACTGAAGGCTCGTAAAGATCAACAATAATTTTAGAGAGATAGTCCCACAAATAAAAACCTATCAAATGTTCGTCGGACCAAGCGCTACAGAAACCGGAGAGTTAGCTAAATAAAAAAACTTAGGTCAATTGTACATATCACGATATATTTAAAGCAATATACCCAGACCCCAGTTATCAGCTCAAAATTTAAATCTAAACAAGATCAAACGCGCCCTTAAAGAGCTGTAAAAACTAAATAGGAGTCCATTTTTTCCGGCTAATATATGAAACATTTACCAATAATTAATCTATTTTCTTCTTCTTCTTCTTAAGCAATCTAATTTAGTACTTCCCCTTGTTGTGACCCTGTTCTTTTCATACTGATAGCTGGCGACATTGTACAAAGATCCTTTTGTGTAGTCAAGTTCAAATCGTCTTGTCTGTCAGTGTGATCCCATATAGCTTATGGGGGGAGGGGTGTATCAATTTAAAGATTTTTTCGTAAGTTACTTCAATTGAAAACGCGGCTGCAATTCGCTCGAACAACAACGCGTTTGATTTGAACTGTCTACCGCGGTTTTAGCAGATATATTCTGTGGTTTTAGCTATGATTTTTTTGTGCCATTTCGCATAATATATAGTTTTTAAGGTTATAAATACAAAACTAAATTAATTATAACCTTATACATTTTATAAAAAAAATATTTGAGTTTATTTAATTTGCATATGGTAGCGTGACCCACATTCTTTAGGTTTTAATAGTTTGTTCTCCGTTATTCCGAACCTAATTATTATAAACTAGCGACCCGTCCCGGCTTTGCACGGGTAGCAGAGCATATAAGCCGTAGTGTTTTTCCTGTCGTAGGTGTAGTGTCCTATCAGCTTGTTGCGTCGAACATATGGATTGTATTTATGATATGAGTTGTATGTGTAATGTATGGTGTAAAGGGCAATTATAATGTGCATGCAACGCTATAGGTAAATAACGTATTTAATTTGATAAGGATTAATATTGTAATCGTTTAAATTGCTTTCCAATTACCTTATCATATGACACCATTTTGTAAACATAAAAATAGGTATAGTATGCTATCTACAAAAAATAGACATATCCCATCGCGGACTTTTCTTTAGTCCTATAAAAGAGAAACAATTCCTGCATACATTATTTTGTTACATCTCAAAGGGATTAGGCAGCGTTTTCGATGAAAGCTCCCAGCCAACTTTATTTTTTCCGACGTCTTCAATAATTATCATATTTTAACTAATTTGTACAAAACATTAATGAATTATACACATAAATCTTTCTCTTGAATCACTCCGGCCGTTGGTGTCAACTGTATGCCAACCCGTTGAGTAGTTTTAAAGATCTAAGCATACATAGGGACAGACTTTGCTTTATACTATGTAGTGATAAACATTTCTATTTTTTCAAATTTTTTGATGCATGGAAAAAAAATAACTTACCTATATACGCGGGTTTTTTTCCAAATTGTATAACTTTTCACATGTTCGACATGAAACTACTCGTATTTGTAGTTTTTTTTTCTTTCGATGTATCAAAATATTTTAAAATTATAAAAAAAACGTTTCAAACTAGTTTTTGCTGATCTGAATGCTATATAATTTTTGTGCGCCAATCGATTAAGGTTGTATGGAAATTTGCCAGTACACACTTATACTTATACACAAACCCTGATGTTTCACAAGAAGATAGATGTCTTATATAGACCGCTAAAAAATTCTGTACAAAAATTATGAGAATTAATTTATTTAGAGTGTTTATCCACACATTGAACTAAGGGATGAAAAAGATTTTTTCTCGCACCTCATTGTGTGGCGTAGCATTAGACATATCTTTGAAAACTCAATGAAGCTATGAGGGTTTTTAGTGACTTCTTTATTTAGATGTCATCATCATCAGCCCATTTTACCCCACTGCAGGAGCTTAGGCCTCCCCCAGGGTGAGGAGGGGTGTTTGGAGCTTAAATCCACCACGTTACTCCACTGCGGGTTGGGGATTGTAACGACCGCCATCTATTGACAGCGTCCGGGACCGACTGCTTAACGTGCTCTCCGAGGCACGGAGTCAGTGATAGTTAATGTACTTAAGTCAGAAAAACTCATTGGTACACGCCCGGATTCGAACCATGGCCCTATGGCCTTATAAATTTGAGACAGGTTCGTTGCGCTCTGGGCTATCACGACACCGACACGACACATATTTAGATGTGTATTTTCCTAATTAATAATTATTAATAATATAATCATTAATTAAATATTTACTTCAATTCGTTAACAACGTTTTCTCTCTATTGTAAGAGTACCGTTGGAATAAACGTGAGATTAAAAAATCTGAAAAATCAAGTAAGTAGCACTAAACAAATATTTTCAACAAAAATAATTTTGAATGAGATACATTTCAAGTAAGTAAGCAAGTCATTTATCAATGAAAATTCTTTGTGATTGATGGTGTGCGTGATGGAATTGATGATGCAGAATCTGCTTTTAGCTCCGAAACCCTAAAGATTACTTTATTAAAATGTTAAACGATGTTCAGGTTTGTTTATGTATTATTTATGAATATTGGTTTTAACATCCTTTTGCTAGTTTAAAGCCCTCTCAGTTTCATTATAATTAAAGTTCTCAGTTAATTCAAGGTACCGCACTTGAATATTCATTTGTGAGCTTTGAGACGAATTCCACGTCAAAGCTTTTTAATGCTTTGTATAACAAAATATTATGAAACCAAAATTAACGTGTAGTGTTTGAAAACTTTTTAGGTAAGATATGCAATATTTTAATGATATTCAAATTAATTAATATGTCTATATATATAGAAATACATATAGGAGTTAATAATTCAATTATTTATGTACTACTGTTGTTTTTATTAAATACAACTGGTTATTTATAATTTTCGTAAATTAAATCGTTAATTAAAGTTTGATTAATAAAATATCCCTGTGACGTCATGTGGACAGATGTTATTATATTATTTACACTATGACAGCAGTATATTGTATGCATTATTGCTAAATAAAGTCATGCTGTTTTGTTTGATTCATGGGTATTACAATTTCATTTGAGATAGTGACTGATGTCAATATTTTATATTTACTTTTAGCTTTTGTTTTTTACTGTGGAAAAAGCTGCATGATCTCAACTGGCCAGATGACGTCACAGGGACAATTAGACTGTCAAATTAATTGTTATAAATATCTACAATTTTGCAAATAAATAACATTATTATGAGATGACTATAATGTCCGGGTCTTTTATGTTATAACGTGACATGGTTCTTTATTAACATTATTATTTCTAGCAATTCAATAATGCCTGAGTTTCACAACAAACATTTATGTTGACGTAACGGACTGTAATTTACGTTATTGCAAGAGAATGTGAGCGTCAACTTGTGTAATTTATTATTATAAGAAATTGAGAAATATTAATGAAAGTGGACGATAAAAATAAAAAAGAAAAATTAAAAAAAAAAATCATTGTAAACATTCAGTGTGTTGTGAAGCAACGCTCCGTTCGACGCGGCCTTGCGGCTTTCCCATCTGCCCTCGATACGTCAATCTCCTAATAGAGTAATTATCAATTATTAGCTTAGTAATGAGCGCTTAACAAAGGCATTCGATAATTTGTCGGTAACGGAATGTGGCTAATATAAGTGGTATGTTTTTATGACCCGATTGTCATGTTATCCTGGTCACCAAATAAAAATAGTAAAAAGAGCGAAACTACGAAATAATTGCGATGAAGCCAAATTTTCGCAGAATCCTTCTTTAACGTTCTTAGCGATTAAAACTATGAAAAATCCCAAGGGAATTGGAGCCGCACGTTTTTTTTAGCGGTATTTCAAAAGTACAGACTGAATTGACAAAATTTTAAATTACTAACTCCAACTGTTTATTGGTTTATTTTAAAATAGAAATAAGAATGCGGGACTCGTATTTTTTTTCTTTTTTCGATACAAAAACTTTTCAAGTTGTTTAACCTAATTAATTTCAAAGTTGCATACATCAAAACGTCATATCTGCTAAATTACATTATTTGTGTTTATTTTTGCTTAGTTTTTGTTTTTGCACTATACAACAAAAAATTATTTGTAGTTTTAATAGTTGACATTTGCATTTGCCAAAACAAACTGTAAAAGGTGCTTTAATTCCTTTATAATACTTCTATGTTAAGGCCCTACTGATTTCGCGATCTGAAAAACGGAAAAGTACTATTTTTTCAGGTTAAATTCCTCAATATCCATTAAGATATTCGAAATTTTTTAAAATGCATAATCATACATTACCTATTTGTCTAGTAAGTCCATGAAATTTCATTTAGATAACAACATAATATAAATAAGTAAAAATTTAATTTAAAATATGTTTTTGGGTAAGCACGAAACATCAGATTTTTAAATTTTTTTTTTTAACGAAATGGTAGCGAATACCAATCCCAGAAAAGTCATACGTACGGGGCATCGTCGTCTACGAGTTACAATTTAATGAAAATAGCAAGAAAACCTATAAAAATTAAAATTTGAGGTGTTATCTCCGAAATACAATTTGAATAATTTTATTTTTGTTAGCGAAATTGTTTGCAATAAAATTTCTAGAATTACCTTAATTATTAACCTAATTACATGCTCGCTGTGTCCAATCGTGCTCGAAGGGCTTGTCGACGACAGACAATTTACAAGGCCTCTTAAGAAGTTTTCTTTTGGATAGGATACAAAATGTGGTTATAACCCTTATTTATGAATCTTGGGTTTTTTCATTGAAAATTTAATATGAGTCATATACTGGGTGTTCGGGTCAACCTAATCCAAACTTATAGAGCGTGTAGAATAAACCAAACTAAACATAGAGTTTCAAGTGATCAGATCAAACTAACGGTGACCGAAAAAAATATGTTTACAATTTCATTTTTTATTACTCATATTTTTTATAAATATTTTGTTTAGTTCGGTAAGCTCTACACGCTTTTTAAGTTTGGACTACGTTCAGCCGAACACCCCGTATATATTTCTGGTTAGTATCAAAAATGCTACAAACGATTTTTATATTTTCCACTCTTAGAAACTATGACATGTTGTCAATAAAATTGTGCCTGACCATCTTATGCAGCGAACTTTGCTTCCCATACAATAAAAGACTGTTAACTTGGAAGTAACTTAATTCATTCAAAAGTTTGCACAAGGGTTTACATAGATATACATTATACTCTTTACATAGATAGCAGTTGAGTATTGCATTTAATATCTTAAGAAAATGTCATTTTTTTAAAACAAGTTTTTAATTTAATAGTTAAATTCATCTCCAACCATTAAAATTCAAAGGGAAATTCATCACGTAAACTACCTTCTGATTACTCTTCCGCGTACTGTTTGCAATTTATTAATTACTGAATGAAAAACTTAGTTCAAAAGTGACGCTTTCTTAATTGCTATTACTCGTTTATAAATACAAGTATATGATTAACATTCCAATGTGAAAATGCCATCCTAGACAAGAATTTAAATACATAAATATTTAATTTGATAATTAAAAACTCAAATTATTACAGGTTTCAGTATAAACTTATTTTGGCTGGAAACTCCAAACATAACAAATATCGTAAAACACTTAAATATTAATAGTTTTGTATCTTTTAGTGATCTTTTCTTGAAAGCAAAATAAAAAGTTATTTTAACACATGCAAAGTTTAGAAGTCGGGTTCCATTTCATTGCAAAAAAAATATTTCAATCGCAAACATCATAGAAAAATACAGATGCACTGAACCACACTGAAGATATTTTTGTATCCAATAAGCCTCATACATGTGAAAGTAATTTACAATCACATTGATTTTTCTAAAATACGTTTCAGTTTTGTTAATGATAGTGAAATATCCAGTTTGGGCGAGTTCGATGTTTGTTTTAACGATGCCTTTGGCCGTACCATAAGAATAAGGAACTATAGTACTTATTCCTTATCACCCAGTGAGGACTCGATGAGCGCGGTAGCGAAAACGTCGTCTAGCCGTTCACAACGTATTTCAGCGCTAGAGCGGCTAAACCTTGATCGTTAAGTGAAATATAGGCGATAATCAACGTAAAGCTAAACAATCACGTTAACGTTTACCATCCTATCAGCCCATTACGCCACACAGCAGGGGCTTAGACCTACCCACGGAATGAGGGTGCTTTGACTTTAATCCACCTCGCTGCTCCAGTGAGTGTTGGTGGATATGGGTTACGTTTTACGAAACATAAAAAACTGTGGCGCCAATATTTAAATATATTCATGCATGGGGTTCACATCCTGACAAAGAAAAAACCAGGTTTTCGATTAATTAAAATTATAATTGAATATTGACAATTGTTTAGAGGAAATGATAACACTGAAAAGAGAGAAGCCCGTGTAAGTCTTACACGTAAAATAAATAAATACAATACAATATTGACAAATGAATTAGCTGAAAATTACATTACTTCGTGACTTTACTTACATTCCGGATACTTAACTTTATAAGCAGCAATGGACATATCTATACTAATATTATAAAGCTGAAGAGTTTGTTTGTTTGTTTGTTTGTTTGAACGCGCAAATCTCAGGAACTACTGGTTCGAAATGAAAAATTCTTTTTGTGTTGGATAGTCTATTTATTGAGGAAGGCTATAGGCTATATGTATAAAATAATACTATCTGTCTGTCTGTCCATTTGAGCAAATCTCCAAAACGGCTAAACTGATTTTGATGAAACTTCACAGATATAGAAAAAAGTGGTCAAAAGTGACATACACTATTTTTTGTATGTCTGTATGTACGTCCATCTGTCTATTCGAGCTAATCTCCAAAACGGTTAAACCGACTTTAATGAAATTTCACGGGTATGAAAAGGAGGTGGCCAAAAGTGACATACGCTACTTTTTGTCTGTCTGTTTGTCTGTACGTCTATGTGTCTATTCAAGCTAATCTTCAAAAAGACTCAACAGATTTTAATGAAACTTTGCAGACGTGAAAGAAGGTTGTCAAGAGTGACATCAGCTACTTTTTGTGTCTGTCTGTCGTTTGTCTTCACTGATCTATCAACGTAGATAAAGCCAAAACTACTAAGTCTAGGAAGCCGAAATTTGGAACAGTGGTTTATTTTATAACGTATCAATTTTTTATGAAAGGAATATTTGGAAATTTCAAATTTAAGGAGGGAGGGACGGAAGGGCTTTGTATGAGTCTTTGTTCTTTAAAGTTAGAAACATAATGATGTCTTTCAGGGTTTTTGGATTTCCACATTTTAAGGGTGGGAAACGGGAGGTGAAAAGTATGGGAGTATCGGTTTTCCTAAAGGAGTGGGGAGAATGAAGATTGAAAATTTGAATGGGTGTATCCAATATTAGTTTCAGCAAAAAGTATGTATAAACCATTTCGAAAGTTAATACTACCTAAAACAGAAATGTATAGTCTACGCAAGCGAAGCTGCGGGCGGTCGCTAGTATTATTATAAAAACTGTTAAATTGACGTACGAAACACTGAAACGCTTGTCGTACAAGGAAGGTGCAACACACCCTTTATATTAGGAAGGATTTCGTGAACCCAATGCATGGAGAGGGCACATCTTAAATGTATCATGAGTACTTGCAATGCAATGCTCACAAATTAATGACTGTTTGTTAGAGTTGTGGCTGTTTGAAAGAACAATCATTCTCACATACAAGAATACAAGCGTACAACTACAAATTATCCCGGTTTCGTGTTACACAAAGGTCGTCATAGAACAGAATACAATGTCTAATGAGGAATAATTAAAACTCTAACACAAGTACGAACAAAAAATGTAATTGCACGCAATTTATATGCAAGTATAATACTCGTATATTTAGATTAATAGATAATATTATATTTATCTTACTACGCCGTTGATTTATTAATAGATTATAATTTTATGACAATCCTAGCAGTTTTCAAACAATTTAATACAGCTTAATAACTACTGAGTTACTAATTTCAAGTTCAGACTCTCAAAGGTTAATAATTCTTTCATGAAAAACTGTATCCGTTTTTATAATAAAATTCTTAAAGAAATGTTGAACTTAAATTCAAATCAATTTCCGAAGCAAGTTGAAGTCCAACTCATGAAAAAAGCTTACTATTGTATTACCGAGTATTTAAAAGATAAGTGCGCATGGACATCATTGTAATAGTTGTAAGCATATTAAAATAAAAAATAAACAATTAAGAACAACATATATTTAAATAAAATAAACAGGGAGGAGTTTCTTGGAAGTAGTCCATATAGTTTTACCGTTAAGTTCTACTAATAGGACTAAACGTAGAAATTTTTTTTTTATTTCTTCTAATAGGACAGAACGGATTTATTTATCCGTTTTGACGAAGTAGTCCGTATAGTTCTACCGTTAAGTTCTACTAGTAGGACTAAATGTAGATTTTTTTTTTATTTTTACTAATAGGACAGAACGGATTTATTTATCCGTTTTGACGAAGTAGTCCTTATAGTTCTACCGTTAAGTTCTACTAGTAGGACTAAATGTAGAAATTTTTTTTATTTTATTTCTACTAATAGGACAGAACGGATTTATTTATACGTTTTGACGAAGTAGTCCGTATAGTTCTACTGTTCA
The DNA here is from genome assembly GCA_949709985.1 of Luffia ferchaultella. Taxonomy (NCBI): domain Eukaryota; kingdom Metazoa; phylum Arthropoda; class Insecta; order Lepidoptera; family Psychidae; genus Luffia; species Luffia ferchaultella. The sequence continues at coordinate 3,815,382 of OX453249.1, read as the reverse complement.
GTTCTACTAGTAGGACTAAACAGAGAAAAAAGTTTTTTTAGTTCTATTAATTTCTGTACGATATTCAATAGGACTAAACGGATATAAAGTCCTGCTATTTGCAGAGTATGGCTATCTTTTAGACTACATTAAATAAAGCATTGAACTTAAATTTGATATTTTTACAATGATAAATGAACGAAAGAGCCACCACATGTGTGTGGAAGGAGCAGTTAAGTTAACTCTTGACTACACAAATTCGAATACAAACATAATAAATATGACTTATTTTATTTCTAAAATCCTAAAAACAGTGAAGTAGATAATTGGTCATTGACCAGCATCATTTGCTGGTACAAAATACTTATATTTAATAACAAGTTAGAAATAAGTAAATACAAATTATTGTTCCGTTTAGAATTGCCTTTAATAATTCTGAATTGGCAGGGACATGTATGTTAAGTATTCATTCATTTTCCTTTGTAATAACTAATAGTAGAACTGAATGGTAGAACTATACGGACTGCTTAATTTTTTTGTCCGATCATTTCTACCAGTAGGTCAAAACTAAGTAGTCCAAAATATGTAGATACCGTAATACCTATAATTAATAATAATCTTCCTTATGAGACCTGCCTTCTCTGTTGAAAAATTTCACCTTTCGCCACTGGTATTTATACATAGCTTAAATTATTTGTAACTGTCAAAGTTACAATATAAAGTTGCATTATTCACAAACGACCGTAATTGGGCGCGTAAAGCGCAAATGTAATCCTATCATGAATCCTACAGTCAATAGAAAAATGAAAGAGCGGCCATCTACGGGACAAGTAATCTTTATAATAATCTACGCATAGTAGCAATGTATTATAAGAATTTAGCGTAGTATATAGAATGTTCAATTCGGGTATCGTCTTTCACTTATGAACCTGTCACGTTACCCAACTGTGCTTTGCGAGGTTAGGTTGCTTTGCATAATTTCCGGGCATTCTCTTCATATGAGATGAGTATTAATAGTCTGTGCCACTTTTCATCTTAGTCGTAATCGTATGAAATTAACTCTATTACCGTGCTACTATACAGTTTAAAATACTTAGTACTGGATATTATGACGTACAATTTCTTGTTTGTTTGTGTGCTGATGTATAATTATGATAGCTACATGTCCGTCGATAGGTATATTTCTTGGAATACAAGTAATTATCTATGTTTAAAAAAAATTGGCAATAGTGTGACGTTAATAATTCAGTATAGTTTCTACTTATTTTAATCCTAGAAAGTTTACTAAACATACAAACTGAATATAATAAAATTAAAGAATTTTAAATCACATTTGCGTTTTTGTTTTTCATATGTATTATATATTAATTAATGAAATGTAACCGTTCTCTCGAGTTTTATCGATTTAACGACTTGTTTATGAAAATAATATTTTTAAGCCAACAATTTTTCTGTGTTAGCACGAAACCTGTTAATAGTTTTGGGTTTTCGTAATTATGATGTAAAAATCGTAAAGGCTTCGATAACGTTAACGATACATACATATATATTTAATAAACATGTTTTCTACAAACACTCGGATGGGTAACTACTTAGGCTAACAATGAAATACTTATGTTATCGTTTTAAAACTATCTTTATTTTTCGCCATAGTTCCCGTTGCGCTGTATGCACTTAGTCCAAGGATCTTCTAAAGTTTCAATACCTTTCCTAAAATTATTTTTATCGAGTCCCGTAAAATAGTCGTCTACAGCAGCTTTGACCTTATTTCTGTCCGTATACTTCTGCCCACCCAAAAATTTTTTTGGGTAGGGGAACAAACAAAAGTCGGATGGTGTCAAATCAGGTGAGAAAGCAAATCATAACGCAGTTCGTTGATTTTCGCCATGGAGACAACGCCTGTGTGTACGCGTGCATTGTCTTAATTTTTTTTTTTAATCAATCCCGGTCATTTCAGACGTATGCAAATATGTAATTTATAGCGCCTTTTGGAAAATAATCTATCAATAAAATTCCTTTCGCATTGCCCACAGATTTCTCCACCTTCGCTTTTATGGGGGTGAAGTTCCTGGTGCTGTCCACTGCTTTGAATGTATTTTTGTTCCACTGTGTGTGTTTGAGTCACAAATCTTCGCATAAAATCACTTCAATTTTCTATTTTTCACAAAACGAGCCAAATTATCTTGCGATATTTGCATTCGTAAACGTTTTTGGTCGAAAGTGAGCAAACGCGGCATCCATCTCGCAGATAATTTTTTCATACATCGACTTATATGTACCCTCTAGGGTACTAGACTTGAAGATCCCTTGCAATGTACGGCGGACGGAAGGTAAACGAGAATGTCCGAACGGGTCCGAAGATAGTCGATTGCACTGTTGTTACTGTTCACCAGGGCCGTATTGTATCAGTCATTTAAATTAATGTTTCTTTTTTTGTTAGGGAGTAAAATAATTTATTATTGCAATATCAATTCTTTTTTAAGTTACAAGAAAAGTACCATCACTGTTAGTATAAAATTATTTATTAAGAATAAGAATAATCAAATGACAAATACAAGGGTCCTACCTACACTTAAATAATTACATGTAGCACTTTGCAAACATTACAATCATATTAAAAACAATTAATAACATTACATTTTTTAAAAATCAAATAGATTTTAACTAACAAAATTAAGAAATTTATAGTCAAAATTTGACAAATATTTAAAAAAAAAACCTAAACTTAACTTACATTACTGTAGATGGTGACATTCTATAATAGTTAAACAACTCGACTACTGTATCATTGCGAGAACAAGGGGGTTATTCTTGGCCAATCTTAACGTTTTTAATTAGTCATCTGTTAATAGAAAACAGGCCCATTGGTCGACAGTAACCCCTCTCGGTCCTCGTATCAACATTGGACTCGCCAGCTTAAATTTGTCGGGCTATAAAGTACCTATTTGTTATTTTTTATGGCGATGACACATAATCTAATTAAAAATGTTAGTACTTTGACCATAGAAATGCACTATTTTATGATAAAGTATCAATAAAGTTGCCTTACCAGTGCGCCTTGTAAACTGACCACGTTGAGGAATAAACGGAAATGCTATTGTTTCTTTTTGTTTAGTTTTTAATGTTACATGTAATCTATGTCAATAAATGTTTATTAATATTAAATGTATAATTATAGCTACTTTTTCTTGAAATGGTGAATTAGTTTTAAGTATGTTGAGCTACTTTCTTTAAATGTCAAATAGCATCATATATTTGTTCTATTATTTTTATAATTTTACATATGCTTTGTTAACGTTATATTATTTAGCTCAGTATTTTTTCCGAGCTGTTTCAGAGGTACGCAAAATAAATTTATACAAGTAGAACGATAAAAAGTTAAGTGAAGTTGGTAAATGATGTTAGTTTTGAAATTAGCATTTCCAAAAATCTACAAAATGAGTACCTGCCATGGCAATTTTATAATTTTATTGCGTACCATTCGTACATGTCCATTTTCTGATATTTTTTACCATTTCTACTAATAAAAAGAATTTCCTGCCATTGTCTACCATTTCTATTTTATTTTTTATTTTGTCATTGAAAATGACTATCATATCCATTTCACGGGAGACGCATTTTTGGCCATAACTCCAAGGGTATGGGGTCTAGCCAAGATTTTAAGGTTTTAAAAGATTAAGAATTTAGTTGTGCATTGCATGACATCAAAATTTTAGAAATCGGTTGAGTAGTTTTTGAAAAAAATTGGAAAATGTAAAAAAATCGGGATTTTTTCGGAATTTTTTTTACTAAATCCAAAATATTTCAAGAACGGGAACTGATATCGAAAAAAAAATAATAGTATCTCGGCCATTAACGTAGCTACGATTTAAGATCAAGTTTTTGAAAATCGGTTGGTAATTGTAAGAGAAATTATTTCCGAAAGATGAGATTTTTTGGTCGATCGCTTGTGTTTGTGGATATAAGTTACTATATTTCAGAGGGTATTCGTCGGATCGCTTCAAAGTGTTATACCAAAGGTTAGAAGGCGTCGGTAGCTACAGTTTGAGACCAAAATTTTGGAAATCGGTTGGAAATCGAACAAGAAATTTGATATCACATGTTAGCTTTTATGGACGTTCGGGAACTTGTTAACTTAGGCTGCAGTTTAAAATCTAAATGTTTCAAATATGTTGAACTAGCGACCCGCCCCGGCTTCGCACGGGTAGCAGAGAATTTTTCCGTTGATTTATTTCTGAGTTTAAAGAGTTGAAAAGAATAGTGCCACTTTTTCGTGGCAATAAAATAAAATAATCTGTGAAAATCGGGTTTGGATAGGTTCATTTTCAATGAAACCGATGGTTGCGGGGACTGCAAGATCTGTGGATTTTTTTGTAATTTTAGACGATTTTTTATCATTGCCACCATATATCATTTCAAAACAAATAATTTCACCCAAACGTACCTAAAGTGGATAACTAATTCAAAACAATATTTCATATCCTCATTTATTTTTATGATTAATTAATTGTTTCAAATGCGGCCCTGGTCTCTGATCTTTCAAAATTTGTGTCAGAACCATAGACATTATATACCTTTATGGTCAGAACCGTTGAACAAAATTGCGAAAGAGAAAGGTGATGCGGAAGGTGTATAGCTATCTAATAGATTGAAAAGAGATGAAAAGACTGTCATCGTTGTGCTTACCGAATAATTAAATTTATGTGCAACTGTCAAATTGTAATTGTCAAAAATTAAATTATTAAAAACGAAATTAATAAAATATTGTAAGATTACGTGTGATACGTGATACCATCTGCCTTTTTGGAGTTCCGGATATTGTTTTTGCACTGTTTGAAAACACAGCTCGGCATTTTCTTTGTATAATTTTATGTGATACGTGGAAGATACAAATTGATTATAATCGACTAAACCAACTAAACTGACACAAGGTCTACAAGCGACTATTTTGTCTTTAGTCCCCGCACCGCGGTTGGACTAAGTTTCATATGCAGTTTCATTCTGTGACACTTACAGTCTAGTGATAACCTTTAAGTCGGTGTTTTCATACCCAATTCTTCACTTAAAATGTAATATACCCATTCCTTGGGAATACTTACTGCATCAGCTATCTCTGAATAATTTCAGAACTCGGTAAAACAGTGTCATGTGCTTTAAATACCATTTCAGAATTGTAACCCTTTTTGGACGTCCAGGTCGGTGTTCATCTTGAACGCTTGTACGGCCTCGTTTAAATTCAGCTACCCAGTTTTTTACTGTTGCATATGATGGTGCACTATGACCTTAACAATTTTTCATTTCTTCGAAAAATGCACTACCCTTCAATCCTTTCATATACAAAAACTTAATGTCAGCACGCTCCTCTATTTTATTCATTAGAAAATAATCCGTGACAACGGTTTTCTAAATGACATTTTTAAAAAAATACTGGTTTATCTGGCTTGTAATTTTATATGTGGCCAGTTACAACACCAATTTATAGTATATATATATATTTTAATTTATCATACTTAAAAGTAAGTTAGGCTAAGTAGCTATCAACACACCCTCGTACTTTATAAAAGTCAAATTGAAGTACATTACATCAAAACATCGCACAGTAAAGATAACAAGCAAATAGTTTGATTTGACAAACTATATAGAACGTATAAATTATTAAGATAATTCTTTACGTAAACTTAACTGCGAAATGTCTAAAGGTGTGTTTATGCTAGACAAGCCACGCACGAGCGTAGCACGAGCCGAGCGCGGATTTGCTTAATGTGGATCGACTTCTACGAGCCTCGAAAGAGTGCACTTCGAGCGTTTGGTTCGCGTTTGACTGCATGTACTCCGCCATTTGACGGTTTTTTTCAACAGAAAGAGATTTGCATCGCGCTCGCAGTGCTCTCGTAGACGTGTGCAGATGTAATAGTGCGCACATTGACGTCATGTGATTCAAATATACGTAGTAAATTCTCCAAGTTTGATTTCATACGAACAACATTCTGAAATTGGCCAATAGCTTGTTGGCTTTTAGATTTTGTTGATTAAATCTGTCTTTCTAAAAATTTGTTGATCCCCATCGTCTTGGCCTTTTAGCTTTTTTACTGACTTCAGTTACAATAATAAACATAGCAGCTGCAATAACAAAATTGTCCATAATTGGCACAAGTATCGAGCACACAGCGGCAAACTACGTTTAAGAATAGTTTCGTGTAGGTTCGTTAAGTTCACAAATTGACGCCGCGAACGAGGACGCGTAGAGCGGCTCCACTTTTGCTCGGCTCGTGTAGCGTAGACGCACCTTAAAGCTTTTACAGCTTTGACTTTGCGTGGATATGGCTTAATTACAAAACAACAATTTCAACATCAGTACATATATAACATATGCAAATGTTTGTAAGCAACTGGGTTAAGCAAGTGTATGTTTCAAAGAGGACCCAATATACAAAGCGTTTCGTCTCAGACTTCGCTAGAGGGCACGCACAAACGCCTAACATAAAGAGCTTTTCGTGGCATACATATCAAACGTGTGCAAATAACAAATATTATAGACTGATTTTATTTACATCATAAATAACAATAATGTACTTAAGAAACCGTATTTCGTGTAACGCACAGTAAACCCCAGGGTAAGTCTTTTAACGTTTATTTCGCTTCAAAAGAGTTTACGCAAAAATGACACTACTAATCTCAACGTACATGTCACTTTAACTATGACCATTTGTTTATTTTTCTATATACAAATTACTTGACATTTTTAAAAAATTGCTTTATTTTCGCCGTAGTTGCTGGAATTTTATTAATTATGTATAGGGCAGATGCATGTCGTCCCTGAAAACCAAAAAGCCATGCATGCTTTAGATTATTCAAAAGTAATGGAGGAAAACGCAGGAGTGCCAGTCAGAGTTTGAATTTCTCGAGCGCTGGATTTCAAACTATACAAGTTGGCTTTACCAAGAATTTAACCCACCGCAGTCAATGTTATAGAGATGGGAAAGTATCGATAAACGAAATCGAAAAAGGACGCGTAACAATAATCAAAATTAAACTAATTTGTGTTTTTTACGTGAGAGTAGACGCGTATTTCATATGAATAATATTTAATGACCATGGATTTAAATATTTAGACTTACCCTTTCAAATTGACCGATGTTATAATGAAACGATACTATAAATTAAAATGTTTGATGTTATGTTTCGTCACTCAGATAAAAACTGATACTTGTGTATGCATAAAAAGATTAATTGTCAAAAGAACAGTGCATGTACCTACTGCTTTTGACGTGTAAGTTTTTCTCGTCATATGGTAACGACATAATCTAAATCTTGACATTTATAATCAAAGTTCATTTTACGTGCCTTCAGATTTTCTATTTTTCCGTTTTTTTAATTTTTTGTTGTCTAAGCTATTAATGTTGCCTTAACCGTTAATATTCCTTTAACTAAATTGCGGTATAGAGGTACATCTCGCGCCAAATATCGTGCTTGTTCCGTAGTCCATGAGAATAGCACCACAGTGCAAAGAAATAGATATATATCAACGTGTCGAGAGCAATCCTCGTGCCTACGCAAAGCCGCATCTCTTAAAGTTCAGAGGGAATATATATTTAATTTAAAACGCCTATACGAAAACTTTAAGAAAATCTCAATGTTTATTACACGTTTGCTAATAACTCATATTTTATTTAGCTCCTATTTTTATATTTATGGTATTGCTGTAAAGTATACATCATATATAACAAAATATTCAGTATGATTTAGAGGAGTGAATTGAATTGGTATTCATACAACTTATAATAAATACAGTTATCCAGACAGGAAAGACTACTTTGTTTAGAATCCTTAACTGAATTCATTTTAACTATTTTTCATTTGTATTGTATGTATTTGAATCATAATTCCATTAAAAGAAAATTAAAGAATTCTCAGAGCAGTTGGTATAATTGAAAATAAACAGAGCTCATTATTGTCGACTAAATTCGAATTTTACAACTTGCGAATTGACTAAAACCACAGAGAATCGAATAGATTAGAGGTACCATGCTACGATATTTGTTCAAAGACACGTATCCCAAAAATAATTACTCACACAACGAATGTAGGTAAAAATATTAAACGCATATGTAAATAGTATTTTAGAAGGTGTTTAAGTCGTTCATCCCTTTCACTTACATTTTTGGTGTGATATGATGTTGCAATTTGAGTTTAGGTTATAAGATATCGTTTGAAGCATGCAATATACTGCATACTTAAAAGCGACGGCGTATACGCCTACATGCCAACTCTAACCTACTCTAATGCCCTGTGACAAAAACTGCGTGTATAAAAAGTTGTACAAAAATGAAGTATTTTGTTGAAGTGTACCTACGAACTATTTTTAGTTGAGCATCTCACGTACAACAATTTCGTGAAGCACCAACAGGTGACAATTATAATAGAGTTCGTATGTTTAATTTTAATAGATTTGAAAATATGGAGGAGGTTCTATCTTCGACACTTAAGATGTATGTTCACCGATTTCTTGGAAGCGGCTTAACCTATATGGATATTTTAAATATATTCTATCAAGGTACATCGTGAGATTGTCCCGTAAATTCCTTATGACGCGGAACGTACCGTTTTCCAAACAATCGGAAAAAAACTTATTTTTTACTGATGCTCATTTATACATTATTGACAATTGTTTTCGCGTACTTTGATGTATTTTGTGAAGAAGAAAATCCACAGAAAAAGTCACAAAGCTGTCGATGCCGACGATCCGAGAAAAATTGCTTCGTATGACAATGGAAACGAGTCAAAGTTGTCTAGCAAACATCCTGTTCGTTTGTAAACTTTTTTCGATTGTCTTTGGAGGGTCTCTCTCATCAGCTTTCAAAATCAAAGGTTGCGTGGGCGAATCGTTGAGGTAAACAAAGAAAATAAGCCCAGCACATTTTGTGAACCATAAACCCCTGGTTATACCGCAACAGCTGGTATGCAACGACAGCGGACTGATACCACTAAACGTATGTAAAATTCTAGCAACATCACTCTATATTCGTTCTATATTATATTCATTGCAGCTCATATATGCATCAACTGGATATCTCTAAACAAATTACAAATCTTCTACTCAAAGCTCGCAAAGCATCAGCACACTCATTGACATATTAATGTATTATTAATATTAATACATCTTAACAAACGAGCGAACATGAAAATTTTATAGCGATAAATTCTTGAAGGGCGCTCTTAATATCAATGCGACGAGCGAGTTTGCATGAATTTTTGACAATTAAACATTACAATGTATACGAAGGGATGTACTGGTTTATTACAAATTGTATCCCTACCATCCAGACTACCGCTATCTTACCCGCCTCCGCTCAAGGTGTAGCCAGAGGGTAACACGTACGCATGTTTACTTAACCTCATACAAATGCTTCCAACTTTGACGTGTAATTGTAGAGAAACTTTGAATGGAGTGTCTCAAGTTATACTTGGGTGTGTCAAACGATCTATAAGTAAAAAAATATTTATTTACTCATCAAAGGAAGGTGAGCCTTGTGACCTAAATAGGTTGAAATCATGCGTGAGAACTGATTGTGTAATATCACATCTTTAAGTACTTTGAATCTTCGTGGGTGGGTGCACTGTGTGAAAATGGACAATTATAACAATAATAATAATAATCTTTTTTAAAACGAACAAGGTACATGTTCCGATATTAGTAGCTCGGAGGTAAAAAATTACATTCGCAAAACACCTGTGTCTTCTGAACTAGGTATTTATACCGGTATTCCCATAGAGTAAATAAATTTGACAGCAGCGTTTGGTTTTAATCTCAGAAGTTTCAATAGAGTCATAAATGGCGCTTCGCAATATCGAAAATATCAAACGCAATTTCGCGGGGGTGCAGACCGACGAGCGAGGATTTCGCGAGAAACTCGCCGTCTTGCACCAGCTAGCTAGAGTATGAGTAGTAAGACGGTAAACGTAGAAGAGAGCTTCTAGTCAATTTGTACTTTTATGGGTATTTCAGACGTTAGTGCTCTTTCCCATTTTTATAATATAAACATTAATACCAAGCAGCTTAGAATAACTTGAACCGACTCTTAACTTATAAAATAAAAAATTGTATATAAATCAATATACATACGTGGTGTTCGGCTGAACGTAGTCCAAAATTACAGAGCGTGTAGAGTTTACGGAACTGTACAAAAGTTTTTAGAATAGAAACTTTAAACATGTTTTTCTCGGTAACCGTTAGTTTGTGCCATCTGCTCACTTCAAACTTTCTATTTAGTTCAATAAACTCTACATGTTCTATAAGTTTGGACTACGGTCAGCCTAAGATCCGGTATATTAAGGATGAACGTTTATTAATTTTTACCAATAATGTAGAACATCTTATTTATAATTTTAATGTAACAGTTAAATTATAACTCTTAAATGGTATAAATACTAAATATAAAAAATTTTACCGATTCACTGCGGAAAAGACAAGGTTAAGAAAAAACTAGGACTACAAAGAAATAATAAACTTTAATTATGATAAGAAATCGGCTTTGGGTATAATAAACATGCGCTAATTTGTGTTAAAGCCGAAATAAGGTTTAATCGACTTGCGCGAAGCCGGGTGTCAAGTTTCCGCTGAAATAATACAGTACTTATATTTCTCCGGTATTTATCACACTCATGCAAACAAATTAAGATGATCTGTTATTAAGTTACTCTAATATGAAACGTAAATAAAAAAAAACTAATCTGACCCCGCACACGAAAGGTTTTGTACCACCGTAAAATTTATTTAAAAAAACGTTTTTTGTATGGCAATCCCCTTTGATTTAATTTAATTTTTATTATTTTTGTTTAACCGTCATAGTAGTACTTCATGAAAATTTGAAATGTAAGCAATGGTCTCACAGCCACCAATCAGCAAAAACGTCAAAAAAACCCGTTTCGTATGTGGTTTCTTTTATACTCTTTTAGTTTTTAAATTTATTTCATTTTTATTATTTGTCATTATAGCGGCCATTGTAATACAAATTCTGTGAAAATTTCAAATGTCTCTATTTAGTTTCAGACGATTCAGGCCTTTGACAGACGGACGGTCGGACAGCGGAAGCTTAGTAATAGGCTTTCTTTGGGTACAGAACCCTAGAAATATTCTACCCATAGAAGACGTACTATATTTTGTAATGGATTAAAACACAATTATTTAGCAGCCTCGATCTTCACGGCCGGCGGGCATATATCTTTGTAAGACACATAAAGCACTATTATTTTCGTAAAGTCATATAATCGCCAAGTGTGAATTATGTGAACGATTTCGTGGGCGGTGTCAAAGTTATATTTCCCAACTGAATACAACGTGTAATACGATAATAAACGTGTTAGTTTCATGACGCAACCATTAATATTTTTCAATATTATCAATGTTGCTGTTATGGTAAAAACTAGCGACCCACTCCGGCTTCACACGGGTAGCAGAGCATATAAGCCGTAGTGGTTTTTTCTGTCGTAGTGTCGTATCAGCTTGTTGCGTCGAACATGTGGATTGGATTTCATTAGATTAAAATGTAACCTAAATTCATACTACTTGGAGTATTTTTGCTGTATTTTATTTTCAATTTAATAAATATTTGAAAAAGTAAAGAATAAATACATAAAAATAAACTAAAATATTTCTATGATATATAATTTTTGACTAATTTTACATCACGCGAGTTGTGTCGGTGTAGGGCCCCAGCCGCCGGGTCGGTGGCTCGGTCGCTTGTCGCGCTAATTTCTCGATAACTCCAAAGATATTAATTTGAATTGTATGGTGTTAAGGGCAATTATAATGTGCATGAAATTCTGAAGGTAAATAACTTATTTAATTTCATAAGGATTAATACTGTATCCATATAAATTGTTTTTCAATCACACCTTCGTATGACACCATTTTTTTCTAACATAAAAATAGGTATAGTGAGCTATCCATCCAAAATTTAAATATATGACCATTGATTTAAGCTCTGAAATTTACGTATATTTATCCAGTTTACGACTAAAATTAAGCTATCCAGGTAACCCGAAAATTCATATATTTCCCTAAGCCTCATCCTACCATTGCCACACCTTTTTCTAACTTCAGTGCCAGTGTTACCTCAGTATCTTCATAACAGTATTTTCTCAAAAAAAGAAAAAACGTTATAGCGGCCACAGAAATACACATTCTGTGAAAATTTCAAGTTTCTACCTACTACGGTTCAGACAGTACAACCCTGTGACAGGAAGACGGACGTACTGACCGATGGACGGACAACAGAGGCTTAGTAATAGGGTTGTCGCTGGTACCCCTTGTGTACGGAACCCTAAAAAAACAAACGCCTAGGTTTTATTGTATAACGTTCGTGTACCGTTAATTTACAAGGGAGTTATTTTATTCGAGACGCTGTCTTTCTTTTTTTTTGCGTCTGAGAGCAGCACCGACATACACAATTTATTTATGAGATGAGTAATTTTAGAACATTACTATAATTTATTCACAAAAACACAAAATAATAATCCCACGAGACTTTTACGTGGAAGTTATTTATGTGGCTGAATTATTTCGCAACACGTTATTATTAACATTCTACGTTCGTTTACGTTTTATTTGCAAAGACTTTTATGATTTTGAACCTGATAATTTACTTTCCTTTTTAATGGATTGTCTTATATCATATTTTATACCTACTAAACCTCTTGAGTTTACTTTCATAGAACTTTCATTCGGAAAGTAAAATGAAAATGCTTCTAATTGTTCCAATAGTTCTAGTAATGCACAAGACAATAAGAGATGCATATCTGAGCCAAAATGCCGTGTCCACTTCATGAAAATATGAATTGACCAGAAGCACTCGTCTGCGTTTGCCGTCTAACCACTCATACTCTAGCTAGCTGGCGCAAAGCGATGGCGAATTTCGGCCGCGAGGTCCCCGCGCGCCAGTCTTTACCCCCGCGAAATTGCATTTGACATTTTCAATACTGTGAAGTGACATTTCTGACTCTATTAAAACCAAACGCTGCTGCCAAATTTATTTACTCTATGGTCCATATAATTGATATTCATATAAATACAAAGCTTTCGAGCGCTCAACTTAGAACGCAATTCCGATGAACTATGTTGATGTGGAATTTTATGCTTTTGATAATAAAATATTCTCGGTTTTTCACCAACAAACTATAATGAATATAAATCGTCTGTACAAAAGGCATGGAGAAGACAATATTAAAAAAATATAAAATATAGAGTTTCTCAAAAAACAAATGACAGAAAACTCTATCAATAACATAAAATACCAGGTCCGTGTTTTCTAAAATGTATAATTTTAATTTATAATATTATGTGTTAGAATATAGTTCATGGTTAGAGACCCTAACTGCAGAACCAAAGGTAGCGGGTTCAATTCCTGCCCGAGACAATTATTTGTGTGCATGAACATGTCTATTTGTTCCGTGGCTGGGTGTAAAAATATTTATATGTGTATATTCAGTATGTTTACTAGTTGTGTAGTACCCTATAACACAAGCATAAAACTTGCTTACTTTGTGGACTTGATGGCGCTGTGTTAGATGTCCCAGGTATTATTTTAATTATTATTTAGTTCGAGTTTTCATTAATGTCTATTAACTGATCAGCTCAAGAAACAAATTCACTTATAAGTAACCTAAAACCATGCACATTAATAAATATATTATATATATATAAGTCGGAATTCTGTTTCAGTAAAAGAGTACAGTAAAGAAATACCTAGGTTTACTTTCAGTTTCAATTCTAAGCACGTTCGATTCAAACGTATGTAACTCGAGTGGGAAGCAAGCGCGGTCCCGTTGAGTTAACTGATTGCGGGGTCTGTGCTTAGTCAATATAAATACTCTATTTTTTCCCATCATCGTTGTGAATATTTTAACGCAATGCGGTTTCCCAAGATAGCTTCTGCGGTTACATGGATGTTTTTTTTAAATGGCGATAGAGATAACCCAATTACACGTTTGCGATGGAGACAACCATGGGAGATCTTTTATAACACATTTTAATGCAATATCAAAACTAGTTTCTAAAGCTCTCATCCATCAATAAATTTAATTATAACAGTTTATGGCTCTAAATAATTAATATTTATGTATTTTAATGAATGAAAAACATGTTATTATTGTCTGAATGTAAATCACTCTATACTGTTTAAAATAAATATATTTTTTTTAAATTCACGAGCTACATTTCCGCAAATTTTATATTTTAAGGTTGTTATATTTTTTGAAGTTGTTAATTGTTATTGGAGATTAACAGAGTTTCTATTATTGTACGAAACGTTGTGCTTTTGTAACAAAGTTTTGAATTGATGCACAAAATGCAACATCACTACCACTTTATGTGGCAAGTAAGACGTTACGACCTGAATACCGAGTCGATGATCTCGCGCTTATTGCTTTGATTGCAGAATACATGTTACGGAACCCTAACGATTCAATCAACTAAATGCTTTAATATCTAATAGTTTTTCCTTAAAAAATACAACTAAAATACATTGCCATTGCAATTCAGCGCGGCAATGCGATGAGCGTCATGGGCACATTTGCGTCGGGGGCGACGAAGGGTGGATTATTGGATTAGTTTTATTTTTTATTATTATTATTTTTGAGTAAATATATTGCATATTTTTTTATTAGAACTTTATATCCGTAATAACTAAAATACAAATAGATATGTTCATGCCCACAAATATTTGTCTCGGGCGGGAATCGAACCAGCGACCTTTGGAGGTGTAATTAGGGTCTCTAACCCCTCGGCTACTCGGAAACAATTTAAAAAGGAAACACATTATCATCAACGTTTCACGAGTGAGGTATCTTTTGGGACGGCCGTCTTTGGATTTCCAAGACTCAAGGGAAATTAAGGCGAGCGTGACTTTCCTCAGCTGAAATCTCGGCGTATGAACCTTCCATCATGTTAACAGCTGTAAACTGATATTAGGAACGACATTTTTCAACATATTTCAATAAGTAAGTACGTGCCTGCACTTCACTATATCATAGTAGTATTCGACGTCTTCAGTGGCAAGTGAAAAGTCATTAGTTTAATAATTTAATAATAAATGGCTTTATTACGACTGTACAATATTTTAAGCTTTATTAATTTCTCATAAAGAATTAAATAAAAACGCTCAACATTTTAGGTTCAAATCTTGTCAGTTAATTTAGAGCTTTTCTTCGTGAACTGCTAAGTTGAAGTTTTCATATTTGACTACAAATTATTTTTAATAATACCCATGAGTTATACCTATGGTATGATTTTTTTTTCTTATTACTTGGATACTAATTACCTTACCCACAAACTGTCTTAATATAAATGTAAATCAGAGGTTTTATTAGCTCATAATAGCGAAATATGGCTAAGAAACAATTTATCTCAAAATGGTTTTGGAATCGGCCCAATCTATTTTTTATTTTACATACCTAATTGCGATGCAGTAGATCAAACATCGGATAGACGCAAATAATCTAAAATCGAATTTTGCGGGGTTGAAGACCGGCGCGCGGGGACCTTCCGCACTGAAACTCGGACTAAAACTTGCCATCTTGCACCAACTAGCTAGAGTATGAGGCTTCTAGTCGATTCGTACTTTTATGATCGTAATTGTAATTAGTAGTAGGGAGGTTATAAACTATAAATTTTTAACATTCGATTATTTCTTAAAAATGAATGCATCACAGGTTTCTTAATTACTAAAATACTACAGATTGTCTATATTTTCATAGAAAGTATGCAAACATATTTAAAAAATTTTTAGTCCTTGCCCATTATAGTCTTGTTCAGCAGTTTTTCCTTTTAAAAATTGACGGATGTTACGTAAGTAGTCTTTTTATAAACAACACAATCAAAGACATGTACTAATTTTTAGTTTCGCTTTAGACAAAGTACACTGAACTACGAGTATTTCTATTTATGTTTTTATGCTATTGTGTTAAAGCTACACCATGTTCTAGGAAAAATTAAAAACCAAAACAATGTTTTATTCTGCTTAAAAGTAATCTATTCCGATATGCACGTAGGTAAATCTTGAACACATACCATACCATCAGGCCATTAACGTACCACTGCAGGGGTTTAGGCCTCCCCTTGGGACTAGGGGGCTTGGAGCTTAATACACATCGCTGCTCCATTGCGGGTTAGTGGATTTTAACGACTGTCACATATTGATGGCAACTGAGGTCAGTTATAGTTAAGGTACATAATTTAGAAAAAACTCATTGGTTTGAACCACGGTCTTCACGGCTGTCACGACCAAACACATTTTTTTTTCAATTACACACTTTGCGTTCCGACTTACTTATAATTTGGCAGTAAAATATCAGAAAAATTCGAGTTCCTCGCTTACCTGAAACAAAGAAAAAAGATATAAGTAAACGTGGAATGAGGTGTTCAAATTCATTATTAATACTACCAACGAGTACACAAAATATTTATTTAAGTTTACGAATTATTTCGCATTAAAAATTTAAGCATACACCTGAATTATTAACCAGTTAATACTCTTCCAAAATAAACTTTTCCTTCTCGTCGATGTAATATATTAAAAATTTATCCAAGTTAATAGGTGTACGAGCTTTGCTTTAGAACCGAAATCGATTTATTAGGACTAACTTAAATGTAAATATTAAATATTCAAATCCACTCTAACTACTTAGGCGCTAGTTGAATCGATAAATTGTTAAAATTCCGTAAGTAAAAAAAACTTATTTCACAGGAGAGAAGAAAAAGTATATTACTATAGTAATAGAAAAACCAAAGATGTTTTAAAGTACTCTATTGTATACTTTAGACTTTTACGAATTGTTAGCATCTTTTTTAATTTATAGAATTGTATAACGAATTTATAAACATTTTTATTGTATCAAAAAAAATGTTTTTTTTTTTTAATTTTTCAACGTATGTTTGATTTCAGCTGATAGAAATAGTAGAAAGAAATATTATGATGTGTATTATTGGGAGACTATGTAGCGGAGAAACTGAGTATAGATAAATTTATATTACAATGAAAAATAAATTAAGTAAGCTTTAGTATAATTCCATAGTCATTTCTTGGAAAGCACTAAGTGAATGTTAATTATGATCGAAGTGTATGTGGTCAACGTAATCGCTTGAGTAAATTGCGGTTTGGACATCCATTAAAGAGATGAGAGTTGTCAGGTCGAAACATTATAATAATATTATTTGTCTTCGTAAAATCTGCTGTTTTATTTATAATACAAATGTTTAATGAAGCCTTAATTGGAGGCTGATTCTTATGAAAACAAGTTAAAGATTACAATTCTTGATTAACAAGTGACAATAATTTCAGTTTTGAATAAGTCTATAAAAAAAATATTGTGTCGTGTATGGGGTATTAATTGTCACAAAGTCTTTATTAATTCATATCGACTAATCAAAGAGCATTTTATTGCAAAGATTCTATGTCTGCATACAGTATAAGTTATTTTTAAGTGTTCTATGGAAGAAATATTCAACAATTTCCAAACAAACAATTTCCTTGGTTTTTCAGATCAAAGTTTATAATTTCCTTTGATTATATAATGTCTGGATGTACTCTCGCAATACAATATGAATAAAAATTACAAGGCAACTTTTACATAATTGTGTGAGTGACTCAACACTCGCTACACCATTCTAACCATGTACAAACGGCTCTGTTTTGTAAATTATAACCGAACAGTTAGGTGATATTTTTATCACTTTTTTGTCACCGAATTCTTAATCGAGGCATTAAATCAAAGATCAAATGTGCGATTTGCGAAATAATTCGCACAACAGAATTGTGGTGTATTACAGAAGAGCTTCTTTTATAAACAATTTTGATTGCGTTCAAGAAAAAATATGACGATAACACAAATTAAGAACATACATAGAAAATAATCGTTTATTTAATTTTTTGAAAACAAATTGGAAAATAAAATTGAAACTATAACGTCGTCAGAGTTTAATAAGAAAGCTCACATGTGTAATAAAAGCTGAGGATGAATACCGAACTTAATACAGGTATATTCTTATATCGCTTGATCCATACCGTTACAATCCGATTTATAATCATAATGAAATAATAAATAAAAACTGTTTTTATTTGGAAGGTAATAATATCCAGGCACTGGATTTAAAATAAAATGCGATGTGCGAAGGAGTGTTATTTTTTCCTCGTTTTGTTGTAAGAGTATTTACATTGTAACAGGGAAGACGATATATTTTTGCATCGAAATCTACAATTGTTTTTTTTTGTCAGGGTAGTTGAGGGTAGATTCAGCCCGTAATAAATCAAAATTAAGAACTTTATTTAACGGATTTTGGGATATAATGATGTGCCAAAACTCGTCAAAATGCAACCAAGAAAGTTTCCAGCGCAGCGCTTTGAATAACTTGTTTATTTCTGGTGTTTTCAAGTGCCAGTTGTAAAATTCGAACTTCTCGATTAATCGAAGTTTCAACGTGACGAAATAAATTTCACGCAAGTTATTCGTAAATGATTTGAAAAATGTTATGGCTTTAACTTTTTCCACTTTTACTTTATGGAATAAGATTATTATTATTGGAATTGGATTTTTTTTTTATTAGCTTACATCTAATTGCAAAATTTTAATAATATAATGGTGATTTATAAGTATATAGTTAATATATAAAATCGGTCAATGGTAAATCGGGTTTTGTGCGATTTGTTTGATTTATTTCTTCAAAAGGAAGTAAATCAATATTAAAATTAACAAACCCATTACGGAGCCGTTTTTTAAGTAAGTAAAAAATATTTGAAAGGCAGGCCTTTAAATGGAGCGTTTAAAAAATAATATTTTACCTTTGGCGTGGCCCGTAAACTGCATAGATAAAACTTTAGTTGTGGCCACACATGACAAGCAATTAAATAACATCTTAAATTTTCCTGTATTATAAGGGAAAATAATTATATTTAATTTCACTCTTTCTAAAGCATCACCAAACATGAAACTAATTGCAATTCCACATGTGAAAAAAAACGAAAATTTGTGACCTGAGAGAAATCCTTCGTACAGACGAACGTATATTTTAGAAATATACAGTCAACGTATACTTTAGACTTAAATACGTACAATATAACATTAATTCGGATACATCAAAAGTACACCGACAGACTTGTCCTGCAGCTACAAGGTGTAATATACTGTACTACGCTAAATCAAGTGTTACCACGATTTAAGTATACAATGTCCTTTTTTCATGCTGAAATTTTTCTCGGTGATGATGAGATGCGAAAATGCAATTAGTTTCATATTGAATATGTGAAAATAGAAACAATTTGTAAAAAAAATCCAGCACACATAAGTTTTTTTTATGATATTACAAAACATTAAAAAAATTAAAAACCTATAAAAACCGTTCTATCGTTCATCATAAAATCGTTTTTTGCGTCAATCGGTTAAAGTTTTAATGAGGTGCAATCGTTAACACCGTTTGTACGGAAATTTGCCATTACGCAATCCTCTTAAGTTATCAAGGCATAATCGATAGCCAGCAATTTAGAAATGACATGATTTAAAGCAATCGATAACATGTTTATTGCAACATTTGTTTTCATCTCACGTATTCATCGGGTAGCAATTAAAATCGATTTGAGGGCATGCGGGTCGAACTTACTTTTCTGATGATAAATTATTTACTGCAAGAGAAACACAAAATAATAAATGCCATATATGACCCTAAAAACAGACTCCCTGTAAAATTTATAAAGTTTGGTCTCACGTGTATTCTTGGAGCGTTTGAAAATTTTCATTAGGTACGCTCGTAATTCTCTTTTACGTTGGATACGGAGTAGGATATCTGTCCAAATACATAAATATTTTCTACTAGACCGTAAATATTTTATTCATAAATATGAGAAAACGTAATTTAGCATAAATAAACATGAATCCGGAGAGATAACAAACAAAACAAATTTTCTTTTGCATCGCGTATTTCATTCATTAAAAAGTCTCGTATTACGATGCGATAAGATAAATCATTTGAAAAAAAAATCAACAGATCTCCTGCTCTCGCACGAACTTCTTACGACATTGGAAATGAACCTAACGGAATAAAGTAAACACGCATATTTTGGCAATTATTTTTCGAAATAATGTTTTTTCGCAAAAAAAATAACACAACATATCTGAATAAGCTTAAAACTTCGAAATATAACATTCTATACGACATTTCGATCGAAAAAACCGAATTAGTACGAAATGGAACACCGACGCATATCCAACTTCTAACTAAGGGCACCCTTAACCACTACTTCCGGTTGTCCGATTCTAACAATTTTAGTCTCAATCGATCCCCCGTCTAATTACCCCGAGCCGTTTTTTAAATTTTTTTCTTATTCGGACCTAGTTCTCGAGATATCGGGCTCCCAAAATGAAAATCGGGTAAAAAATTGCGATTTTTTTCCTTTTTTGCCGATATTTTTTTTGTTTTTGTACTTTTTTCAAATTGTCTTTTGCCATCTTGTAGAGCTCGCCGAGCTGCGTTTTTCACTACGTTCATCCCGATATTTCGAAAACTCTTTGTGCAATCTGCCTGTCTCACAAAACTCCTAAATGATCCCCTATACTCCAACGAAATGAAAGTCATTTCCAATGACAACATTTCCAATGACAAAAATATCAAAACCGGCCAAGTGCGCGTCGGTCGCACGCAGAGTAAGATTGCGTAGTATTTTTTGGCACTATAAAAATTTTCCTTATCCAAGTACATTTTATAAGTTGATTGACTATTACTCGCTAACTTGGACAGCCTATACTTAACAGAACTGTGATAGTTTTAATTAGATTATATATCTACTCACTTTTCACATAATCAAAAACAATGGTTTATTTTGGGAAGGGGGCGGGACATACTACTCTAATAATAATTAGAACTTTAGGAGCGCATATCTCGACAATTATTGACTTAAACAAAAAGTTTAATTGAAATTTCCATATAATTTTTCAAGCCCTATAATTGGTACCCCTCAACTTATTGTGCGCTGGAATTTTTTCCCTTCCCAATAGTTCCCGAGAAAAACTGTGGTAAGACGGACGAACTTGGCGAAACTATTAGGCTTTCGGTTTTTAATATTTGGCTCCGGAACTCTAAAAACTGTCAAACTGTTTGCGATATATGTAAGGCAATGATTTGAATAAAAATATATTTTACATTTTCGTCTGTTTGAATAATATAATACTATAGAAACAGACCCTAATGAGGTCTATCACTGCCCCTTTTCTCTCGCTAGGTGGTGCGTGAGCGACGGTATACAATCAGTTTCATACAAAAGTTGGAATTTTTATATCACAAAATATAAATGTCACAATATGTAAAAAAGGTACTTTCGCCGAGAGCGCCATCTATAAAAACTTTGCGTGACACATCCCATTGCACGAATCTAACTCGCACTTAACCGTTTCTTAATATCGTTACAAACTAAAAACTCGTAACTGTAACATTTGTTAACATTCAAATAGAATAGAAAGTGACTGACGGAATGAATAATTCAATACGGCGCCTTTAGTTCTATTCTTATAAATACAAAATGAGTTGGTTAAGGTTTATGACGTGTAAATGACAGCTATTTTTCAGAAATTAACAAAATAATCTTTCACGTAAAATTTTTAGCTATAACTTCTCAATAATGTGATGAATATAGACTAAATTACTTTTTGAAATTTCAGAATTTTTCCTTGAACCAAGTTATTTTATCGCACGTTTTTTTAATGTAGATGCAATTATCTCTAGATTGTAGAAAGTGTTAGAATTTTGTTAGCTCGAAGGATAAATTTCTTTTTACTAAATGAAGTAGGAGAGAAAATGTCACGACTGGGTAAAGCAGTTCTTTCGAAGATAAACCTTTTAAGAAATTAAAAATTAAACTGACTTTATTAAAACTGATGAAATCCTTTCAATTTCATATAAAGCGTTTTCATTTATATTTATACAGTTTATAAATAAATAGACATTTTGTAATATAAATCCGTTTGAAGGTTTGTTGGTTATGCAAAGCGCGAAATTGTATTCAATTCGATATACTTTAAATCGAATTTAATTACACGATTCTGTAAATAATTCAAAATATTATTATTATTCAAATAATGAGCATTGTTATTTCAATTAAAATGGTACAGAAGTATTTGCAGAGAAAATATAGAGATATATAATTCTCATCGGGCTATATATTTGGTAAATATCAAACGATATTTAGGAATCTGCTTACAACAACAAAGGTCGTCGTCGAACGTAGACAGCTATGTAACATTTAATCCAGGCATTGCAGCGAAATAGTGTCTAGGACGACATAAAATGTTCTGCGTATCGTTTCATGTATTTTTGGGTGCCTTGCTGATTATTCGACTAAACGGCTGTACTTCATTATAAATCTTCTTCATCTTCATCAGCCCATTTTTACCCCACTGCAGGGGCTTAGGCCTCCCCCAAGGAGAGGAGGGGGCTTGGAGCTTAAATCCACCACGCTGCTCCACTGCGGGTTGGGGACTGTAACGACCGCCATCTATTGACATCGTCCGGGACCGACTGCTTAACGTGCCCTCCGAAGCACGGAGTCAGTGATAGTTGTGTACTTGAGTCAGAAAAACTCATTGGTACACGCCCGGATTCGAACCATGGCCCTATGGGGCCATATAAATTTGAGACAGATTCGTTGCGCTTTGGGCTATCACGACACGACACGACACGACTTTATAAATCGCGTGTACTCATTTCAAAAATAAATACGGAATTTCCTATATAAAACCAAAAAAAAAGATAGTACTATGCCGAGTATATTTTATGCAATAAGTATGTGGTTTCGAATCTTTTTTCATTACTCATACTCGGAAAGTACGCTTGAAGTAACCTGATCAGAGGGATGAAAGTAGTACTTTTCGTCACTGGAAAACGATTGTCCCTGCTGTCAAATAAATTTAAAAAAAAACTATTCAAGCCATGTCCCAACTTTTATACAACAACTTTGTTGAATCGCGGCGTAAAATTGTAATAAAAGCATATTATCAACAATTTTGTTGTATGACTTTTACGTAGAATTTACTTTTAACGAAATTAACATTTAATTTATATAAATTTAACGTAAACATTTACCATAATTAATGATAAAAATACTGGCTGGGTAGAATGCCACAGAATAATAAAAAAACATATAAAAGCGGCAATTTGTTCTTTAGTTGTTTTGTTAAGTGCTGATTAGTTACATAGACCGATATTTCTATAAAATGAGTTCATCAGATTTAGATATGGATTTAACGCTTTTTTTACTTTCCTCATATTCGTAATGAATAGTAGAGTGTTTACCTCGGGTGAAGACCTATTTAGGCACTCGAACTATTATCAAACCGCCTCGTGCCTAAATAGGTCACTTTCAGCCCTTGTGTAACAATCATCTATGAATGTATTATTGGAAATTTTAAGGAAAAAAAAAACAATATTTGGCCCGTGTTTAGCTATATGTTTTTTAATGTAGGTATTATAGTTTATCGGAATTCTTATTTTTTAGTCGATTACGTATTTCTGATTTTAAACTATTTTCATAAAAAAACGTTTGTAAAAATGTTACAAAAAAAATAAAGAAATTCAAGAAAATTGACGTTAATTTCTTGATTACTCGTTTTTTTACAATCTTCAAGACTCACATGGATTCTTGGTTTGGCTGTTGTATTAACACTATACTAGTCGACTGAGAAAACTATTGAATCTTTATTTAATTTGGTTGTGTATGTGACATTTTCCTACACCATTCGTGATCCGGATATTACATATTTGTACAAAGTTTACAAAAGCGTTATTTAAATTGAGCATTAAATAACTTCCAAGGGCCGGGCGCAACAAGTGTAAATATACGCCCCAGCGATCATAAACTATCAGACCTAAATAAATATTTACACAACAACTACAAGTTGCAGAATTGAAACATCGTTAACAAGAATACGTATTTTGAAGATAAGTGGTTATTGTTCGATGTTTAGTTATTACTTTTTATTAAATATGTTATTCAGAGTCTAAAATATCGACGAA
Organism: Luffia ferchaultella; assembly: GCA_949709985.1. Classification (NCBI taxonomy): domain Eukaryota; kingdom Metazoa; phylum Arthropoda; class Insecta; order Lepidoptera; family Psychidae; genus Luffia; species Luffia ferchaultella. The sequence continues at coordinate 3,791,354 of OX453249.1, read as the reverse complement.
TTTAAGTAAATACTACAACTACTTGAAGTAACGAAAATCCACTAATAAGTTATGTTCTAGGAATTGTCAGTACATGCATGAATATGCTTTAAGTAACCACGGTAGTTTACTAACTGATATTTATTTATCGACATTTCGGATAGAATAATTTAATATATTAATATTGTTAAAAATTCATGAGATTTTACCAGTCTTTTTCACATTATCACGGCGGTTGTAAAAGGTTACTCTAAGTCGCGGACTACTTAAGGTCTCTATTAGTTAACCAATCATTTGACTTGAATTTGAATTTTAAGTACGAATATGGTTATTTGATTGGATATAGGAAGACCTTAGTAATCAGCAACTTTAAGTAGCCTTCTTGCGACTCGCCATCCGTGTACTAAAGAAAAACATTGTAGTAATAAAATGATATATCATATAGCTGCAACGTTATTTATTTATACAGTCTGTTAATATTATCTAGATATTGGGGTAAACTCGTTATATGTGAAGGAGTTGTGACATCACAGGCCGTCGACCGGTATTGAGATGTAATGGCGTCTCTTGGAGCTTGCAGGGACATAGTGATGTATGTTAAGTGATAAGATATCGATTTTTTTACATTTTTTACACATTTTCGATATAATGACATATACATTTTCAACTATGTAACATATTTACATTCAAAGCATTTAGTATGAAATATTTGTCATAATAATATGAATATACGATAAAGTATGAAATACCAAAAATAATCGAAATCTACAGCCTTTTCTAATAAGTAGTTGAACAGTTGATATGTGTAGTGAAATCTATGGAAGTGATCTGCCCTCAAAAACCATGATTTATATGATGACCGCTTAGCCTAGTGGGTAGCGACCCTGCCTACGAAGCTGGAGGTCCCGGGTTCGAATCCCAGGTCGGGTCATTATTAATATGATGAATATTAATACTGGTACCGGGTCTTGGTTGTTATATGTGTATGGTGTCTTCGCAAAAATATTTATATATGTATATATTATTAAGAATATTTAAGTATGTATATCAGTTGTCTAGTAACCCATAACACAAGCATAATACTTGCTTACTTTGGGACTAGATGACACTGTGTGGGAAGTCCCATGTATTATTATTATTATTATAAATATACGAATTAACAAAGTGTTTACTGATATTGACAATAAATGGCCATTTACCAGAGTATAACCTCTATCGAATGACGTCAAAGTAACCTGACATGTTATGTTAATATGTTAGTGAACATATTGCTTATAAGCATGTGGACAATGCATGTGGAGTACGAAAAATTCTAAAGTTTAATTTCAATGCAAACAATATTGTAAAGTGAACGAAATCGATAGAATTTTATCGCATGTAAAAACCACATGAAGCATTTAAATTAAACAGTAAATAATATCAAAAAGACTTTGCTATGTGGAATATTATTTTAATGAATAAAATAGATCATTAATTAAAATAATTTAATAATATAAATAGGATATAAAATTTTTTACCAATTGCACTATTAGTTAATGACATGTTTCTAATATTCTATTTTGGTTACTTACTTTAAAGGCGACATGAAATTGAACAAATTAAGTTTCCGTTACACGTGTAATTAAAAACGTGCAGCGTATTTTATTACTTGACGACTTGAATGATATTTTCAATCAAATTGTAACTTCATCGACATATAATTTTAAGGTTCGAAAGAGCGTCTCTAAAAGTAGGTAGGTCGATTGAAAAATTACATTGGCATCACAGGGTTCCTTCACCCGCAAGGACTCATGATAACACCCAGTTAACTTAACGAGCTTATATTCGAATATACTTTAGTATATTTTCGAATATTCGAGAAATAAATGTACATTTCTGTCCGAATAGTGTTTCGGAATCAGAATCTTCAATGTGTAGTAACGGCTCTATTCTTACAAAACCTTCTTTCCATTGCTTAGGTGTATTTATTTTGTTACTGAACACTTAGAGGTGGTGTTTGTGCTTTACTAAATGAAGTCGGATAATTAAAAAAAAAGATTTCTATTTCATGCCTTTTTGTTCATATTTAAACACATTAAAATTTTAAACATTGTAGGTACACTATAAGTTGAAAACTTAAAAAAAATATATCACTAGCAAAGAGAAAAGATTATAAATATTAATTAATACATTACGTAAGGATACTCAATAACACGTTAAATTGTTAGATAATTAACAATACGAAATTTAACAACAACGTGCTTTTATATAATTAAACAAATACATTTATAAAGCAGAATAGCTCAATACATTGATTTAATTCATGCAAAAGTTCATTGACCCACAAAAGAACCCTTTAAATTATTAAGTAAGCATATCATACTTCGAACATTGGGTAAAGTTACCAAAACGTACAAACAACACTAATTAACGAAGTGAGATTACACAAAGTTATTCGGAAATATCATGTAACGTTGTTTTTGACGTGTAAAATCTAATCTCGAAAAGGCTGCACTGGTTATAATGAAACTTTGCATATACGAAGAGGGCGTAGTTAGCAGTGACACAAGACAACTTTTTGTGTGTGCAAAAATCTCACTTCCGAAAAAAATCAAAATTTAGACTTAAAATCTTCACAATTTTTAAAGGATATTTTTTATTAATTAATATTTTTTATTTATGAACGTAGAATTATGAGGAATTCAAGTTAGAAAAAAGTATGATTTATGCCCACTTTAAAATACGAAAGGAATTAAAATCAAGAATTGGGGAAAATTAAAATAAAAAAACCGTTTTTCAACGTTCTTTAACAAAAAAGTTGTAATAACTTTTATTTTAAATTTTAGATATAATATATACTTATAGGAAAACTGTAAAAAAAATAAAAAAATAGGACCCTATACTTAACGCTTGATTTATTTATTAAAGTTACACCATCGGTTCATAACTATAGCTATAAAAAAAATAATTACAACATTAACAGACCAGACTATAAACCTTTACAGTACACAACAATGATAATTTTACTTAATCAAATATTTAAGACTAAACACCACAAATTAAAAAATAAAACAAAAACAATCATCTATAATAATGAAACTGATTTTTTATCTAATCTAAATAATCAAAAATAAACAAAGCAATTATAAGTAATAGACAAAGTACTTAGCAGCAAAACTACAAAATTACCAACAGAGACATCGCAGTCAAACCCCTAAGATTTGATTACATAAGATTTTGATAAAACATTGTAGAGCGATGAAAAATCTCCGAGTGTTAGTTTCAATTAAATTATTAGCTCGTCTGCAAATAACCACATGGAGATTAATGCTGAGTTATCTCAATGGTTAGTACCGATTTAATGTGACATTCAACTTCAAAAATAAAACTATATTTGATATGTCTAATGGCGTACTGTGAGTGTTACATGGTGAATATATTAATATCACGTAAACAAACGCAATTTGAAGCCTTCCCAGTACGATATAAACAAGCAATTATGTAAACGTAGTGCGAAAGGCCTAGTTTATTAGCTCGTTAATAATTTAAACTCGATTTAATAATCGAGAATAAGGGCAGTCCATTAATCAAACGAGGTTTATAACACACTTCTTTAGTGTAATATCTTATGTGACAAAGATTTCCACCGCATGTTCACCGCAAATAAAGTTAACACTTCAAAATTTTGCTCTCAGTTTAATAATAATAATATTGCTACTAATATTATGAATGTGAAAGTTTGTATGTTTGGCATTCAATCACGCAGTAACGTATAGACGTAGTTTTTTACATAGATATGACTTATGCACTGAAAAAACACATAAGCAACTATTTATCTTGAAAACTAATTAATAACTACTCTTTCTGCTAAAACGGCCTAACGGATTTTGATGTTTATTATTAAGTTGTTTTAAGGCTTGGAATAACACACAGGATCAACATTCCAGAAAAGTACGCGATTACTGTGGGATAGCTATTCTTCATGCTAAAATGACTAAACGGATTTTGATGAAATTTAGCATTGAGATTTCTTAGTTACCTATGTTTCAGAATTTTCTAGAACATCTCACAATTTTCTAAAACATCGCGTCCTTTTAGCGGTCCCGATACAACCGTGTAGTACACGCGGGCGAAACCGCGTGTGGATAGCTAGTTACTCTTGTTGCGAATATTATAAGTGAAACTTTGCGAAAAATTCACATAAATTACAATCGCAATATAAATTTAAAAAAAAGCTAATTGCATATATGATAATTAATTAATTAATCATGTGTTATAATACTTCTCCCACATACTTAGGATTCGCGATACTATTGAATGGATATAGTAAACGCATATTTTAAATACGATGACCTGATCGAAAATCGTATAAACTGCTTACCTCTGACACTCGAAGCAATTCGTTTAAAACTAGCTTTTTGTGAAATAGCACGTATTATCGTTATCACGATTTGCATTTTTTCATACATAAATGTTATCGCGTTTTATCTCGTGCAAACCTGTTATAACAACTTTTTTCATGCTTTTCTGCTGTTAAAAATAAAATAATACCACATAAGTTGACTTATAATTTCATTTATTTCAATGTAAAGCAAATCAAAATAAATGAATGGTTTTTGAGCTTCACGCGTTTAAACTAATTAAATATACAAAAGGAATTTTAAATGTGTATTTCGGTTTCAGGATGGCTAACTCAAAATTTGCAGGGTGATTAGGAAAGGATATCCCTAGGGCGGTACGTTTTGTTTTGAAATTCGCATTAATATCGAATTTATGACTCATTATTTTCAAAAACGAAGATTCGACGGAGATTTCAAGAATTTATTCTAAAACAACTAAACAAGATATTAAAAAACAAAAACATACTGCCTTGTGACAGTATTTCTGTTATTACATATATTTTTACTGTAAATATTTATACATAAATACAGCGAAGATTAGACACGGGCCAAACCCTCTTTTTTTGTATAAAAACTCTACCCCTTAATACAAACTTACATTGTGGCCGAATCGCTGAACATGAAAATATGAAATGCTACCAGCCATTCACTAATAGGTAACAACACTATTCGTTTCTGTAAAAATTATTTTATTTTAGTTAATAAAAGAATTATATTTTAATTTTCAGATAAGGCACATTAATACCTTCGTAATGCTTAATTGAGTGACTACGGTCTGTGATTGAAGACTGCAAAATTATCACTTATCGAAAATTTTACTTTTAAAAGACCATGATTTTTCTTGGTCACAGGCTCCCGGCTTATAAAATAAGTATATAGTCACAATCGAACTCGAGCAACTCGAACAAAATCCTATCTGTAATTACTATTTTCGGTAGCTGAAGCCACCATCTTAACTCGGTTTACGTACAATGATACTTCTAACACGTACAGTTAACTATGGCATAGGCACATTGTCCGCCGACGCCAAGCACTCAGATTCTCCCTTGGGCTCCGTACTCCATCTAATAGTAATTCCTATATACTCATTATGTTTATCCCTTAGTGTTCGATAGTGTATTGACCTGTAACATATTGTCATTGTAAAATACTGTCACTTTGGATTTCTCCTTGGTTATTCATACACATATGCCTTCATTATGTTACAGGTGACTAAAATAATTATTAACTCGGAAACTTGTGTCAATAGAGTAATTGATTAATATTTAAAGTATTATAATAATAATAATAACGTACACATGACAACAACGTCTAGGCCCCAAACTAAGAATTAGCTTGTGTTTTGGGTACCAAGCGAAGACACCACATACATATAAAAACCAAGACCCGGTACCAGTATCGATATTCATCATATAAATACTGACCCGACCTAGGATTCGAACCCGTTTAATTAATTAATTAATTAATTAATTTAATTTAAAGTATAATATTTATCAAGAAAATATTAAAATATACTTTATACAACAACAAAATTTATATAAATAAAATATATTAGGTTAAAGAGTATGGAACTTTTAAGCTATTAAAAGTTTACCTCTGCCTTTTTCTTGCAAAACGATATTTAACAATGTTCTGACGGCACAAGCCAGTACACCGTGCAGTATTGCCCACTCTATCTGACAAAATATTTTAAATAGTCATAATTTTTTAATTAATTAATTTAAAATATTTCACTGTTATGATATATTTAGAAAACTCTATGTTCTAAAATAATTTAAAAAAAATTCTCAACTACCTTTTTGGGCACATGATTCACGGATCAAATATAACTCCTTGTTTACATGTATATAGATACGTCATAGATGAAATTAATTTGACAGCAGCTAGATACGTAAACACGCAGTTATGTTTAATCCGTGAATATTATGTCCAATTGATTCAAGATTAGCGAAGACTCACCGAAAGTTACCGAAGCCTAATGACGTTCACATTTCGATAAAACAGTATGTGATAGAGCTGTCCTTGTCTCAGCATTATTGTTTCGTATTTCGTCAGCTTAGAACTTGGATATTCTTCAGTTTTGGTGACAACAACTCTATGCCCCAGTAATTATTAATCTGAATCTGTAGTACTTATTACCGCAAGCATGCGTCCTTTTTTTTAGGTCGTGGTTTTGATTGAAAAATAACAAACATTTGTGCAGAAACAAAAAAAAATCATTTTTACTTTTTGCCTTCTTATTTTTTTATAAACATATTCGCCATAATAAAACAAACTCTGTAAAAATTTCAATTGGCTAGTATAACAATTTATAAAATTCAATATTCTAAAAGTAAGACAGACAGACAGACGGCTTTTAGTAATAGGGTCCCGTTGGCACTTTTTGGGTACACTGATACCCTAAAAATGTACAAACAAACAAAAGAAAAGAAAATTGTCTATTTTAGTTGAAGTGCTCACAAGGAATTCCCCAATAATTACACCCGTGTTCTTCCTTCTGCGTAAACATTTCTTGAGAAATATAAGAAAATTTAATCCTTATAAAGGAAAACTAAATTAATGAAAACAATAAAATGAGCGTATTTTTTCCAAAGTTTAACAAACGTAACTTTTCCTTATTACTAACTTTTGCATAAATAAGTAGGCAATTGTGTTTCTGCGAATTCCGATGTGAATAACCTTTTTATTACAACACCTGTGTATATGTTATCTTCAAGCAGTTAAAAGACTTCTTGGATTCGTTAAACACCACTATACGACTGTTTTTTAACAATAGTTTTTAAACTATTGTTATCAACACTGACCCGCATGTCTCATAACCAATAAAAACGAATAGATTAGGAATACTTGTGGTTAACAAAGCTGTCAACTGTTTGTGGATATAATAAAATAGATTACTTTGGACCAGAGAAATAACAATTGTTTAAAAATAATTTTGAGTCAACAGTGTTGTCAACTGTTTGTGAATGTAACAAAATAGATTGGTTTGCACCAGAGAAATAAGAATTGATTAAAAACACTTTGAGTCAACAATGTTGTTAACAAAAGAGAGGTTTGGGCTACAGAAATAAAATCAGTTTAGAAATGCTTGTAGTCAACAAGAGTGTCAACTGTTTGTGAAGGGAAAATCCCTATTTTAGTCCGCAGAAATAGGATTAGTTAAGTAATCTATACAGGCGTGGCATGTATGCTCTTAAATACAACGACGTGCCTGTCATTATCTTGTGTCAAACAAATTAAGAGAAGTGTGTAGTGGCAAATTTCTATACAACCAGCGTTAACGTTTGCACCCTCTTTCATCATCATCATCAGCCCGTGTCTCTCCACTGCAGGATATAGGCCTCTCCCAAGGCTCGCCACCACACACTGACCTCCGCCTTTCGCATCCAACTACCCTCGGTATGGTGTTTCAAGTCATCTGTCCACCTGGCCGGGGGGCGTCCAACGCTTCGCTTTCAGGTACGTGGCCTCCATTCGAGAACTCATCTACCCCATCGGTTATCAGTTCCACGGCAAATGTGACCGGCCCATTGCCACTTCAATTGGCCACATTGCAAATTTAACATTTAAATTTAATTACTTTCATGTTAAATATGTAGTGAAAAAAGAAACAATTTCGAAAAAAAAACACGTGGATTTAAGTTTTTTTTTATGATGTATCAAAATATTTAAAAAAGTATAAGCCCAGTTTTTGTTGATCTGAATACCATATAATTATTTTGCGCCAATCGGTTAAGGTTTGATGAGGTGCAACCGTTAAAGCCCTTTTATTCAACTGTTTTTGGGTACCTGAATTATTAAGTAAAAAATAATATATATTATAATTAATTATATATTATAATTATATTTTAAAAGTATATTATATACTCATTTCAAAATACTTTTAAAGCGGGATAGTATCCCGTACGAGTACATCCAAAAATATTTATGTCTTTGTTATATTAGTACAAGTATTAAACTTGTATAATAGTAACATTTATATATATTTTTTTTATTTAAATAAATATAAACACGAACGATATTAATATTTATAATACATCGTTACACTATCACAAGAGGTGGCCGGTCATTCACCCGCGCGAACTCGTTCCACTTCGTAATAACTTTCAATCTCATTCGGACCTCGATTACAAAGTTGCTTCTTTGTTTGTTTGCAAGAAGAGCATACTGAGAAATTAAATTTATTTGTTTTGTAAACATAAATTTATTTGTTGTAATTGTTTAGCTGATTTTATTATGCGGGCTATAAATTTTTATAACTAATCAATTCGTGTCGCTTTTTATGTAAGACATTTTAGCGTGAAAAAGTTTTCTCTCAATTAAATATTATTATTACTAGTTAATCGATACGACAAAATCATCGCGATAGAAAATAGAATTTTTGGACCGATTTTCAGTACGCCAATTTGTTGAATCAAGTATGTTAGTGGGACATTATAATACAACGCAGTTAACATCTTGATTTATAATATAATTTTAATAATAGCTTTATTAGTCACATAATAGTAACGACATCTCTTTTTTCATAAACGGTTAATACTTGACTTAAATAATCATTAAATATTAATTAATTAAAACAATTATGTTCCGTGTTTTATATTTATACTGTTACAAAATATTTTAAAAAAATGTGATAGATAAATGTTAGTATAACAAAAATACCGATGATTAATAACAATAATAATAATAACGTATACATAACAACAACTTCTAGGCCCCAAACTAGCACTAGCTTGTGTTTTGAGTACCAAGCGAAGACACCACATACATATAACAACCAAGACTCGGTACCAGTATCAACGTTTATCATATAAATACTGAACCGACTTGGGATTCGAACCCGAGATCTCCAGCTGCGTATTCAGGGTCGCTACCCACTAGGCTGCGTCGTCAATAGTTTTCCCTGCGCCCATAACACATTTATCATTTTTAGGGTATGTACAGGAGCTGAAAAAACGGAACTGTTTATAGTTTCCGTCCGTCTGTCACCATAGATATAGATCACTACGTATAGAACGGTTGTGACCATGGCTAGGTATGATCCGAATTTTATTAAGAGAAAAACAAAGAAAAGGTAAAAAGAACTATGGAGTATATGACGATTCGTCGCAATAATTAGAGGATCACGTGCAACAATGCTTATGCCGCATCCGTTTCATTTCAGTCATACGCACGTAGTTTCTAGATTTACAGACTTAGGTGAATAAAATTTTGTTTGTACAACGCAAAGCAAAATGAATTACCTACTTCATATTAGACAAGCAGAGTTGATGTGTTATTTAATCGTCAAAAATTTCGTTTTAAGTATTTTAAATTTATCTGAACCTGTGTGCGGATGAAGATTTTTTCTGCTTATCATTGAAGAGCTCTTTCAAAATCAAATAGTTTCTATAGATCACTTTTTCTTTTAGCCCCCCGTTTCTCAAATATTTAGCTCTAAAGTGGTTTTCTCTTGTCCTATGGCATTTCTAATCGAAAGCAAATACCTGTAAAAAACTTATGGGTGGATATTGATTACGATATTCAATCAATATCCAATATATATCAAGTTTCAAAAACATCAATACATTAAACATCAATCAATTCGTTTCGGAATAATCGAGAAAATGTGTGTTACGCGACTATATGCATATTATTACTGTAACCAACTATTGGTTACTAGGCGTGTAGGCCCTATTTGGCAATGTCACAGAAATTTGACACGTAACGGATTAATTACATTTAAATTGTGAAAAAAGCCGTTAAGTGCCACTTACAGGCGATTTTCACTAATAAAATGGAAAAAAGTCGTTAAACGGACCTCTATGGGCACATTTATAGATCTCGTCTAGATTTAAATATGATAACTTCGGTTAATTATGTTCACAAATGATATATTTTAAATATAGCATATTAACTCCGCGGAACTCAAACGCATGGTGCACACGCACTAGACCAGTTTTGTTTGTTTATTCGTTTGTTCGAAAGTTTATATACTTTCATAATCATATCCTTTATGACTCTAGAATCATTGAATCAGTTTTGACGGAACTTTTAAAAATATGAAATCATAATTAAATATCTATGGTCTACGTGTAATCAGGCTGCTATTTTCAGGATCAGCGCAGTAAATAAATGGAATATGTTAAAGTCATGCAGGCGAAGACGAACGCAATATATACAACATTGGATTTTTCCAAAACGGCGCCAAACTGTTGAAATAGAATCCGTTCATTCTGGTCTCGAAATTGTCACATTGTATTCTTCCTCAAAACAACTGTCATAATGCTGATGAACGCGCTTTTTTAAATAGGTTAAAGTGCATGGTACAATAAGATATTTGACTAATATTAAATTATATTATATTTATCAAGAACATATAAAAACAGACTATAGATGATAACAACAAATTCAGTGAGTGTGGTGTTCACTTGTAATGAGTTTACATAAAATTTCAGTTCATAGTCTCTAAGGATGTATAAGGAAGGAAGGAAGTGTACAATTTTAATATGTAAACTATTGGTGCTCCTATTTGAAATAAATAAATAAACATTTGTATACAAAATAATATGCGATCAAAGAATGTGAAAATTATAATTTATTAAAATTTTATCTATGTCTCATTCTTGTAAAACTGATAAATGTAACATCACCTATTTTAATGACCTGACGTCACAGGCAAGTCCCTACACTTTGCGGTATTGCTCTCTTTGTCTAACAGGACATTTTCGACATTCATAAATTTGTTAATAATTATTTATTTTGTAAAATTATTTCACTGTAATGAAATATTTAGAAAACTCTTTTATATAAAATAGTAATAAAAAAATATATTCAACTACCTTATTAGCACCTGCTTCTTGCCCCTTCAAAATATACTTTCCAAGGAGCTTTAAATCGTTAATTCGTTTTTCTTTTTATTTTGTACTATTTGCGTATATTTTGAATTTATTTATTCTTTTATCTGATTTCTGCGTTAAACTTTTTATTTATAAATATTTAGATAACGGAGCTGGTTTTACAAAACCTCGTGTTATTTCAAAGTCATCTGTATCTAAAATAATTGATGTGACTATTTATTTTTCTAGATAAATAGTAAAATAATAATAAATATATGATAACACGGAATTCATAAAAACATGGATATAGTTGATTCCACATAGTGTCTCAAAAACTATGTGTACTGGTCGCGTGTTGGTACGCACAGGTGAAAGTCGCATGGCCGAAGGCGAACGGGTGCTGGCCGACTCGACTGATCACGACATGCCACATTGTAGCATCGACATTATCTTAACTACGGTCTGAAACGACTTAATCCAATTTTAGAAATATTTAATTTTATTCAGTTGTGTCAGTGGCTGAAAGCCTACGATTTAATTGCAGTGGCGGAAAAAATAAATAAATTACATGCGTATGCGAGACATTGTAAAGAGTTTCAATATTTTTCTGTCCTTAGGAGTAGAATTTTTTTTAACATAAATGGGATGAACTTGGAGGTACACCCTATCCAATAAAAAAAGCATCGTCCAAGTCTGACTATATCGTAAAAAGTTATGCCTGAACACATATATATTATATTACACTTCAAACTTTATTTTCCTTATATGATACTCCTACATTTATATAATTTCAATACAATTAGTTTATTAGTTCCATTGACATTTCAATTGATTACATATAACTTGTATTGATAACAATAGTAACATGTCGTCAATTAGCTTGATGGCTATAGATGCTTCTACTTCTATGGCAAAGGAGTAGCGGAATTACTACTATCTTGGTATTCTACTCAGTACTGAATCATAATGCAATTCGGACACAAACAAGGCAATCACATCAGACATATACTGGCAACACAATTAAATTGTAATCATATTGTGATTCATTAATTTCTACTTTGACCGACATAAAAAAAGAGGTACTCAATTAGATTATTATTATTATTTTTTTAGTTTCGCTGATATCGTCGCGTATTTGAACGGATTTCATTGATTCTCTTTTTTATTGAATAGGCTATATCTCGAGGTTAGCGACGTGCGGTTGAGGGTAACTGCTCAAAGGAGTAGCAGCTATCTTGTGTTTTAGCTCATATGATTGGTTTTGAAGAGGAGTTCCATCTGCATTTTGACTGTGACCGAAGAGGCCGCGACCACGAACGCAGCGGAAACGACGCGGTAGAGTAAGAAAGATTGTATGCATTTGTATGGAGCCGTCAATTCTTTCCGGGTCTGGCCAAGCTGGATCCAACTGGATCCGGCCAAGCACCCAACCCCCAAATCATGTATTTCTTTTCAATTTTTTTAAACTATCGTCTTTTTCATCACTGGTTATACTTCAAAACTTAGACTATTTTATTAAAAATAACGATTTTTACCCTTTATAGAAAAGAGCATTAAATATTATTTTTAAACTTTTATTAAATGATTACTTAAACTGTACTTAAACTACTTAGACTGTATTTAAAAACAAAGTTTTAAGGTCGGTTTCTATTTAGTTTTTTTTTTTTGTAAAAATTTACTTTTTCTATAAAAGAGTAGTTTTATAACCTTGTGTAGGTACTATGCTGTCATTATAGATGCTACGTTGATCATAATTAAGCTTCACTGAATGCTTCCGCGAAACTAGCCATTTTAATTACAATTTAAAAGGTAATTTAAAGAGTAATTTAAAAAGTAATTAAAATATTAAGAATACGCGACTTTTTGAATGTAGAATAAAGTTCATTTCATTTGTTATTCATATTTTGGTTCCATATTAAAACTTGCATGTTTACATCGCGATGGATTTAACTTGTTAAGTTTTCGTAGTGTGATTTTCTACGAGTACAATTTTAACTGTGATTTGAATTTCGCTCGGCTTCAAACTGCTTTTGGTAACAAAGCACTGGGCAAGAAGGACAACTCATAGCTTTGAAGAGTTCAAGTGCTGTCGTGTCAATTAAAAATGACGGATTTCGTGAAGGTCGCACAACCACCACTGCCAACGACAAAAACACCGTTGCAATGCGCCATATGATCTGAAAAGACTGACTGACATGTTACGCACCATGCGATTCGGGATCTTTAGTTTATAAGCTGTGAGCGCACACGCACAGTAGACCTCGTACAAATTATCTAAAAGTCAAAAAACGAACCACGGCACCCGGTCATGCTTTCCAGATTCAACGAAGGCCGTTTTTGATGTGGAACGTAGTAACAAAACATAATTTTACAGTCACGGTTCGAAACGAAGTAGCCATCAATTGTAATAATAATATATGGGTCATCCCACACAGCGCCATCTAGTCCCAAAGTAAGCATGTTATGCTTGTATTATGGGGTACTAGACGTCTGATATACATACTTAATTTTTTTTTTAATAATACAGATATAGATACTTTTACACCCAGACACAGAACAAATAGACATGTTCACGTACATAAATATTTGTCCCGGGCAGGAATCGAACCCACGACCCTTGGCTCCGCAATTACGGTCTCTAACCACTCGGCCAACCGGTCAGTCAATGAAATTATAATAGAAACATACCTACGTAATAATTACCAAAACTACAAAACCTTATTGTAAAAATAAAAACCCACCTGTGTGCAATACAACCAACATAACAACGCAAACCGGTCAAGTCCAATCGCTTGAGTTCATTCGACGCACCGTCATCACTTTACCCACACTTCAGCTTAAAACGAGTTATTCAAATAATTTCTGAACTTAGAAAGGAAATGGACTTTTAATGATCAGGTTAGAAAATCGTATACTTGAAAACGATTAGATAGACCATACGTCATTATCATTGTTTTAAACGAATAAATTATATATGACATGTAATTTCAAAATCTGTATTTTCTTTTCCAGTGCAAATTTTACATGTGGGTCACGCAAAATTCTACTTTACAGCGAATATTTCAAAGCATCAACTTGTGTGTATGGTCTACAGTGTCAACACTACAAAATGGATGAATAGTTTTTAATTTATTGATTATGTATATAAATATATATTTATGAAACTATATTTTTTTATTTTATTTATTTATATTTTTTAAGGAACTAAAGTTGTCGACATAGCCGAAACGATCAGCAGGCTGAAGTGGCAATGGGCCGGTCACATTTCCCGTAGAACGGATAACCGAGGGGGTAGACGAGTTCTCGAATGGAGACCACGTACCGGAAAGCGAAGCGTTGGACGCCCCCCGGCCAGGTGGACAGATGACCTGAAGCACCTTACCGGGGGTAGTTGGATGCGAAAGGCGGAGGACCGTGTGTGGTGGCGAGTCTTGGGAGAGGCCTATATCCTGCAGTGGAGAGACACGGGCTGATGATGATGATGATATTTTTTTGCTAATTTCATTACTGTTTGGTGGGTCAATTTGTAACGAATGTCGTAATTATTTTAAAAGACGGGTTCTATTTTTGTGCACGACTGTACACTAGCAATCTATTGAGAGGAGTGCAAGAATGAAAATGTCACACTACAAATCACGTCACACACAAAAATAAAAAAATAACATAATTTCGGAATTCCATCGACTGAGTGAAATCTTGTGGATGGATTAATTAAAATAGCTTTGACAACAATAAAATGTGATATAAGGGTAAATGGAGTCTTTAGATGTAGAAGGTTTCAGAAGACATTGCTATGAAATCTCTATCTATGCATTAAGGAATATTACCCTCTGCTCGACGGCCTAAATCAGAATTTTGGTGGGAAACAATAATATTGTTTTCATTGTAGCCTCGAAAGAAAATTAAATAAAAAATTAGCTTTAAATTTTTTGATGTTCGCCAACAACGGTCTGATTGGTCAAAGTACTATTAACATAACATTTCCATTGCTTTAACCTCTGCCGTTATTTCAAGCCTTCCCCTAAAAGCGCCATACAAACATTGTTTGTGTCAATCCATTTTGCAAAATCTATCGAAATTTACTTTAGATCTACATTTCGTTGTTCAGAACGAAATTTACGTTATAGTTTTTCTCTAGCACAATATTGAAAACGATGATGGAAGATCGATTAGTATCGATTAAATTAAAAAATCTAACGAAATCAAATATTTTTGTTTGGTAATTATGTAACACAATATTGGAATATGTCACAAGAGTGAATTTGCAACTTTGTAGCAAAAAAAATGCTGATGCCTCTCAGAAGAATGCGCAAGAAATAGAGCAGCGCCCTTTTTTGACACTGAGGATT
Organism: Luffia ferchaultella; assembly: GCA_949709985.1. Classification (NCBI taxonomy): domain Eukaryota; kingdom Metazoa; phylum Arthropoda; class Insecta; order Lepidoptera; family Psychidae; genus Luffia; species Luffia ferchaultella. The sequence continues at coordinate 3,775,829 of OX453249.1, read as the reverse complement.
CAAGTAACCTTCCTCTGGTCACATAAACTCTGAACTCTCTAACATAATTAAGACCTCAGAAGGCAATGTCAGAAGGTCGAATGCATGGTCTTTCTCGACCAATGTATCATATCGAATACAATCGAAAGCCTTGGGTAGGTGACAGAAGACACCTGTAGTGTCTTCTGAGGTCTCTCAGGATTCAAAGATGTGCTGAATCAATTCAACACCGGCATCAGTTGTTAAACGGCCCCGGGTAAAATGAAACTGTTTGTGATGCAAAAAATATATATTATATATACAATAACGTAACGTAACATGCAATGACAACAACGTATAGGCCCCAAACTAAGCATTAGCTTGTGTTTTATGTATCAAACGAAAACACCACATACATATAACGACCAAGATCCGGTACCAGTATCGATATTCATCATATAAATACTAAATAATGAATTTTTATTTAAACTTATTAGTTTATCAAGTTTAAATCTACATCGTTGCGATTAATTTTGTCTGTATATCGTATTTATTCGATTGATACGTATCGGCGCAGCCTGTAAAGGCCCGCACGAAACAGATTAGTTCTGTCGAATTATATTCGAGCAATGATTACATAAAGATCTATGTCCTAATATTGTGGTTAAATGATCACGATACCTGAGTTTGCTCTAGAAAATAATGACGTGTGCTATTATTAAGTTCTGATTAACAAAACATTTTTATAATTATAAAAGTACCTTATGATTTGACCATAACTTTAATACCGCTAAAATTGTATAACCATCGAAGCAGCAGCTAAATAAGTGGGATTAAATGTAGCATTTGGTCTGATATGATATTAACAACTATTCTATGACTAGAGATGGAACACGAATAGGTTTGGAAGCAAAAGCAATATCAGCAATGAATTTTCAACTAAGTGTTTTGCTTAGCGCCAAAAAACGACAGATATTTTCTATTTTTTAAATTAGATTAATCACCATCATTAGTTAAATCATATTTAAAACATAAAACATGTGTCTTGTAATATAAACCGATAATTTACGATTTCTACACTAAATCGAATCGAATTATTCGGATAAGTGATTTCAGTATGGTATCGAAAGTTATTTACTTGTTATACGTAGTACTATCGAACGCACGTGTACTAACTGTAGTGGTATTGCACTGAATAAGCAAAAATGGCGGAGGTTCAAGATCCTGAAAAACAAATTACAAAGTTTCTTGTAAAAGCAATAGGGCATAGGTGGACATTAGTGGACAACAATCCACATAGGGAAAGAAAAAGGTTTTGTAGAGAATGTTCTAGTTGTGTTCAAATCAAACAGAAAAACTGGTGAGTACCATAATGAAATATGTGATATTAATTACAAAAAGTCAACTCTCAGAAAATTACTACCGAATCAGCCTAAACGCACACTTACCGTTATGGACAATGCACCATATCACATCATTTTCAGTACAAAGCTAGTAGTATACAAAGAATTCACTTCTAGACTATGGTTCTTTTTAAATTATTTACATTGTTTTAAGTGAGGTATGTTGTAACACAACTATACCTAACTGACTGACAGTAGTATAACTTCTAAAAAAATCAGCATTTAGAAAATCGTGACGATTTTTAATCACCAAACTCTCCGTTTAATTATTTTGAATTATAATTTAAGTTATTTTAACACTTAATTTTTACTCTTTTTATCACTAAAAATTTTACTAATACTTTAGGGGGCACCAGTGGGGTAGGTACCATTGATCTCTGCCCTTTCAGATGACGTTTTTTTTTTACACATTGCTGAGAAAGTTGTGTTGTTAAACATTTTTAAATTTAAAAATATGTATTGTTGGCGTATTATTGTCATAAGTTAAGCTAGTCAATTGATATCAGTTGATAGCCGTCTTAGATTTGACATACATAGACATAATAGACGTAAACTGAGATACCGCGACATGATCACAAAAATGTGGGGAAAAGTGCGCCATTTAAAGTTTTAACATGACGTTGCAGTCAAATAGAAGAAAGAACTTAACTTGCGTAGATTTTTTTTAAATAATGTCTAAAAAAAGTATTTGTTGGAGCCATGGCATATGGGAAACAAATAGTATGTATTTATTAAATTGGAGTACACGTTTAGAATTCTATAGGTAATTTACAGTGTAGTTACTGTCTAGACCGACTGAAACCAACTAACGACGTCTAGGGATCCAATTAGCCTCGAAATTGCTGAATCTTGGGCCTATTTTCAGTTTACGATTAAACGAGACAGTTAAAGTCAAAATTAGATATCTATTTAATTTAAATAAAAAAAATGTTATCAATTTTAATGAATAAGAGAGTAATTCGATATCTGATAATAGGAACTATGTATCGATACCAAACAAACTGCACAATTTAAGTTGTCGATTTAGGAAAAAAATATTGTATAGTATTAAAATTTGTTCATTTTTTTTTCAATATTACAGGAGCGTCGATAAATAACCATATCAAAATCATGTGCAAATAGAAAGAATGGATATTTTAAATTAATACAAAGTCAACTTTTCTTGTAAAAGCTTTGACATATTTTTATTCGTACATGGAGCCGCGTCACCGTAGTCGTATATAATCCGCTCATGTTTGTAACCAATCGGCACATAACTCCATCTAACAGTCTTTATTATAGGCTTTTATGTGAATGTTTGAGCCATAGTTAGCTGTGTGAAAAACGATTTATACGTAGTGATGTATATCTATGTGTAAAAGTCTCTCCTCTGAAAAAATAACTTTAAAGCTCCTGAATTTGACTTATGTGAAATCTGTGTATATAAAATCAATTAATACATTTTGTTCTTCGTAGTTGTAATTGATAAAACATGAATATTATTAACTTTTTATTGTTTGCACTGCATGTTTACTGGTGTTTCACGTTTTTAAGTTTCTTTCCTTATACAGGTGACAATGGAATACATTTTACTTATAACTTAACTCTAACTTTATTATTCTAAGTTCTAAACGGTTAGATCATTTCAATTGCAAATTGACATAACAATATAGTTAAGACCCGTACATATTTCAGATTATTATTATTTAATTAATTTCAGAATTACGGTAAGAATATTCCACGAGACAATAAAGATTTCTTCTCCCTTTTTCGTATATATTGTCCAATTTATAAAGTAAAATTTAATAGAATTTCTTTAATGCAAAGAAAAACATTTTCCATTTCTTACTTTTTCAAAAAATATATAGAACGTATTTGGTCTACATCATTAGTAATATAAATTATTTGATTATGGTTACAAAAAAATTTGAAATTCAGACATTAGTTAAAATAGTCAACAATAAAAACTAAAACGTTTACTTTCACATCGACGTGCAAGCTAAGTAAAACCTATTAATGTAAAACTTACTAATCACTTTTTAAAATTAGTGTGAATCCTCTATATATTAAAAAAAAAAAACATATAAATGAGTAAAAACTTTAGAATAGGTCCCACACAAATACAGTTAAATAATTATGTTCACTTGAACGTTTACTGTCAGAATGGTGTAAGAAACTTTGTTCATACTATTTCTAGAGGCTAAATAAATATCTATGTTTAAATATCTGTGTTTAGAAGCGTCTGCCATTCTATAAATGAGTATGTCGAGCGTGGAAACTTTATTAAATAGTTAATTTGAGACGATTTACTGGATGTTAAAAAACATAATAGGTAAAATGTTCGCTTTTAGAACTAAATTTACGTTATTTGTGATCTATATAAATGAACTATGTAATAAAATATGAATTAGTGAGATAAGTACTTATTTAGGTAAACGTGTAACGTCCCACACAGATTACTTTTTAGCAGTTAATGAATTAATTTAAATACTGGTTGTTTGATAGTTCAGCAGTAAAGCCCCGGAAAGCTCTAAATTGTGTTGAAAGCTTCTGTAAGAAATATTTTTTATATATTCTAAATAAAAGCCTGGGCTCTAGCTAGAAATTTTGTTTTTTCATTACGCAATGTTCCTAAAAATCACACCAGTTGTTTATAAATTAAAACACTGTTACGCCTACCTTTTTTCCAAAAACGCAATCTTTACTGAGTAATATTATTATGAAGACGTGAGTTTCTTTGTTTGTCATAGTCGATGGGACGATGAATAATTTAGCTTCTGTTAGCCTATGCGAAGTTGCCTATAATGTACAAAATAGACAAAACTAGTCAATACAATACTATGCAGTTCGAGACAAAAAATTTAAATTAAAACATGGTCTACGGGTGAATAAATCCTTCCGTTTCATAACCGATTTACAATTTTTTTTAAATTTTTTCATATCTAGATGATATTACCTATGTTACTATTATTTATATTTTTTTAAATTTCCGTCTAGAATGCTACAGGGTTTACTTTTTTTTCGAATAAAAAACTTGTATATTACTCGATTTTAACCTATTTTATGTTTAGCCTCATATTTAAAAATCAAAACTTATAACAAAGATCCGAGCGATGTTCATTTAAAAAAAAATGTGAATTTATATGCGCTATTGAAAAAGAGATTAACAGAGAAAATTTTAGAAGAGGTAGTCTTGATGCGGACACGATAAAATGTAGTTATAGATTTACGTACGTAAATATTTAGTTATAAAATTTTATAGTTCTGGTTTTTTATTGTGAAATAATAAATATTTGTCATTCATCAAAAAGAACTTGACATTATCTAAAATTTGAATTTATTGTTGACATTTTATGTGTTTGGCATTGAAGTATGTTCAGGTATCAATTAATTAACTCCTATATTGCTTTTATATAGCAATCCACAGAGTGGAAATCTGAGGATCAGGTTTATTGATAAATATAGTCTGGCCAACGAATCGTGAACCCGATTGACTGTGTTTTGTCCTAACAATTGATTGGTTGTTTAGTTTTAAAATTATATTGTATTTATTTATTGTAATAATTTGTTAATATTTTATTTCATTGTACTATTTCGTTTAAATATCTAGTAATGTGTAAATAACGCGTAAAAATTTAAATTTGACTATGGGGTTAGCACCCGACAATAAATTATTATTATATGTTTCAGTAGTACTATTACATAAAAAAGAGACAAAATTCATTCAAATAGAGACATGTTTCATTGGCTAAACTCTTACGAAAGCCTTGTTCAAAATGATGTATAAATTAGTTTAAATTATTAGGAATCGGAAGGCAGTAGATGTTTGTAATGAAACAACTATAATGATAAACGGAAAAGTTAGTTTTGTATTAATAAATGTAGTCTATTCAATCTAAAAACAAATCAATTTAATAATTACTTCTAAATGTGATGTTCGTATGCTCTGAGAAGAATTTAGTGAGTAAGTACGAAGGAATATGATAAACGATGCTGTACTAAAACCAGAACATGATAAATACAAATAATATTTGAAACGTGTTAAAATATTAAAATGTATTAAAATAAATAAATCATAAGCTATCCACAAGAACAAAACATTAGATATTCAAAAAACTTGATCACATTTTAATCTCTAATTCCAATCCAGGTCAGGAAGTGCTAGAATATCATGGCCATCTTGAACCTGATTGTTTTTATTCAATCATAATATGACCAGTGTAATGCTACCATGATAATGCTACAGCAAATGATACTATAGGTACATGTGTGTGCATATCGGAAATATGTATTCGGAAAAAATATTATTATATCATGGCCGTCGAGAGAATGCGTTTCTGACACGTGAAATTTATTGCTATAACATTATATTTGTTGTGAGTTGAATTAATGATATAATTTTTAATTTACTTTTGTGTCATTCTTGCTTGTAAATGATAATAATATTTGAAAATGGGAATTGTCCGACGGTACAAATTCACATCAACCATCCGATTACGCCCTGTCAGGAACGCATTCTCTAGACTGCCATGATATAATGATTCGTATCTATGTTACATGTTTTCATGGTTTTTAGGGATCCGTGGCCAAATGCCAAAAATTAAAACTTTATAATTTCGTCCTGACTATTTGTCTATCTGCCCGTTTATCTGTCACCGCCATTTCAATCGGAAACTATTGGCACAATATAACTGAAGTTTGGAATATTGGTGTAATCCACGAACTGTTTTGCAATGGTGTAGAGAAATTAAGAAAAAAAATGTCTTATATTGGCCGCCATGCACGTAACTGAAAGACGAAAAAAAAATGCAGAGCATATTATCGTGCGGAGTATCTGTGCCGGACGAACAGACAGACACCAAAATGAAGGGTACCTTTATTTTGATGTACGGAACCCTAAAAACTGTAAAAAATGTTTTTAATTTAAGATAAATAATATCGAATGGGAAAACAAACAATGCGAAGGCATAATAAAATAAGCGATAACATAAAACTTGATGAACGAACAAACCTATCGACAGACGCAATAGTTAAATTTTGCATAAATTGTATTATATTATCTATGTTACTAAATATAAATAAGTACAAAATAAAATAGATAATTTATACTACAATTTTCTTTTCATTTGTCTGGAGTCAAAATTGTGAACTCAGCACTCTACGTCGAATTATAATAACTTTATCATTACACTGTGGCATGGTTTAATAGATAACAATAATAAATTGTTAAATAGACGCTATTACAATCGTTAAATAACATCGGAGGTTAGCCTTGACAAAAACAGTCATGCGACCGATTTGCAACCAACTTCCGCTAAGAATTCCAATGCAGCGAACACGCGGTCTTATAAACAAATATTACAAAAAAAAATAAAACTAATATAATTAGTTATATTTGGAAATAAACGATCGATTATTTATTTAATTTAGAAAATTTATGTCCATCACAAAAATGCCGATTAAAGTAAAAAATTAATAGCGACTTCCACATGTGTTTGTCGATGGCCGCTGAGACCAGTAAATATTATTTTAAAAATTCGACCGTATACAGTTGTCTTAAACCACCAATAATAAATAAGTCAATTCACACTGCGTCAAACGACAGATTAGTGACTCCTATGGATGACAGTATTTCTAACACATATTAGGTATCTGTAGTTCGACACTCCTTTTCCATATAAACTATACCTATGCCGTACTCCTCCGTACCGGCAGTATGCTTTGAAAGGAACCTAAAGTTTTCCTCTCACGTATTAATATATAGTTTATCAAATCAAGCGGTTTGATTCTCTGTTAAAGTAACAGATTATTCAAAAACGCAAATAATCAGTTTTGTTTTCTCAAAAATAGAGCTCATGACCCCTTCGAACACTCTTTGCTATTTCTCATAGTTTAAAACTCTAAACTATGAGAAATAGCGAATTTGGCCATACAGTCCCATCTCAAAAACCCTGTATAGATTTTAGCTTTCTGCAGTCCTACTCCATATAAATTTTAACTATGCCAAATCTCACACTCCTCCGAGCGCTTATTATATGTTTAAAAAGGAGTTGAAGGTTTGTATCCGCGTATTTATATACATGTACCTATAGATAAGATGGTATGGAAAAAGCTATGGTCAGAACAGATGACAAAACTCTCTTTGAGGGAAGAAAATGGTTCATTCGTAAATAATTATTTTCAAGGTTTTATTTTTTTACTACTGTATGGCATTTTTTATACAGCATTTCTTTCTTATTTTCCTAAACGGAGTAAAAGAGCACATTTAACGATAGGAGGGCTTTACAAATCAATCGTATTTGTCGTTAGACGCAATACATTAGAAAAGCAGCCTTGGCCGATGGTGTAATATTTTTTTTTATTTATTTAATAAATTCACAAAATAGACTACAATCAATACAGCACCATGATAACATATCAACACGTAGCTTTGCGATTGATGTCCGATTCCAATTTTGTTGCACCCGAAACGGTCAAGCCTATATTGAACGATTGATGAGTGTCGATAAAAGAAATACATTTTATATTTTTAGGTGTGTAACATTCAATTTAATCAAATTCGAAAACCGAGACAAACAGATGACGAAAATCGACGAGCCATCGACTTGTCATATACCTGAGGGCCAAGTGTGAGTTTTTTACTATTAACTATGTAGTTTGCGTTTTTTATAATTTGTATGGAAACTCGTACAGCACATCTAGCGGTCGTTTTAGGTAACTACGAGTTTCCATACAAATTACGGAAAACGCAAACTACACAGTTAATAGTAAAAGAACTCGCACTTGGCCCTCTGGTGTTGTTGAACGTAATCCAAACTCATAGAGCATGTATACCAAACGTACCGAACTGACTAAAATGTTTAAAAAAACGATTTAAAAAAAAATTAAATTAGTTTTTTTTCATAATCCTCAGTTTGCGCTATTTGTTTATTGGAAATTTTTTTGATTAGTTCGGTAAGCTGTTCACGCTCTATAAGTTTGGACTACGTTCAGCTACTACCGCAAACTAATAGATACCGAGAAAAACATGTTTTAAGTTGAACTATGTTCAGCCAAACACCCCGTGCATACTATACCAAGTCTTCGGCTGAACGTAGTTCAACTTTAAACATATTTTTCTCGGTAACCGTTAGATTGCGCCGTCTGCTCACTTGAATTTTTTATTTAGTTCAGTAAGGTCTACATGTTCTTGGTTGTACCACGTTCAGCCGAATACCCAGTATTAATGAATTGATGTTGCGTGTAATACGGAATATGTAGACATCGAAGCCAGATAGAAACTCTGCGTAAAAACAACTTAAAAATTTCCTCCGTCCTTCAGACGTTCGCACGTTCGGTGCGGTTTGTATACCAAACGTTTAATGTAATTGAACTAAACCACGATAACGTATTTCCGTAGAGGCTATGTAAGTGTTTTCAATTAATTATAAGGAAGACATTAGTCACGCGTTGTAACATACCATTTTCATAGAATATTTTATAACTAATTCAATTATAATATTAATTTTTATAACTAAATTTCCAGAGTAAATACTGTTAAAAAAACCTGTCAAATGCTAATCAGACTCGCACACAAAGGGTTTCATACCACTGTACAATGTAAAAAAAAACGCGTTTATTGCATATGGAACCCCTTTAATTTGTTATTAATTTTCTAAGCATTAATATAAATTTAATATAATAACATTTGTAAGCATTTAATAGCTAGATTTTGGACAAGAATGTTTGCAGTTTTCAAAATGGAAGATTTTGTGAGGATACTGTATGGCGATTGGACATCCAGGTACAAAGATCACTTAGCACCACTTAGCACACGAAATCCTATTTGGACGTCGATACAATATAATATGCCATGTTTTTCTCCCGAGTAACTTTAAAATAATTCGTTATAAATCGTATATGTAGATAGGTAACGAATATTTATAATTTACAAAGACTAATAAATTACTAATAGGACGCCTGAATAAACTTTAAGCTCTAACGTACTACGTAAACTGACAGTACATGAAATATGTCACACAAACAAATTATTTGCTAAACCGGCTTTGATCTACCGAGATATCGAACTGTTGCTAATTTGGAAATGACTAGAATATGTCTTTCATCGGTATTTGTGTATAAAATTAGATATTGTATTACAATAGGGTATTTGATACTAAAATTATAGTATCAAACCCCTAAAAAAGACACCCTAACTGTAGACCCGAAGGATGCGGGTTCGATTCCTGCCCGGGACAAATATTTGTAGGCATGAACATGTCTATTTGTTTCGTGTCTAGGTGTAAAAATATCTATATATGAATATATTATAATAAAATTAAAAACTTACATTTTGGGCAAATAGTGTAAATAGTTTGTTGTTGCAGTTATTCTATAACTGTTAGAATTATATAATTGAATGATTACTTGTATTTCTCTCTAAGTGAATTGTAAAATCAATTATTTGAGGAATAAATTTTTTTTAAATTAAAAAAAAATTTATTCGAAATATGACGAAATAAACAACAGTCAATCAGACACACACAGTTTCATCAAAAATCCACAGATCTTGCAGTCCCCGCAACCATCGGTTTCATTGAAAATGAACCTACTCAAATCCGATTTTCACAGATTATTTTATTTCATTGCCCCGAAATCGTGGCATTGCCACGATTTAAACTGCAGCCTCTGATATCCTTAAACGTTTTGAACTCGATAATGAAGCATTCGAACGAATACAGGCCGAAAGGCGATGACCGTAATGTTAACAAGTTCCCGATCGTCCATAAAATCTAACATGTGATGTCAAATTTATTGTTCGATTTCCAATTGATATCCAAAATTTTGGTCTCAAACTGTAGCTACCGACGCCCTCTAACCTTTTGTATAACACTTTGAAGTGATGCGACAAATACCCTCTGAAATATAGTACCTTATATCCACAAACACCAGCGATCGACCAAAAAATCTCATCTTTCGGAAATAATTTCTTTTACAATTACCAACCGATTTCCAAAAACTTGGTCTCAAACCGAAGCTACATTAATGGCCAGGATACTATTTTTAAGCTATTGCATAGCTTCTATCACGGGCCTTGAGCGTGAGGATCGAATCCAGAAATTCCGTAACGAAAAAAACCTCACGCTCCCCACTCCGACGAGCACGCCGCACGGAGAAAAATTTTGATAGCGCGATGTACGTTTTTTAAAACAGCGCCATCTATTATAATCTGTTGCACCTATTATTAATGAAGAAAGTCACAAAAAAATAGTGAAAGAAAATGAGTGAGTAATTTACATACATACATTTTATTATTATCACAAATGCAGTATTAATTTTGAATTGAAAATATAATACTGCTATAAAGATAACCTAAATTTTTAATATTAAAATGAGCGATATTAAAAGTAGCCATCTTTTATACACACAAACACACACACGCGTATAGTTTAAATTCTCAATTTACATTCTCAATATGTATATATATATATATATATATATATATATATAATAAATAAATTCATTCTTCATTATGTATATAACAGAAACCATCAAACCAAGCACGTGTACTATTCAGTACCTACCTTTGTTTTTGTGTATAGATAATTCACATGAATGCCGCGCAGAGAAAGTATATGTGATATTATATCTATATAAATGTACATCGCGCGAAATTCGATAATCACTTCTTAATATCGTTTTTTTTTTAAAATGAATAATTTTGTTTTGGTGTGTCATTACACTATTTATACCTATTTTTTATACCTAGATATTTTCGTTTTATAGAGAAGCAAAGCGTAAAGAGCTAAAAAGAAAAAAAAAGACGTGTGGCACTCGAGGACTGCCGCGGTAAAGCTATTGCATAGCATTTTGTATCAACTTATGCAATTGTAATTATTTATTTATTTTATTTATGCAGTATTTTTTTTTCTTTGTTTTTGAAATAAAACTTCTTTAGGCGCGACTAGGAGTAACTCAGATTTAATACTGCATAAATAAAATAAATAAATAATTATTTATTTATTATTTATTCATTTATTTATTAATTATTTATTACGCACCGAGCACGAAGTGACGTAATCACTCTTAACGATTTATGTACTCCTATTTTCTTGCACTGATTATGAGCGTGAGGTTTTTTTTCGTTACGGAATTTCTAATTTCGGTCCCCGCGCTCAAGGCCCGCGATAGAAGCTATGTAGCTTAAAAATCGGAACCCTAAAAGATTTTCGTTGCCTATCTGTACACCAAAAACCAGGAACTCAGGAATGGCTTAAGGTATAAAGTTGTAATTAATCAAAACACTAAGTGTCTGTCCTCCTGGTCATTTAATATTAATTCAAACTATTTCAAAACTTTATTTATTTACTAAATAGAAACTAAAAAATAGGCTTACTAAAAATTATATTTTGATACCGACTTCAAATTAAAAAAAAAGGAACTCTAAAAAACTTTCATTGTCCGACCAATTTTCGTTGTCCGACTACATCAAAAACCAGGAACTCAGGAATGGCTTGAGTTATAAAGCTGTAATTAATCGAAACACTAAATGTCTGTCCTCCTTCCTGGTCATTTAATGCCAATTCAAACTAGCTCAGTATTAAAACCATTTCAAAAAAAAGAAATTATTAACTAAAAAAATAGGCTTTTTCTAAACTTACTTCGTACTTTCATTCAAAATATTTAAAAAAACGGAACCCTAAAAGATTTTCGTTGTCTAACTATTTGTACAACAAAAACCAGAAACTCAGGAATGGCTTGAAGTATAAAGTTCTAATTAACCTCAACAGACATTTACATGTCTTTCCTCCTGGTCATTTAATACCAATTCAAACTATTTCAAAAGTACTTCTTACTATAAAAATAAAATACTTATAAAAATTACTTATTTTGTTACGACTTCAAATTAAAAAAAAAAACGGAACCATTTCGTTGTCCGACCAATTTTCGTTGTCCGACTAAATAAAAAACCAGGAACTCAGGATTGGCTTGAGATATAAAGTTCTAATTAATCAAAACACTAAGTGTCTGTCCTCCTGGTCATTTAATACTAATTCAAAGTATTTCAAAAGTACTTAAAGTTAACTAAATAAAAACTAAAAAAATAGGCTTACTAAAAATTATATTTTGTTACGACTTCAAATTAAAAAAAAAACGGAACCCTAAAAGACATTTCGTTGTCCGACCAATTTTCGTTGTCCAACTACATCAAAAACCAGGAACTCAGGAATGGCTTGAGGTATAAAGTTCTAATAAATCAAAACACTAAATGTCTGTCCTCCTGGTCATTTAATGCCAATTCAAACTAGCTGAGATAACCATTTCAAAGAAAGGCTTTTCTAAAATTTACTTATTTTTATCGATTCTTGTAATTCGTTCAAAATATAAAAAAAACGGAACCCTAAAAGATTTTCGTTGTCTAACTACCTGTACATCAAAAACCAGGAACTCAGGAATGGCTTGAGGTATAAAGTTCTAATTAATCAAAACAATAAATGTCTGTCCTCCTGGTCATTTAATACCAGTTCAAACTAGCTGAATGTAATAAAAAAACATTTTTCAAAAAAAGCATAAACTAACTAAAAACTGAAAATAGGCTTTTTCTAAATAAAAACGATTCTGTACTTCAAAATAAAAAAAAACGAAACCCTAAAAGATTTTCGTTGTCTATCTGTACATTAAAAACCAGGAACTCAGGAATGGCTTGAGGTTTAAAGTTTTAATTAATCAAAACAATAAATGTCTGTCCTCCTGGTCTATTAATACCAATTCAAACTAGCTCAAAAACAAGGCTTTCAAAAAAAAGTCTAACTAAAAATAAGCTTAACTAGGCTTTTTCTAATATTTTGTATATTCTTTCAAAATGAAAAAAAAAAAAAAAAAAAAAAACGAAGCCCTAAAAGGTTGATTTCGTGGTCATACTATCTGTGAATCAAAATCAGGACCTCAGGAATGGCTTGAGGCATAAAGTTCTAATTAATCAAAACACTAAGTGTCTGTGCTCCTGGTCATTTAATACCAGTTCAAACTAGCTCAATGTAATAAAAACAAGGCTTTCAAAAAAAGTCTAACTAAAAACTTAACTAGTCTTTTTCTAAACTTATTTTGTTATGATTCTGTACTTCAAAATGAAAAAAATAAAATAAAATAAATAAAAACAAAGCCAAGCCCTAAAAGGTTGGTTTCGTTGTCGAACTATCTGTGCATCAAAAACCAGAAACTCACGAATAGCTTGAGGTATAAAGTTGTAATTAATCAAAACACTAATTGTCTGTCCTCCTGGTCATTTAATACTAATTCAAACTATTTCAAAAGTACAAATAGGCTTACTAAAAATTAATTTTGTTAAGACTTTCAAATTAAAAGAAAAAACGGAACCCTAAAAAGACGTTGTCCGACTAAATAAAAAACCAGGAACTCAGGAATGGCTTGAGGTATAAAGTTCTAATAAATCTTAACACTAAATGTCTGTCCTCCTGGTCATTTAATGCCAATTCAAACTAGCTCAGTATTTCATTTCAAAATAGCTAAAAACTTATTTGTTTTTATTACGATTCGTACTTTCATTCAAAATATTAAAAAAAAAACGGAACCCTAAAAGATTTACGTCTTCTAACTATCTGTACAACAAAAACCAGGAACTCAGGAATGGCTTGAAGTATAAAGTTCTAATTAACCTCAACAGACATTTATATGTCTGTCCTCCTGGTCATTTAATACCAATTCAAACTATTTCAAAAGTACTTCTTACTAAAAAAAAAAAAAAACTTATAAAAATTACTTATTTTGTTACGACTTCAAATTAAAAAAAAACGGAACCATTTCGTTGTCCGACCAATTTTCGTTGTCCGACTAAATAAAAAACCAGGAACTCAGGATTGGCTTGAGATATAAAGTTCTAATAAATCAAAACACTAAATGTCTGTCCTCCTGGTCAATTAATGCCAATTCAAACTAGCTCTACTATTAAAACCATTTCAAAAAAAGGCATTTCTAAATTTACTTATTTTTATTACGATTAATACCTTAAATGCGACTCATTGTTACCAGTACTAGTGCTAGGCTGCGATAAATCAGAGGGACTGTCGTGTTCTTTTCTCTTTTTCGCACGAATGAAGACAGAGTTTGGTGGGGTAATAGTTGGTTCAAGCATAATCGAGAGTCCGTTCAAGTTTGATTCGGACAAAGACTTATTCATATTGCCACCTTGTACTAGGAGAACAACTATTGTACTTACTGTACTGTACTGTACTGTAAGTACTTGACTATAATCTCCACGTGCTTGTTGTTCTCCTAGTACAAGGTGGCAGTATGAATAGTCTTTGTCCTAAACAAACGTCAAATATGACGTTAATAAATTATGTGGGTCCCAGTCACAGACAATTTTGTCTGTGGTCCAGCGAGACAAAGGCGCGATTCCGTGCGTAGTGGTATTGTTACGTGTTAGGGTTCGAAGAATTTGGAGAGAAAGACCTGCTGACTCTTTTGAAGAATTTATTCACTAACACTAGGTCCAACACAAAGCACAAAGTCTAAACACTAAGCACTAAGTCCAAACACTAAGCACTAAGTCCAAACACTAAGCACTCACGATGTATTAGGTCGTAGCCAAGTCGTAGGTTTCACTGGGATCACTAGTTTTCACTTCGAAGTCGCTTAATTGTAGCCCAAAACAGAACTGAGATCGCTCACGCTCCTGCGGCTATTAATATGAGTCGTAAGGAACTCGAGAACATTTTAGAAATCACTCCACTCGCACGAACGTAATCGATCAATTTGGATAATCCTAGAACATTCTTTTTTCTAACGCCATCTAGTATTGAGTAGGGGTTTCGTGTTGTCCTTGTTGTAAAACCCTTCTACAAAGTGATTTTACTGGTTGACGCTAGATGGCGGTCATTACTCTGTCCGTTCGTAACAGTATTATAAGCGCAGTACCAGGATCGCATAAATTAGAGATAGTTCAGTCGACGTGCAGTGATCAGTAATCACTCTTAACGATTTATGCACTCCCATTTTCTTGCACTGATTATGAGCGTGAGGTTTTTTCGTTACGGAATTTCTCGATTCGGTCCCCGCGCTCAAAGGCCCGCGATAGAAGCTATGCAATAGCGTTGGGCAGCAAGTAACGATGCAAACATCCCACGCATTTCTTCCTTAAATGCGACAACTCATTGTTACCAGACTAGTGCTAGGCTGCGATAAATCAGAGGGACTGTCGTGTTCTTTTCTCTTTTTCGCACGAACGAAGACAGAGTTTGGTGGGGGTAATAGTTGTTGGTTCAAGCATAATCGATTCGTTCAAGTTTGATTCGGAAAAAGACTTATTCATATTGCCACCTTGTACTAGGAGAACAACAAGCACGTGGAGATTATAGTCAAGTAGGTGACAATGGAAATATTATTTGACGTTAATAAATTATGTGGGTCCCAGTCACAGACAATTTTGTCTGTGGTCCAGCGCGACAATAGCGCAATTCCGTGCGTAGTGGTATTATAAGCGCAGTACCAGGATCGCATAAATTATAGGTAGTTCGGTCGACGTGCAGTGATCAGTAATCACTCTTAACGATTTATGCACTCCTATTTTCTTGCACTGATTATGAGCGTGAGTTTTTTTCGTTACGGAATTTCTCGATTCGGTCCCCGCGCTCAAGGCCCGTGATAGAAGCTATGCAATAGGGCTTTCAAAAAAAGTCTAACTAAAAACTTTTTTGTTACGATTGTACTTCAAAATGAAAAAAAAAATAAAATTAAAACGAAGCCCTAAAAGGTTTATTTCGTTGTCGGACTATCTGTACATCAAAAACCAGGAACTCAAAAATGGCTTGAGGTATAAAGTTCTAATTAATCAAAACACTAAATTTCTGTCCTCCTACCAATTCTAATTATTTCAAAAGATATACTTAAAAACTAAAATATGGCTTCGTAAAAAATAAATACTTCCTCAAAATAAAAAAAAAAACGGAACCCTAAAAGAAAAGATTTGCGTTGCCTATCAGTACATCAAAAACCAGGAACTCAGGAATGGCTTGAGGTATAAAGTTGTAATTAATCAAAACACTAAGTGTCTGTCCTCCTGGTCATTTAATACTAATTCAAACTATAAAAAAATGGCTTACTAAAAATTATATTTTGTTACGACTTCAAATTAAAAAAAAAGGAACCCTAAATAAAAGACAAATCGTTGTACGACCAATTTTCGTTGTCCGACTACATCAAAAACCAGGAACTCAGGAATGGCTTGAGGTATAAAGTTCTAATAAATCAAAACACTAAATGTCTGTCCTCCTTCAAACTAAAAACGGAACCCTAAAAGATTTTCGTTGTCTAACTAACCTGTACATCAAAAACCAGGAACTCAGGAATGGCTTGAGGTATAAAGTTCTAATAACTCAAAACACTAAATGTCTGTCCTCCTGGTCATTTAATGCCGATTCAAACTAGCTGAGATAACCATTTCAAAGGCTTTTTTCAAATTTACTTATTTTTATTACGATTCTTGTAATTAATTCAAAATATTTAAAAAAAACGGAACCCTAAAAGATTTTCGTTGTCTAACTAACTACCTGTACATCGAAAACCAGGAACTCAAGAATGGCTTGAGGTATAAAGTTGTAATTAATCGAAACACTAAATGTCTGTCCTCCTGGTCATTATGCCAATTCAAACTAGCTCAGTATTTCATTTCAAAATAGCTAAAAACTTATTTGTTTTTATTACGATTCGTACTTTCATTCAAAATATTAAAAAAAAACGGAACCCTAAAAGATTTTCGTCTTCTAACTATCTGTACAACAAAAACCAGGAACTCAGGAATGGCTTGAAGTATAAAGTTCTAATTAACCTCAACAGACATTTATGTGTCTGTCCTCCTGGTCATTTAATACTAATAAAGCTATTTACTTACCTAAAAAAAACTAAAAAAATGGCTTACTAAAAATTATATTTTCTTACGACTTCATTAAAAAAAAAAGGAACCCTAAAACACAAATCGTTGTACGACCAATTTTCGTTGTCCGACTACATCAAAAACCAGGAACTACGAATGGCTTGAGGTATAAAGTTCTAATAAATCAAAACACTAAATGTCTGTCCTCCTGGTCATTTAATGCCGATTCAAACTAGCTGAGATTATCTATTTCAAAGGCTTTTTTTAAATTTACTTATTTTTATTTCTTGTAATTTTCATTCACAAAATATTTAAAAAAAAAAACGGAACCCTAAAAGATTTTCGTTGTCTAACTAACCTGTACATCAAAAACCAGGAACTCAGGAATGGCTTGAGGTATAAAATTCTAATAAATCAAAACACTAAATGTCTGTCCTCCTGGTCATTTAATGCCAATTCAAACTAGCTGAGTTAACCATTTCAAAGACTTTTTTTAAATTTACTTATTTTTATTACGATTCTTGTGATTCATTCAAAATATTTAAAAAAAACGGAACCCTAAAAGATTTTCGTTGTCTAACTAACTACCTGTACATCGAAAACCAGGAACTCAGGAATGGCTTGAGGTATAAAGTTTTAATTAATCAAAACACTAAATGTTTGTGCTCCTGGTCATTTAATACCAGTTCAAACTAGCTCAATGTAATAAAAACAAGGCTTTCAAAAAAAGTCTAACTAAAAACTTAACTAGTCTTTTTCTAAATACTTATTTTGTTATGATTCTGTACTTGAAAATGAAAAAAAAAATAAAAAATAAATAAAAACAAAGCCCTAAAAGGTTGATTTCGTTGTCGAATTATCTGTGCACAAAAACCAGAAACTTAGGAATAGCTTGAGGTATAAAGTTGTAATTAATCAAAACACTAAGTGTCTGTCCTCCTGGTCATTTAATACTAAAGGCTTACTAAAAATATACTTATTTTGTTAAAACATCAAATTAAAAAAAAAACGGAACCCTAAAAAGACAAATTTCGTGTCCGACCAATTTTCGTTGTCCGACTAAATAAAAAACCAGGAACTCAGGGATAGCTTGAGGTATAAAGTTCTAATAAATCAAAACACTAAATGTTTGTCTTCCTGGTCATTTAATGCCAATTCATACTAGCTAGTATAAAAAAAAGGAATTATTAACTAAAAAATACTAAATTATATTTTTATTACGATCATATTAAAAAGGGCCTAAAAGATTTTCGTTGTCTATCTGTACATCAAAAACCAGGAACTCAGGAATGGCTTGAAGTATAAAGTTCTAATTAACCTCAACAGACATTTATATGTCTGTCCTCCTGGTCATTTAATACCAATTCAAACTATTTCAAAAGTTCTTACTATAAAAACTAAAATAGGCTTACTAAAAATTACTTATTTTGTTATTACGACTTCAAATTAAAAAAATTAATAAATCATGTGGGTCCCAGTCACAGACAATTTTGTCTGTGGTCCAGCGCGACAATGGCGCGATTCCGTGTGTAGTGGTATTATAAGCGCAGTACCAGGATCGCATAAATTAGAGGTAGTTCGGTCGACGTGCATGAAGTGACGTAATCACTCTTAACGATTTATGCACTCCTATTTTCTTGCACTGATTATGAGCGTGAGGTTTTTTTCGTTACGGAATTTTTCGATTCGGTCCCCGCGCTCAAAGGCCCGCGATAGAAGCTATGCAATATAGTTTAACATTTTTCAAAAAAAAGCATAAACTAACTAACTAAAAACTGAAAATAGGCTTTTTCTAAATTAAAACGATTCTGTACTTCAAAATGAAAAAAAAAAACGAAACCCTAAAAGATTTTCGTTGTCTATCTGTACATTAAAAACCAGGAACTCAGGAATGGTTTGAGGTATAAAGTTCTAATTAATCGCCAAGAGGACAGACATTTACATATCTGTCCTTCTGGTCAATAAATACCAATTCAAACTAGCTCAATGTAATAAATATAAACAAAAGGCTTTCAAAAAAAGCAGTACTAAAAAACTGAAATAAGCTTTTCTAAATTTATATGCATTACGGATTCTGTCTGTAAGTTCAAAATAAAAAAATAAAAACGGAACCCTTAACTGTACATTAAAAACCAGGAACTCAGGAATGGCTTAAGGTATAAAGTTCTAATTAATCTAAACAATAAATATCTGTCCTCCTGGTCATGTTATACCAATTCAAACTAACTCAATGTAATAAAAAACAAGGCTTTATGTATGTATATAAATTACTCACTCATTTTCTTGCACTATTTTTTCGTGACTTTCTTCATTAATAATAGGTGCAACAGATTATAATAGATGGCGCTGTTTTAAAAAGTATATTATTTGACGTTAATAAATTATGTGGGTCCCAGTCACAGACAATTTTGTCTGTGGTACAGCGCGACAATGGCGCGATTCCGTGCGTAGTGGTATTATAAGCGCAGTACCAGGATCGCATAAATTAGAGGTAGTTCGGTCGACGTAAATGAAGTGACGTAATCACTCTTGACGATTTATGCACTCCTATTTTCTTGCAATTATGAGCGTGAGGTTTTTTCGTTACGGAATTTCTGGTTTCGGTCCCCGCGCTCAAGGCCCGCGATAGAAGCTATGCAATAGCTTAAAACTAAAAAAATAGGCTTACTAAAAATTATATTTTGTTACGACTTCAAATTTAAAAAAAAAAACGGAACCTAATAAAAGACATTTCGTTGTCCGACTACATCAAAAACCAGGAACTCAGGAATGGCTTGAGGTATAAAGTTCTAATAAATCAAAACACTAAATGTCGGTCCTCCTGGTCATTTAATGCCAATTCAAACTAGCTAGTATAACATTTAAAAAAATAAACGAAATTAAATTAACTAAAAAAATACTAAATTTTATTTTTATGTTCATTCAAAATATTAAAAAGATCGTTGTCTAACTATCTGTACATCAAAAACCAGGAACTCAGGAATGGCTTGAAGTATAAAGTTCTAATTAACCTCAACAGACATTTGTATGTCTGTCCTCCTGGTAATTTAATACCAATTCAAAATATTTCAAAAGTACTATAAAAACTAAAATAGGCTTACTTACTCAAAATTTAATTCGGTAGTAATACACAAAAATAATAATAATAATAAAAAATAAAACTAATCCACCCCTCGTCGCCCCCGACGCAAATGTGCCCATGACGCTCATCGCATTGCCGCGCTGAATTGCAATGGCAATTCTTTGCACCAGGAAGGTACCGGAACGGGGGTCGAGTCCCCTTTCTTTTAGACGACGGCCGATGCTCGCGACGAAGGCGTACTAAAAATTACTTATTTTGTTACGACTTAAATTAAAAAAAAGACCAATGTTAGGATCTTGGAGCGGACTGTAACTCTTGGGCCGGTGCACAATGACAACACAATTGCACAGATAGACAGAATTTATTCCAGGAATGGCTCAATCACATAATTATTGCATCGATCGTCCGAGAGTACAACAAGAACAATATAATTTTTCTATTATTTCTTTTATATTGACAGAAAATGACAAAATTATTAAATTCTTGTCGTTGGGCAGCAAGTAACGATGCAAACATCCCACGTATTTCTTCCTTAAATGCGGACAACTCATTGTTACCAGTACTAGTGCTAGGCTGCGATAAATCAGAGGGACTTTCGTGTTCTTTTCTCTTTTTCGCACGAACGAAGACAGAGTTTGGTGGGGTAATAGTTGGTTCAAGCATAATCGAGTCGTTCAAGTTTGATTCGGAAAAAGACTTATTCATATTGCCACCTTGTACTAGGAGAACAACAAGCACGTGGAGATTATAGTCAAGTAGGTGACAATGGAAATATTATTTGACGTTAATAAATTATGTGGGTCCCAGTCACAGACAATTTTGTCTGTGGTCCAGCGCGACAATGGCGCGATTCCGTGCGTAGTGGTATTATAAGCGCAGTACCAGGATCGCATAAATTATAGGTAGTTCGATCGACGTGCAGTGATCAGTAATCACTCTTAACGATTTATGCACTCCTATTTTCTTGCACTGATTATGAGGTTTTTTTCGTTACGGAATTTCTCGATTCGGTCCCCGCGCTCCAAGGCTCGCGATAGAAGCTATGCAATAGCTTAAAAATAAAAAATAAAAACGAAGCCCTAAAATGTTGATTTCGTTGTCAGACTATCTGTGAATCAAAACCAGGACCTCAGGAATGGCTTGAGGCATAAAGTTCTAATTAATCAAAACACTAAGTGTCTGTGCTCCTGGTCATTTAATACCAGTTCAAACTATCTCAATGTAATAAAAACAAGGCTTTCAAAAAAAGTCAAACTAAAAACTTAAAACTAGTCTTTTTCTAAACAACTTATTTTGTTATGATTCTTTCTGTACTTCAAAATGGAAAAAAAATAAATGAAAACGAAGCCCTAAAAGGTTGATTTCATTGTCGAACTATCTGTGCATCAAAAACCAGAAACTCAGGAATGGCTTGAGGAAAGTTCTAATTACCAATACCAATACCAATTCAAACTAGCTCAATGTAATAAATATAAATAGGCTTTCAAAAAAAAAGCAAACTAAAAAACTGAAATAGGCTTTTCTAAATTTTATGCATTACGGATTCTGTCTGTACTTCAAAATGAAAAAAAAAACGGAACCCTTAACTGTACATTAAAAACCAGGAACTCAGGAATGGCTTAAAACTCAGAATTCAAACTTTTCAAAAGTACTTATTACTAAAAACTAGATTAAATTAAATTGCCCCGAAATCGTGGCATTGCCACGATTTAAACTGCAGCCTCTGATATCTTTAAACGTTTTGAACTCGATAATGAAGCATTCGAACGAATACAGGCCGAAAGGCGATGACCGTAATGTTAACAAGTTCCGGATCGTCCATAAAATCTAACATGTGATGTCAAATTTCTTGTTCGATTTCCAATTGATATCCAAAATTTTGGTCTCAAACTGTAGCCACCGGCGCCCTCTAACCTTTTGTATAACACTTTGAAGTGATCCGTCAAATACCCTCTGAAATACAGTAACTTATATCCACAAACACCAGCGATCGACCAAAAAATCTCATTTTTCGGAAATAATTTCTCTTACAATTACCAACCGATTTCCAAAAACTTGGTCTCAAACCGAAGCTACATTAATGGCCAGGATACTATTTTTTTTTTTTCGATATCGGTCCCCGTTCTCGAAATAATTTGGATTTAGTAAAAAAAAAATCCGAAAAAACCCCGATTTTTTTACATTTTCCCATTTTTTTCATAAACTGCCAAACTGATTTTCAAAATTTTGGTGTCATCCGATGCGCAACTAACTTAATGATCTTTTAGGACCTTAAAATCTTAGCTAGACCCTATACCCTCGGAGTTATGGCTAAAAATGCGTCTCCCGTGAAATGGATATGATAGTCATTTTCAATGACAAAAAATTACAGGGAATTCTAAAACATTATAAATTCTTGAATTTAAGCACACTGTGAACGTACTCAGATCAACCTGACAGTGAACCGTTTACTACACGCAGACGTGAAATTTATATCGAAATAAAATAACGTGCTGTTTGCTTTATTGTGATCTAAAACAATATATCCATATGAATTCAACCGTAGAAGAAACAATGGTAGACTAAACGTCTCACTCTCAACTGTTTGAATATACCCTTAACTCATCCAATTCATGTTAAGGGCATATACAAACAGTTTGTTATTCAGACGTGTGATTAAAAATTGGAGACGTGTCATATACCCACCGTTGTCATGCTAAGCCTGTTGGAGTAATTGCCGCCTAGCCAGCAATTAGCGAGGCGACGTCGCGGCGCGCGCCCACGCCGCCGCGGGTGACAGACGCGGTTAGACAGCAACCGGACGTTTTTGTATTGAACGAGCGGATGTTCTCGGGAACGACAAGTACTGATAAAATGTGTATTAAGAAAATCCACAGAGAATAAAGCAGGTTATTTGTGCCATGTGACGGTATTTGTTCAGAGCCACGTGTCCCAAAATCTCAAACAACGAATATAAGTAAAAATATTACGCGTACGTAAATAGTTTTGTCTCAGATTTACATCATTGTGGAAAGCGGTTAAGTCGTTCATCTCTTTCACTCACATCTTTGGTATGATTTGATGTCGCACTGCACACTCGAAAGGGACAGCGTATCTACCTAAATGCCAATAATTTTAACCTACTCTAATGCTCTGTAGGAAAATCCCTAGTCTAATCTTTACCCGACAAATTGGGTAAGGATTAGACTAGATTTAAATGCATAACTTGAGAGGTTCCTAATGATTATACAGATGCAATTAATAGCTTGCCAAAAATTATTTCAAGACCTATATCTCGAAATTACAAAAATGTAAAATTTGAAAAATAGACATATCATGGACCTGTGAAATTAATGTACCTATTTAATGACTTAACATCCTCATAAAAATCTTAACCTTAATGATTTTGCGAATGTGCGTACCTAATAATATATTAGGTCTGGTTTTTGCAATAAAAACAAATCTATTACTTAACCTGAATTTCATTGATTAGATACATATATTGAAGCAAATATTTTTCGAAAACCTTCCAATCGCTCACAGGCTGCCCACTCGGTAAGTAGGTACGTAATGTTTTTTTTTTAAATTGCTAATATTGTATTGTATTCTGGTGTCATTATTTTCCATATCATCCTATTATTCCCCACTGCAAGGGTTTAGGCCTCCCTGCGAGATGAGGGTGTTTGGAGCTTAATCCACCACACTGCCTGCTTTAGTGCGGGTTAGTGAATTTTAAAGACTGGCAAGCGAGACCGACGGCTTAATGTGCTCTCCGAGGCACGGAGATTGTTACGTATTTATGTAAGAAAAAACTCATTGGTGCATGCCTTAGGATTCGAACCACCACACGGCTATCACGACACTTTTGTTTCTAGAAAACTATTGTAAATTTGACATTTAATAAATTACAAAAAATTTCGATTACTGAATTTAGTGACACCTCACGAGTGTACAGAAAACATTTCATTGTGATTAATATTGTAAACGCTTAGTGTCAAAATATAATGTCCACAAGTACGCAAGTATATTATATTCTAGAAAAGATACATTGTGAAAGAGCGAGGAAAATGAAGAAAAATAGTCGTCGCCCACCCTTTATCATGAAGAGTGACATTTCTTTAGGACCTTAGTGGCTACGTGAATAACAGAACACCACACACACATTTTCTATTAACGTAGTACGTCATAAAATAAAACATTATTGTAAATGTAAAATTGTAATACAAGTAAATACGATATGATTACGGAACTCATATATACTCATAGATGTATAGGTACATAGAGATACCGCGTCGTGACCACGAAGAGTGAGCAAAAAAATATGCGCCACATACCAAATATACGCTACTTGACTTAATACTGTGAAGTCGAATATTATGTGACATTCATGTGAAAATCGCACTGGAAAATTACATTTAATGTGTAATTTATTAAAATGTTTTAAACAATGATAATGACATATAGTCTGCCTTCATGTCTGAGCATTACTTTAGTCTGTTAATCTGCTCACGTTTTCGTTCATTTTGAAATATGAGACACGGCGTCTAGAAGATTCTGCTGAGTATTTATTATAGTATTAACGGATAACGGATTGATGTCTACATGCACAAAGTTAAATTAGTTAGTAGTTAATAAGTTAAGAAAAATTATTGTTAATTAATTAATAATAATAATATTATTAATAACAACGTATACATCACAACAACGTCTAGACCCAAAATTAAGCATTAGCTTGTGTTCTGGGTGCTAAGCGAAGACATCAAATACATATAACAACCAAGATCTGGTACAAGTATAAATATTCATCATATAAATACTGACCCGACCTGGGATTCAAACCTGGGACCTCGAGCTTCGTAGACAGGGTCGCTACCCACTGGGCAAAGCGGTCGTCAGTTAATTAAAACTAATTAGTCATATCAGTCGTCTCTAAAACCAAAATACATATTTTTTTTTCTGTTTATCTATTTCTTTGTTTAAATTCGTATAACTTGGGACTACTCAAGTACTTTCTATGAAACTTAGGAACGAAATCCATTAGCATATTCAGAAAGTAAGATGACAGATGGCGCGTCTGTCTCCTAGCAAAAGGAATAGGAACCACCTTGACAAAAACGTTTCAAATTAAAGTTTATTCGTGTCACAGGACAGCACAGGCTGTCTTTAATCTAGAATTGGATCTCATCCGACTAAGAACAAACGCTTATCTAGGTCAGGTGATAGGTTTGAGTTGGTTCATACCTGGCTATGAATGCTAAGCAACGTACAACGCTAGGGGAAGATCGAACTCTTCATAACGACAGCGCTATACATACGTATAGTGCTGTCTTTGGCTCTCGGTCAGAAGGCATCTCCTCCTTCTCTTTTCTCCAAAACAGAAGGAGGAGATACCTTCTCATTTATCTGTATACCGCTGTCTCTGGTTCTTGCTTCCACTCGGCGAGTCTGTACAGCCGCCGTACAATTTTCGTGGGCAAGATAGATTTAAAGTGCATCTGATTTGATTAAAAGATTTTTTTCAGTAGTTTATTCACTATTAAAACAAGGATTTGCTTAAACTTATATGAAGTAATACTAAATAATGAATCGAGTAGTACAAGTAAAATTCTGTTATTCTAAGATGAAAAACACTTCAAGTTAGATCAATAACAAGGAAGATTTTTTCTATTGCGGAGAAAATATGTTCTTCCACCGAATGTCCAAAACCAACATTTTCTTGCAATATGTGTTAAGTGACTTTTTTCCCATACCTAATATAATTTGAAATAGCCTATATCGTAAAGTTAACTTAATTACAACCTAATCTACTATGGCTTGACCTAGTAAATGAATCATTAAGTCTTATCCGTTCCCAAATCCGCTCTTTCCTGAGTTGCCGTATAAAAATCGTATACTTGGTATTATGAATTAAAGTTTTTCGCTAATACTTTACTGATTTCAGTTCTTTCATTGGCGCTCTTTTTCTTATCTACGCTATTTCGAATCTCAGTCGCTTTCTAACCTCCACAGCTTTTTTAGTGCCTCTACTTTAAGGACCTATATCCAAAGAAGTTACATGCGAACTTACTATGTTTATTAGTGCACTCGTATGGTCACGACACGTTATACAAGCTGACGTTTTATTGACCAGCCAAATTTTGATATAATGATATTAGGTAGAAAACCGATAGACGTCTTGTTTTTTTTAGTATAGTTTTATAGAAATATATTGATATATGGCTACACAAACCTTTCCCGAAAAAACCAATAACTCTAGTCACCATTCATGCCCGCCGCCCCATTCCGTTTCAAGGCCTCGGGCGCGTACGTTTACTATAGCGTTAAGAAGGCAACCAAACGTTAGAAAAACACTGTAGTTAAAATAATTTATTATGAAAATGTAACCCATATTTTTTATTTACGCAATGAAGTCTATTGGTGATTCTTAACATGTAGAAAAATTTCGGTCGGTTACTAAAATCTCACCCTGTATATGTCCTTGTGACTATTTATTAAAAAAAATTTAATATAACAATGTCCGTATAAATGAATAATATAAATAAATTTGTTTAATTAAGAAAAAAACAGCTAATTCGGATTTCATGTTATTAAATAAACTTTAAATACTCCGAGTCGCCTTCGTGTATGCTAGGTAGGACATAAATATTAATTTATTTAAAAGTCTGACCCCTTATTGGCCTATTGCGTGAGTTTGACTCATATATAACGCCATTTTCTAATATAATAATAATACCTGGGACATCTTACACAACGACATTTAGTCCCAAAATAAGCTAGTATTATGCTTGTATTATGGGATACTAGACAACTAATAAACATACTTAAATATCCTTCTTTTTTTAAATATTGTTTATACATATATAAATAGGTTGTCGTGATAGCCCAGAGCGCAACGAACCTGTCTCAAATTTACAAGGCCATAGGGCCATGGTTCGAATCCGGCGTGTACCAATGATGATGATGATGATATTTAGATACTTTTTATACCCAGACATAATAGTGTCCAGTGTTACATATCGAATCCGCTTAATACATATACTCCTACGTAATGTTGCTTGCATGCTTCGCTCGCATGGAATTAAAAATTTATGCTATTTACTTTATTTACAATTGTGCTTATAATTATATTCCTTAAGATGACGACCTTTTCAATATTTTAAGTAAATTTTCAACCAAATGTTTTCAAAATCAATTTAGTACTTTAGCTATAAACACGTGACAGCCAGTGAAACAACTTTTACCTGACATACCATACGGTATTTCTTTCACCCAGTATCAAGTTACTTCTATATACATCAAATCATCAGTTAAGCGATTTAGTTGCGGAAAAATAACTTTTAGGTAAGGTCCTTTCTCAGGGTATAATTTGTTTCTATACAAAATTTTACTAAAATCCGATGAATATTTTTTTATTTGAGGCCTAACAAATTTTCCCGTTACTTCCCGTTGTCATAAGATAGTCATAGATACAGTCTATAATGATCACTGGAATATTACAAAAAAATTAAAAAAAAAAATTACATCTCGAGAGTTTCAGTAGTTTTTCTATGACAACAACGAAACTAGTTACGAATCAATTTATACGGGAAGTTTATTCGTGTATACTATAATTGAGGTCTTAATATCGCACTTAAGTCAAATTTGTCTCTGAAATAATTTTTTTTCATAGCAAAATTATATATTATAAGCAGTATCATAAATTAGCACATATAAGCATATATAAGTAGTCAGACAAAAAGCGGAAGCTAATTTGATAATATTTGGGTTTCTATTTTAAAAAAACCGGCAACATTCGTTTTCTACAAATGGATTAACATAACATTTTAATTCAAGCACAATATAAAAATATTGGACGTAGCCACTGACTGCCTCGCCAATATCTAGACTAAACTTTTTTGCAAATGACATTTTGTACTGAGGTTAGTTTTACGACGCAGTGAAAACTTTATCTCTTACGTGAGATGTAACAAAAAAGGACCTTCTCACTATAAAATAACGCACTGTATTTTTGATTGTCTACAACATATAACTTGATTAACCTTTTGACTTGTTATCAATCATTATCAATCGTCTCTGTCAATTAAATGGCTCGTGACCTTCAATATAACCAAATATGGTTAATGTCAGTGAACAGGTTAAACTGAACGTTTATACACTTTAAGTAATTAAGCAATTTTCATGAGTAAATAATTAATAGAACATGCTTAAATTTTTATAAATTCGGTTTTATATTTTCCGCGAATTTCCGCGTTAAATTCTCGCGTGTATTGTTTTAGAACAAGAATCGCAACACATTACAAATACTTGAAGTAGGTTCATTTATTTATTCCGAACTAAATAGTTTCTGTTTTTTGATCATTTCTATTACAAGTTGCAGAATCAAAAAAGTTACAAATTTAAAAGAACCTTACTTTCTATGACAAGGTCCGACCAAGAAGATGATAAGAAATATTGTATTCTTGAGTTCAATGGTTACATTTATAATTCAATACATGACCACACTAATAAAAATTTCAGTCATACAGGATGTGTTAGCCTACATGATTGGTGTGTGGGGGTAGATTGTGGCGGCGGCACTTGTGGTTTAATCAGTCCGTGACGTCAGCGGCGCGACATGACGTCATAACTTCACTCACCCACTGAATACTGTTGATTACGGGGTTGCTTATCTCCGCCTAACCGGGAAATATAGATTTCAACGCACGTTAAAATAATGACTCGCTTACGTTACCAAAGAGGACAATTCGGTGAAGTGATCTAAACGATGAGGCAGTTTGTTTTGACTTAAACTTGGAAAAATAAGTACACAGTTAAAAACGAATCGTTTTGACTAAAAAACTTCTATCATATTGTATTAATCTCAAATATGATTTAGTCGTAGCCATGATTCCATGGCATACAATTTAAGCTACCAAAGTCCTTTCTGTGAGTACCTTCAAATACAAGTTAATTCGTCCCGTACCGAAAAAGTGCGGGCCTTGAATAGGAATGTCATTTTTGTGTTTGTTGTATTACAAAAATATATTTTGTTAATTTACTTTTATTTGTTATTCATGGCTTGTATAAGTTACAAATTCTTTTTTTATCACCACTGAGGAATGTACAAGTGTTTCACGAAAACGTTTCCCAAAGCAAAAACTCGGATTTCTTTAAGAAATATGATTTTTCTCAACGAAAATAGCACATTTTCTAGAAATGTCCAATTGCATACTTCATTATGAGTTTTCGATGGCTCGATTACTCACACCTGGGAATCCCGGAAAATGTACGATTTTCAATGCGGAAATCATGTCTTCCGAAGAAACGTGAGTGGATCCGTTGGCAAAAGTTGTGAAATGCATGTAAGATTTTCGTTTAAAATCTTTCCAACAATACTTCAGCTCCAAATTAGCTGAAGACGGAGTAGCTTTGAAGGTAATAAAGATTACAATACCGAATTTTTAGAATTTATATCCTCAGTAGAGGTAAATAAACATCTCAAGATATTATATTTGTTCAGTTTTAAATTCAAATATTTCGCGGCTAAATAAAAACATTAAAAGTTTTATAATTTATTCGAAGGTAGTAATTAGAACTAAAAAAATTTCGTTGTATCGTTTTAGAATTCTCGTTTTTTGTACTCTCGTAATGAAGTAGCTATCGTCATATTATTTTGTCTTCTTGTCGTATATTTGTCTTTCTGTCTAGTTCTTCACTGATATAAGACTTTGTCGCTAAATAACTATCTTAATCATTGTCATAACGTAAAAATTTGGAATTGTGTTGCGAATAAATGTGTGACTCGATAATGGCGGATTTCATGCATCGCAAAATATATCTGGTCAAGGTACATGAAAGGGTAAAAGTATTTCGAAGGTAAGTCGACGAACCAACGGATGCTGAAGCCTAGCCATGACATCGAAGGCAGCCTATAGAGAAACCTGCAAAAGCGGTGAGTTCATACTTTCATTCAGTAACTCAAAAAATCGAAGAATCCAGTTTCTCGAATAGTTTATCTTTGTGAAGTATACAATGCACAGCCCTTCTTTTTTTTAAATTAACACCAAACCCATTTTACCGATCATAAATAACCTAACAATATTTAAGAGACTCAAAGTTTAAGTTATATTATATCGTCATAAATAGTCAAAATACATTAGTTCTTATGGAGGTAAATCCTTCATGAGCGTTTTTAAGTCTATTGCAAAAGTTTGTACATTTTAAATAATAACTTAAATACTATACATAGAATACTTCCAATTTAATCGAAAAAATATAATAATAATAAAAATTATATTTATTTATTGAAAAACCAATATACACAATTTTTGACCTGTGATTTCTAAACTAGGGGAAGCCTGTATTTTAAAAACCAATGTCCTCTCAAGTATACAATTTCAGCAATTATGCAGTTTATCAATAAAGACATGATATTAATTTTTTTATATATGTTTGTACTTACATAAAAATTACATATGTATATCCTCATGCTGTGAAAAGCTCTCCATACGAAAAAGTGCAAATGCACTTTTTTGACTTATATAATATAAAAAAATTTGGAATCGGCATATGTTGTGAATTCATACCTATAATAATAACATTTGGGACATCGCACACAGCGCCATCTAGTCGTAAACTAAGCGAAGCTTGTATTATAGGAGCCAGACAACTAATATACATACTTATATATTTTTTATAATATATACATAATTATATAGATATAAAGACACGACGGACCAAATAAACATACATGTACATGCACACAAATATTTGTCCCGGGCGGGAATCGAACTCGCAACCCTTGGCTTCGCAGTTAGGGTCTCTAACCACTCGGCCAATCGGTCAGTCAATGCAATCTATATGTTGCAGGATTTCTGAAAATTCAGTACCTTATATACTATTTATGCAAGAAATAAGGACTTAAAACTATCTATGTAATGGAAAACACAAAGTCATTCAACATCGCATAATTTTTACTTTGATAATGAAAGGTTTCGATAATATTATAGAGCCCCTTAAATTCCGGTTTTGCATGACCATATAATTCCCTGTGCCAATCAGTGTGGAGTGTTGGTTAAGGCACTCGTGTCCCGACTCGACGACCCGATT
The DNA here is from genome assembly GCA_949709985.1 of Luffia ferchaultella. Classification (NCBI taxonomy): domain Eukaryota; kingdom Metazoa; phylum Arthropoda; class Insecta; order Lepidoptera; family Psychidae; genus Luffia; species Luffia ferchaultella. The sequence continues at coordinate 3,744,469 of OX453249.1, read as the reverse complement.
CGAAGGGACGCTTTTCTAAGAACATGGGTAAATAGAAGACACTGTCCTGAAAGGGACAGAGGAAGAATGTAATAAATTTCTTTAGTACACAGCACCTTTAATTTGTTTGTATAATGATGTTAGACTTTTCGTTGCAGCTCACTATTGCGTAAGTAAAAAAATTTAATTTACTTTAGGATGAATATAAATGTTTGTTTGTTTGTACGTGGTTTGTACGTATATACTCTTTCATGTTTCAGACTCTTAGCAGGGAATTTTTTGCATATTTTTTAAAGAATTTAGAGCAATATTATGATGTATTAACTTTCTTACATAAAATCTAGAGATTTATGATCTCTAACAATCAAAACTATAAACTTCGACTTGAAGTACCTATTACACTGAGCTAATTAATTTATGTTTTAAAAGAGTACGCATAAACGTCATTTGCGGATTTTTGGTTGTTTTGGAGAGTCAGGATGAGTCATCGCCACATATACTACTGCAAACCGTAGAGCGTATCGTAATCGCAACATGTTACCAAGAAACTGCAAATCACTAGTATCCTTCCTTCTTCAATATAGTGATAAGTAAAACGAACTTCCTATAAAAAAATTCTTTCACTTCAAGCAAATATTTACCTTAACATGATACGTGGTTACTTACATACAGAAATGTGTGCTTTATAATAATAATAATAATCAGAGATATGTTTTTTAGCTGTGCAATGGCACAAAAATGTTAGTATGTCTGTTTATTGTTCTTAATAAATATATAATTATCAAGTTTATGCTATCTTAGCTAATTGTTTATTACATTGCAAAAGCGCCACAGCTTTTGTCATGTAATACATACATTAAATCTAAAAAAGTGTCAGCTATGGCAAAATCAAAAATAACTGAAACCGAAGCCAGGCCGGGCTGGTACAAAACCAAAAGTTGATTCAAAAAATAAACACTTTTTAGACATTTTTGACGCTAATCAAAGCTCACGTCCGCCAACAGATCGAACTTGTGTCAAATACTCAAAGGAAACTAAAAAAACTGTTCAAAATATTAAAAGCTATCTTTGATGACGTAAAAATTGAGCCAAAAGCTTTTGTTGAGTGTTTAAGGGAATAAATTACACTTAGGATTGCTTCACCCGTAGCTTTATATAGCTTAAACCTACTTATTTCCATGTGTGCAATTCTTATGCGATTCTCAATAATACTATACATTTGAACACTCGCAGCAGAAAAGATACAATTAATTCCTCTATCAAATTGATGTCTTAAATTCAATGATAGAAAGTTTCGGTTACGTAAGGATTATTTCACACCGTCGACAATTTATGAAAAAAAAAACAACAGTTTTTGCTGACCTCTTCAGATCATTCCTCCGGCGGCCTAAATTCAAGTGGACTTTGCATCACACAAATTTGTTTCTCATTGGCTCACACGATAACACATCAATGTTTCTCATTTGTTAATTATTTGTTTATTATTATTTAATGTTTATTAGCCAATCAGATAGCGAAATGCCACCTCAATCAGTGATGGTCCAATCCTATAAAAACCCAGTAATCACACAATACTATCAGTAGAACCACCGCTCTCGGCTACGCAAGTCCTCCATAACTCTATCATTTGTCCTTATATATACATAATATTTAAATAAAGTGTCTACTTATAGGTAGTTATAACAAAATTTAAGTACGACTAAATACCCAAATATAAATATTTAAATTTTCCTTTGAAGATATTCGTTTCAGCAAGTACGTAATAAAGATTCACTGAGAATTAAAATGAGCTTTCGTATTCAATTGAGGCTCTAAGAAACCCGTTTACAAGAAAATACGAAAATGTTTATACGAATGCTTTTGTTTTATCTAAAATATGGATAATTATTGTTATAATATTGTTTTTTGAAATCAACTTTTAATACGCACTGAAACTGTTATGCTTAACCTTAATTGTAGAGTTATCAACATGAATCGTCTCATTTTTAGAAATCTTTAGCAAAATTAACTCAAAAATTAGAAAGATCGTACATCATTAACATTGTTTTAAAAACTTTATAAAATTACGCACATGAAATATAATTTCATAATCTTTACTTGTTTTTTTTTCCTGTACGATTTTGACAAGTGCATTGAACATTAAACTAAATTCAACTTTATAATGCTATGTCAAAATATCAAGGGCGTGTATTTTTTTGCTCAAATTTTTCTGGTCAAGACGCGGTATCTCTATGTTAACACATGTACTCAGTAGGTAAACTAAATTGACATAGGTATTTGAAAAATACAGAGCCGTATTTGAACAAATTTTAATAAAGCACTTTTTTCTCACAAGAGAACAAACCCGACGAGGGTAAATCTATTTTGAATAATTTATTCTAACTTTATAAAGCTTTCCGCCCGCGGCTTCACCCACGTGGACTATACATTTGTACTCCGCTAAATGGATAGGATGTTCAGGACTTTGTGGGGCTTTCTAGAGAATTCTGAAACTCTAAGGACCACTTTGTACAGTTTTTTTTTCTTTAACATTTCACCGTCGCATGCAACATGCAGTATGGAATATAAAAAAAGTGCTGAAATGAAGAGTTTTAAATATTATTTATTAACAAATTTTTCAAACAAATAAAAAGTCTCGACGTCTTTCATTGCGTTTTATAAAATGGCAATAATGATGAAATTTAAAAACAAAATCCAGGATTAAAAACTATTTGCAATTGTTCGTAAATATAAAAGTTTGCTTGCAGGACAAAACACTAACCAATTCGATGAGTCCGCTAGTCGTTTAATGGCAATTTTCTATTTAATTTCGTTCCATCTGTAAACTTTTGTCTGTTCGAAACCAGAAAATTCATTAAACGGTAGGTAACTAAAATCCTATTTTAAATAAACGAACTGATTTTAAAGTCGCGTACGCCTTACCCAGCGTTTCAGTTGTGAAGTTTAATTATTTTTCTTCATTACGTCGCGGAATTAATCATCCGCCGGCGTGGGCGAGACGCCATGTTCCGAGCCTACTCTCGTCGACCCATTTTCCGAATTTCGAGGGACATTTACATGAATTTCCGAATAGGACGGTATACACGGTTAGGGCGGGTGTCTACTCGGACAATAAAGATGGGGACGTATTTTAAAATTCAGACATGTGCACGTAAAAGGTTAATTAAGTAATGGGTGATTTAAAAAAAAATATTAAGAGAATTTTGAAATCATTTTGATTTCCGGATATATTTTCAGATTATATACAACACTGAATTTAAAAAAAATGTCGGTAGCGAGTGCCCCAGAAAAACGTGGTGTACAATTGGTGGCATTTTAAAGAAAGGTCACCTATACCCATATACCCCTCGTCCCTAAGAAGCAAGCTTTCAAAATCTTTTAATCAAGTGTTTAGGCCATATTATATTAACACAAAAAAATAAACAAAGTTCTGCAAAAGACGGACAGTACGATTGTATATCGCAAGGAAATGGTTATTTACCAATTAAGAACATTCTATTCTTCACAAACTTTATCCTATTTTAGTGTGGGGCATTATACATTGGCTGTTCATGGTGTGCGTGGGAGCAACAAGTGACGTCGGGAAGGGGAGGGGGGGGCTACTCCTCATTTTCATAATACGAGTTACTGCCTTCCACCCGACATCACGGCACAATGGGGCGTCACGAAAAATACAATCTGTCGTAGCCGTCTGCTACGGCGTAGATCTGGTTCGTATTTATTCTACAACTTGTTTTTATTTTGTTAGTTAACCATTAACTCCTCAGGAAATAATTACATGTACAAAAATTATTACGGCTAGTTCTTTTAGAGAGCTAGGATTCTCTTTATTAAAGCAATGATTTTTTAAAGAATGTAACCTGTCGAAATTATATTATGTTAATCGATATTGTTTATTTATTAATAAATTAATATTGTAATATTAACTTATCTCGCAGTGTAAATTAACACAATTATTTTAATATAATATTAATAGGTTTTTGCTTCCAATAGAAAAATTATTTTTTTTGCAAATAATTATTATACATACAGCTACATAAACGAATTTATATGGAAATACCGTTTTATCATCATGTCAAATTTTCATGTGAATACCTAAATATATTATTTTTCAACCTGTGTATCTATATATTAACAAAATCATATTGAAACAGTACACCCACCGACATAATAATTAAAAACAAATTCAGTTGAACAAACAATAAGAGTTCACGCGCACTTTAATACCACGCTTTCTGGCTACCACCGTGTAAAAGTTTATGGTAATGCGATAGCAGCAAACATATTCACTTACAGTTATTCGTGCCAAGGGCGTAGGCAGATGAGCTCATGAAAGTATGGCGTGTCATTTTGGTGATTTATTTTCAATGACAGTAATAATTTACTGTGTTCGGCAATTCACTTCATCAGCCCATTATTACCCCACTGCAGAGGCTTAGGCCTCTCCCAGGGTGAGGGGGGGCTTGGAGCTTAAATTCACCACGCTGCTCCACTGCGGGTTGGGGATTGTAACGACCGCCATCTATTGACAGCACCCGGGACCGACTGCTTAACGTGCTCTCCGAGGCACGAAGTCAGTGATAGTTATGTACTTAAGTTAAAAAATTCATTGGTACACGCCCGGATTTGAACCATGGCCCTATAGCCTTATAAATATGAGACAGGTTCGTATCGCTTTGGGCTATTACGATCACGAGTTCGGCAATTAGTTTTTGTCAAATATATCCAAATTGTCGTACTAGTACGCAAAAAGTGAGGAGCTAAAATTCATCCAATTAGTCGCCTGTTAGCCTTGTCTTTTATATATTACGTTGATTAAGCATCTTTCAAGCGAAATTATTCATTATACTTTAACTATACTTTTCTCTTTATGTTCAGCATCGTATTTCACACTCAATTTTATATTCTATGTAGGTACACGCTTACGATGCATGCATGTCATTACGGATCAATTTTCGTACGCCGCTGTATAGTACGAAGGTACGTCATCCTTTTTATAACATCATTGATTTTGCCTAATTTCAGATTTCAAAGTACTAGAAAATTTAATATCGTCCTAGTTAAATGTTATCTAATTAATGACTAATTTTAGATACCTACAGTTATTTGTAATTTAACAGAAACTACTTAGTTTTTTGGAATTGTTTAACTTTGTTTAAGTAACTTAGTTCAGATAAAGTGAACTAACAAAAGTAGAATGTAGATGCGTTTCGTCGTACTTCACAAAACAAAAAAAAATGTCACATTTGTTACATTACATTAATTACACTGTCTCATCACACGTTACGGGAGCCATATTTATTTGTGTTTCATAACAATGCTTCAATAGTTGTTTGTTTGTTTATACGTATTCGCCAACTGCAGTATGAATCAAAAAAAAAAAACTAATTCGACTAAACTAATTCCTACATTAGATTGATCGCATGAATTTATTTTCATAATTTTTGATGTGAAACATCTATTGGCGAGGGTATAAAATTGACTGTTGGCGTAACGACGCATGCCGTGGCTACGCATCGCCACGATATATATTTAGAGGAAAAAGAACCTTATGTCTTTAGAATAAGGTATCAATTCCTAAGTGCCTTTTATTAATATTTTTTATTTATTTGAGTATTTTTAGTAAGTACATTATTAAATATTACGTTTTTTTTTTAAATTCGCATTAATATCGAGTCAACTGACCGACTGCCGGCCAGTAACTTAATGTTAGCATATGCCCTCCTTCCCGCGTATGTTACGCGGAGCTATAGTGGGGCGCGCTGTCGTGAAATAGACTATAACTATTACTGAAGTCACAGATTAAAAGAATTGAGTTGTTGCAACTTGAAATAATTTTTTGAATTTTTATTTATGTGTTTAATGAAAAAAAAAATGTTTATTAAATAAATAGTCATCATTTTCTGTAAAAAATTCGTAATATTTAATTTTTCGTTATGCCATATTTAGTTCCTGTCGTAATCTTGTCTTTTATGCATATTACCTACTTGTACAAACTCGATGTTTCACATCTGCCAGGTGTCCCGTGTTTGATCCATTTTACTCTAAACTTATATGAAAATCCAAAAGCGCTGCTGTCAAATCAATTAACTCTATGTCAGAAGCAAACAATCGTATTTTGACAGATCACAAGTAGCGCCGCGTAGTGACGAGAAAATCTGGTGAATCTCGCCGTCTTTTGGGCTTATAGTTTCAAAGTCCGTTTTCTGGGCTGTATATACATTTCTATTAAATGTAATATTGCAAAACTATCAAAGTTCTATTTCTTGTTGTTATCTTTTGTCGATAGATTGATTGGCCGGGTGGTTCGGAGCCAAGGGTCGCGGGTCAGATTCCCTTTCGGGACAAATATTTATGTGCATAAACATGTCTATTGTGCATAAATATGAATCTATATATTATAAAGAATATTCAAGTAAGTATATCAGTTATCTAGCACCCTATAATACAAGCATAATACTTCCTTACTTTGGGACTAGATGACATTATTTAAGAATACCAACAGCAAAAAAAACTTTCAAACAATATTTGCCGTTGCATGTCATATTGATTATATTCACACAGATAAACCTTGCCTCCCAAATCCGTACGTGAGACCTCAATAACGAATGAAGAACGGTGTCAGAAGCTATATAGATGAATCCCGGCGCTATTGGGGTCGCGCCGCCCACGCGAGACCTGTTCCTAATCGTTCTCGAAGCTTTCGCACTTCGTACAAACTTATTCTTTGCGGTCCCGTTTCATAGCGATTTTCATTTTTCTTTTCCAGTTGATCAACTAATATTATTTTCATGGCAGAAACCAAGGGAATGCCGCTGAAAGAATACTCGGTGATGATTCAGAACGAGTGCCATGTTATATTTGTTTTGAATATTGTTAAAAATAATTGAAAATTGCATTAATCAAATATGTATTCACATGAAACATAGATGTATAAATACAGACATGTCTTTCCTGACGTGATTATCAGCAATAGTGCATGAACTTATTTTATGCGACAAACAATGGGCAGTTAATGTCAATGCATGTAGCTGGTATTAAAAACGAAATGTCTGACGGATCTACTGATTTGGTTGGTTGTAGTATATTAAAACACTGAATCTTAAAGAAATGCAGCAATACATATATCAATAGAAAATTATAATTCAAATAAGACAATGTGTAAAAAAATAGTATATGCCAATACATACATATATGGCAAATATAAAAGAAATGAAAAAGATATCCGATCCCAACTAATTTGAGGCCTACCACGAAAACTTTTGGAATCAACGGGTTTTCATAGTCGTGCCTTCACCCTAAATTTGCATAAAGTTACGAATTTCATATCGGTCAAACTCTCAACTTTCTGTTTGTACAGAGGATGTTCAATTAGAGGACGGGTTCCATAGAATACATTTATTACACACGTCACCCTCAGAGAATCGGGACGAGCTTTTACAAATAGGCAAAGAGGTAGTAGGGTATTTCTACAACCTACACAAAACAGGGTTGCACGGATCTTATTTGAAAAAAACATGCACTCGAAATTTTATTTCTTTATTACAAATGCGTATATAATTGTTTTTTAAATAATTCTAAGATAATTGTTTTAATGTACGTAATTTATAAATTATATATACCATTAAATCATATGTAACATTTAACAAACAAATTTTAAATAAGCGCACGTCATATAGGGAGGTACATGTTTGAACAGAAACTTGTGTTTACCGTCTTTTGAAAGAAAGTAGTCTATGTACAGATGTCTCATTCACTCTAACGAGCCCCCCCGCCCGCGAAAGACGCATAAGTCTTCCAGTGTGCTCGAAGTAATGCCCGTCAATGGAGGTGTATTGTTTTATTGACGCAGCAAGTGTAATACAAACTTAGTTAAAAAGTATTATAAAAGTATAAGTAAAAGTAAAAAGTATTTTCCTTTCAAGTTTTAATGTGTCTTTACCATTTATACTATTTAACTTTCTATAGTTATTTCAAATCCTTAGGTTCATGTAAAAAAAGTTTTCTTTGGTAGCCTTAGGGATTTTCTACCACCTAGTATTTAACTTAAGAATGTTTTATAGGTATATTCGTGTCTTTAGCCATTTCTGACATGTCTTTATCAGTTAATCGTTTGTAAATATTTCTCGAATACATGAACATGATTTGCAAAATACATCTATTATCCATAATGTATACAAATAGCCTGTTATCTGAAAGTTTTTACGAAATTATCCGTATTTCACAGAAATACCCAGTAGTGGGCACGTCAACCTGCGAAGGTCGTTTCACATTATACTTGCTGTTCTGACTCCTACATGAATACAACTACGACATTTTGTTGTTTTTTTTATGTTTATAACGATATAAGAACTTCAATTGAGAGTAATTCCATAAGTGATAGTGCTTACCGAGCATGTGTGATAATTACCTGCATCGCAACATACAGTACTTTCCTTTGCTCTCGGTCCTTTTAATATTGCTGTATCTATTACTATTAGCATATCTATATATGTAAAATCGAATTATCTGTCTGACTATTCGTATTAATCTCCAGAACGGTTGACCCGATTTTAATTAAACATCGCAAACATTAAAAGAAGGTTGTCACGAGTGATATAAGCTACTTCTTGTCTGTCTGTCTGTCTATCTATTCGGGCTGATCTCCAAAACGGCTAAAGCAATTTCAATTGAATATTGCAGACATGAAAAGAAGGTTGTCAGGAATGACATAGGCTACTTTTTATGTCTGTTTATCCGGGCTAATCTACGAAATGGATAAATTGTGTATTCTATTAATTCTAGAAATATTTAGGTTTCCTGTGTAAACTTTCGAAATTATAGAAACTGTAGAGACGATGAAAACAACGCGAAGTCGCAGGCGGTCGGTAGCTAGTTTAGACATATAATGTTGTGATTGTATGTGTTATTATTATTATTATATATTATTATATTATAATTGTCATACTGATTTTTTATTGAAATGAATATAGTGTCTATAAGAATCGTTCGATCGTTTGAATAGCAGATGTAGTTCAATTGCACTTATTCGTACCACGTTTGTATTTCAGCTCCTTCCATGTAATTCGTAAAACAGCACGCCGTCCTAGTCACAAGATTATTATAAACAACCGCTGTTAGACATAACTTTCGTAAGAATTGAAATTAGGACTTAAACACTTTTATAGACTGCAAACTTAATTTATAATAACACTGAAATTAACTATCATATAGTTAACTATACATATATCTATGCGAATCAAAAGAAAAATGAAAGGAAAGTTTCGTACTTCAAGTTTTCAACTAATTTGTTAAATCAATCAATGAGAGAATACCAGCAAACAGGCACGGATTCATTTTTGTATACTTGTATCATTTTAGCACGATTTGCCAATTTTGGTTAAAAAATTACAATTTAAAACTATATTTACGCGGGTAGGCGATAGGGGTTTGCGAAAACACTATCATATTTGATGTGTAGTCTACAATGACAAATATACGGTTACGTGATAAGAATTGGATAAGGACAATTCACAAATTGAGATTAATCTGACATGATTTAGTCTAATGATGAAATTCTTGTGACGTTAATAATATATTCTTGTTCACACTCAAACTCTTGAAACATCAAGTTTCTGGAAAAATCCTTGGCCTTAAGTTCACTATAGGTGATCTAATAAACAATAATTATATTATGAAGACAATAAAACATGAAGGAGTTAGCAATAATCCGTTAGTTCAGCGTCCATTAACACTTTAACTGCCGCCCCCTACACGCGGGCGCCAATAAACGCGATCGTTTATATCAATCATGGCATCACCTACGTCTTTATAGACGTATCCATTGAATGTTTGTAAAGGAATTCAGTCCGCACATACGAAAGGGGAATGTTAGATCTACAAATAAAACGTGATAACCTTTGAACTGGAAAGAGAAAACCAATATAGATATTAATTACGCTTCGATATTTTTTTATACGAATATGTCATACATCTTTACTTGTGGGAAATATTAGAGAGCGTTCGTAATAGAGGAAAAAAACTTGTAAAAATTAATGATCATGATGGTACACAGCCTAATGTTATTGAGCACGTACAACAGAGACCATACGAAACAGGTTAGTTAAAGATTAATCTCAATGTGTATGTTTGAAACTATCATAAAGTTATATTAGTGGGAACTTCGCTGATATCAACTATGTTTTTTAGTAGTTACACAAACAACGGCGTTTTGTAAACTCTTGAAATAAAATATATTTGACTTTATGCAAACTAAATGGATACTCTAGTCTGCATAGCGTTAAATATATTTTTCTTTATCGTGATGGCCGAGTGACGCAATACAAACGCTTATGATACAAAAGGCCGTGGATTCGATTCTCGACACAGGCGTATTAATTAATGGGTCCTCAATCATAAAAATATAAGTCAAATAAATATCATGACCAGCATCGGACCAGCATGAGGGCTCATAGCCCAAACAATTTTTTTATGGTCCATGGCTGAGAAAGGACAGCACTTCAGCTGTGGAGGCGGTAAAATCTGATTTATAAAATGGGCATAGTTTTACGTATGCATCTTTTCAATAAAAGGGTAAAACCGAAAGACCTAATTTGTTGTAATTATACAGGCTCATGCGATTTGTTACCTAAATGAAAGTCTTTGTGCTTCAAGATACAGACCAATTAACCAGAAATTAAACTCCCTGATCTCTATGTTTGTTATTTAATCTGAAACATCATTTCTGTTAATTTTATCCGTGAACATTGAAAAGATCTATTCAACGAACGACCTATCCAAATTTTTTGCTAGCTTCGTGTTTTTTATTAATAGTCAATGTTTATTTTAGCAAAATCACGATGGGGTAAAAAGGCTAGACAGGCGTGGCGCGCTACGAAACTTCTTGCTACGATTACAATTTATCAAAATTTTGCCGCTCATCCGGCTCAAAACGCTCTTAAATTAATGGCACATCTAGATTGTTGCGTGGGTGATAATGGGTTAACCTTTCTTACTTACGCCCTTATGGTAATGAAATTCACACTCGTTTTCATTTAATGTATATTTATAGAATATTTATCAATTTTACATTGTACGTATTCACTACTATTATAGTTTCACATATTTAAAGTCAAATCTGTTTTTTTTTTATATATTAAAAGATGATTAAAAGTAGATTTGATCAACGCCCAGCGTTGCTTCTGAGTATGACGGCTTCATTTTGTGTCATAGGCAATTATTTTGCCAGCAATGCGGGCTGGTTAAAGATGTGGTGTTTATTAATATAAATGTGGTGACAGACGTTATTATTATTATTATTATTTAAAAAAAGTCTAGCAAGCTTGGCTAGGCCGTAGGACATTTCTCAACGTAATAAGTATGTCTGGATCACGCCTAAACAAGTCATATGGTTACGTCTAGCGCGTGACGTCGTATAATTATTAACTAATGTATACTAATTATATGGAAACTAAGTACTAATTGGCTCAAGATGCGCTTCTCCGAAAGAAATTATACCGAGCCAATTATAACATATTACCGTAGGCTGCAACTGAACATTTGAACGGTAATTATGTACCTATTGATCTATCAAAGCACTTGATTTTCTAGGTTATATTCAACATAGAAAATATCCTATCTATCTATGGACTTCTAATGAATACAATAAAACATATTTAAGTTTACAATCATTTTCCAAAATGAACTCACAGCGTTTCATATTGACGATGTTCTTGATTTTTTCGATAAAAAGAAAACTGTTAGTGAACTGAAATACTATGGCGGCGGTTGACTGTTGGTAATGAACATTGTAATAAAATAAGAATTTATATTCAAATTATGTCTTTATCAAACTGACTAACCAACTATCGATTCGTATTAAATACTTTAAGATTCAAGCTTTGCAATAATCATCTTAGTTGCTAAAAATTCTAAATAAAATATACAGGATGAAATTTTAATAACCATCCAAAAAAATTCTAAATGTTAGGTATCACAAATAGACCTCAGTGCGTAAATAAAAAATGTAGATTACATTTTCATAATTAATTATTTCATCTGCAGTATTATTTTATAACGTTTGGTTGCCTTCTTTTTTACGACGCGCCCGAGACTTTGAAGCCGAAAAGGGATGGAGCGTGCTGCGGCCGTGAGTGGTGACGAGAGTTATTGGTTTTTTCGAAAAAGGTTTGTGTAGTCATATCTCAATATTTTTCTATAGAACGATACTAAAAGGAAACAAGACGGCTATCGGTTTTCTACCAAAGATCTTTATATTAAAATTTCACCTTGAATTTTTCTGTCACATGTGTTATTATTATATATATTTTTTAATGTAGAAATTATCATAATTAAAGTTATGAATGAAAAAGCGCGTTACTTTGTTTGTTTTTACTTTATATCCTAACGAAAAGAAAAAACGACAAGATTTGTGAAAATAAACTCATGCGCAGGCAGGGCTAGTCATGCGGCTACAATCACTATCGATGGATACAGACAGAGCAATATTTGATTTTGCTATATCCAATTTTACACAGGAAAATCGAAAAAGAACATCGGCAACTTGGCTGTCTGTTTCATCTTTGGCGAAATGGAAATTATAAAAAATTACAACGCATGGGCGTGTAGCTCATGCAGCCGAAGCCACATACACAAACTAGTTATGAACATTTTATTTTTTGTGGTGACACAGCTCACATAGTTATATTTGCATTATTAAATAAATGTATATACAAATCTAGAATTTAAGCAATGTACAATACTTACGAGCCGTCAGTCACCTTAAAGTCAGTCGAAACTTGTAAAGTAATCCTTTTAACAGTTAAAATTCCTTTTTTATTCTAAGGTTTTATAACGTTCGAGAGAAAATCAGTCGTGGGAAATCTTAGGACGCTATTTTCCAAGGATTTTGAGTATTGAAAAACGGACAGTCCGTACAAATCGTCCGACCCAGCTGCACGTAGCGTCTCTCAACGGTCTAACGACTCATTTTCACTCGATTCCCATTTATCACTGTACACTCGATCGTCATATTTCAGACTTCTTTATACAGTGTGAGGTTTTAATGACCAGCCAAATTTTAATATAATGATCTTTGGTAGAAAACCGATAGCCGTCTTGTTTCCTTTTAGTATCGTTCCATAGGAAAATATTGAGATATGGCTATACAAACCTTTCCCGAAAAAACCAATAACTCTAGTCACCATTCATGCCCGCCGCCCCATTCCGTTTCAAGGCCTCGGGCGCGTACGTTTACTATAGCGTTAAAAAGGCAACCAAACGTTATAAAATAACACTATAGATAAAATAATTTATAACGAAAATGTAACCCATATTTTGTCATAATGAGGTCTATTGGTGATACCTTACATCTAGAAAAATTTTGGCCGGTTACTAAAATCTCACCTTGTATATAATAATAGAATAGTTTTAATATTGACAGTTAACATACGTACTGTACTTATCTAGTTCCTGTTGTTTGTAACAAAACAATTTGGAAACTCAGTCTGTCTAGATTAATTTATGTGGGGAATCTAAATAGGCTAACCTAACTGAGACCCTCACGATAAAACTCAATTCCACATTCCTATGTGCGTCCCGTATATTATATACCTGACTTGAGTTAAGATCGAACTTAACCCTTCAGATATAACTCAGATATAACTACTAGACCGCATAGGCCGTTAACCCGAAACGTCGCTCGTAAATATGTAATACACCAGTGGCAGTGTCGTATTTGAGTCGACCGACACTCGAGGCGCTCGTTATTGTACGGTTGGCCCTAACACCTTATCAGGTTACTAGCTACACCCGTACTTAGATTAATAATAGGTTAGACACACTCTGTAGCTTCAATAATATCTGACGTTACGATAATCTAAAATTTTACGGTTACCTAGAAAATATGGTCTGCGGTGATGATTGCGGGACATTTCTAGGTTCTAAATATAATTAATTATTTATTAAAACATTTTGAATTCTATGAATACGTATTTACATTTTAAGTAAATCTCGTTTGATGATCAAAGTAGTATAAAAAATTGAATAAGTATAAATTTGTTTATTTATTTATTCAAAGCAAACTTACAGCTACATAATCGAGACTTAAAGTCTTTCGAATATACATCTATAAAGCCAATTACAAGTTTACGCAAATAATAATATGTGTAAAATAATTAATGATACTTTTTAGAAAGAAGAAAGAAAATGTTTTATTCGATACTTCGACGCTTTTAGCGTTCTACTACTACACTACACTCGACTACCGCATGGCCTAGTGTGTAGCGACCCTGCCTACGAAGCTGGAGGTCCCGGGTTCGAATCCCAGGTCGGGTAAGTATTTATATAATGAATATTGATACTGGTACCGGATCTTGGTTGTTATATTATTATGTATGTTGTGTCTTCGCTTGGTACCCAAAACGCAAGCTAATGCTTAGTTTATAGCCTAGACGTTGTTGTAATGTATACGTTATTATTATTCTCAAGAAGATTAACCTATCTCAGCATAAAGCTGACTAAAACATCTATTAATGATTTTAAAATGTATCCGGTATGATATATTACAAAGCGGAACTAATTGACCAAATTAATAAACAAGATGGCTTTGTCTACGACAGACAATATTTGGAATTGTAAATTAGTCCTTAACTAAATTTAATGCTAATTTAATATTATCGCCACATTAATCTCTTTGAAGATAAAAACAAAATGATATTTTATTTCGTAGCTGCCTTCAGCTTTGTAATAAATCATATTTGATGACAAATCGCTTTAGATATTTAAATTTTTAATTTAAGATGGAATATTTCAAAGATCGTACAGTGTAATTTGAATTAATTTTATTGTGAAGTAAATATATTCATTTAAAAACAATTATTGGAATAAAACACCAATATTATATATAAATAAATAAATAAATAAACAACAAAACAAGAAGTTATCGGATTCCATCTTAATTATACTAAGTGAAATTGGAGTACCACGCTGTATACGTGAATTTCCGCTGAGCTTTTCTGTGTAGCTTTTCCGTTCGCGGGTAAAAGCTCAAGGCCGCATAAAGCTAAGTGTTTTAATGAAGTTTGTCGGTTACTTAGCGAACGTAATGAACCGACCGCTTGTGTATTGTGTACTAAGTATAATAGAAGTGAGTCAAGTGGACTTCTCCATAAGACTTGTGCGAATAATTGGCAGTTATATAAAAAAAATTACTAGCGGTTCTGCCTCTGTTTTCTCATCCATGTTCTTGCAGCCGAATACTCGAAGAATTGCTTGTCGTAGACTTAGAAGCTGATTAGTGTTAAATCCAGGAGGAACGGTGAGGAGGACCCTTCCACTAAGATAAATAGTGGCATAAGTTACTCTTCGTCCCTTTTACTTTTTCTATACTAACCGATTGACCGAGTGGTTAGAAACTGTAACGGCGCAGCCAAGGGATGCGGGTTCGATTTTCGCACAGGACAAATATTTGTGTAGGAACATGTCTATTTCTTCCGTATCTAGGTGTAACATATCTATATATGTATATAGGTATATTATAAAGAGTATTTAAATGTGTATATCAGTTGTCCGGTACCCATAGTACAAGCTTTGCTAAGGTTGGGGTTAGATGACTCTGTGTATGATATCTTAGGTATTATTATTATTATTATCATTACAATCTCCATGCAAAAAATCATTTTTGAGTTTATCAAAGTGTTAGCAAGGTCACTAAGCTTATTAAATCTTTACGTACTACTACTTTAATAATTAATTAATATTATATGTGGCGAATCGTCACAAACTTCATAGTTCTGCTTTAAATTCTTTCTTTGTTTTTGTTTGAATTAAATTTGAATATTGTAGTTTTTGTAGTGACTACCGATGACAACCGATCTAGTGATGTATATCTATGAGAACATTGCAGTGGGTGCATAGAAATGTTTAATTAGAAAATTAAATAAAAAATTAAATTTAAATAAACGTTAAGTTTTAGGGAAAAATTAAGATTTATTTATATATTTATTATATTTTTAATATAGTGATTTTGTTTATAGGCGTTAAGGGGATAGTCTTTTACTCCTCTCCGTTTCAATCTCTTCTTCTTCCTGACCTATTCCTGAGTGATAGAAATGACAAGAGTAAATTAATATATTAAAATAAAAATTTATTTTGTATAAAAAGCTTACCCCCTTAAGAATAACGCGCCCCCGCGTTCTTTTTTTATGGTGCGGCAACACAACAGAGAAGGACTCTAAAAATATTTTAAGTAAATCATGTAAACCACAGGGCTAGGTCAGTTTTAAGATCAATTTGAAAGTTACTGTATAATTAAATCTACTTATTTATTATGAAGTGCCAAATCAACATCTAATTTTATTTAGCAGAAAAATTATGAAAGGGCCTCTGAATTCTCTCCAACATTTTGTAATGGAAAGCATTATTACATTAAAGAACAACGTTACTACGAATATTTCCAAACATTTCTCTAATTTCACACGATGAGCTTGAGAGAAATGAAAAAAGGTAATTTTTACCTTATAAAACTAAAGATATCATTATTACAAAACCAACAGTTTTTATTTCATTTCGAAACGATACGTATTTATAAAGTTATAGTACTTAGTTCGATGACGGTCAGTTATTGAACGCGTCACGTCATCGGATCCCACAGAGCGTACGCCACTCGCAGTCCCCAGTGTCCCCAACGCGCACCACCACATTATTACATGTTATTATTACAAAGAATTACAATTGCAAGTTGTGCAGCTTGCGCGACTGCACTAGAGCAGACTACGAAAGTATTGTTTTAAAAATATCGAAATATTATGCAACCGTCAATCGTAACTTCTCATTCGTAACCGACCAATGTTTTTTTTATGTATGTTCACCGACATCTTCGTCAATTGTGGACCGATTGAGAAAATTCTTTTTTTATTTGAAAGGGTATGCTTCCGAGGTAGTACCATTGTCACCAAGTAAGGACCTGATGATGGGATCCTAGGGAAATCGAGGGATACCCTCAAATCGTGTAGACACGCAGTGTGTTTGCGCTCTATTTTATAGTTATTCAGGTGTTCACCTTACGCTGCTAAGCTGGTGGTGGAAACTACAGCACTACTTAACCAGTTAGGAGTTAGTGAATAATACTGCGATTTGTCGACAATTTTCTCCGAATTGGGCTATCTGATTTGAGCAACACGTTTAGAAACCCTGTTTACACTAAATACAAATAAATTCCAGTTACTTATAACTAAAAATTATAACAATGGAAATACTAAAAAAAAAAAACTGATTTTAGATGGGTACCTTATGTAATAACAATTACCACAATGATATATTTACAATTATAACAAATACCTATATGGAACACAATATAAAGAGAATGACTTGACACCGACCGACTTCACTTTAGAGCAAAAATATTATTTTTAACTTTTTACAGTTTAAGTTTTTAAAAATATATAAACTTACGTATAATTATGCAGAAACTCAGAAACTTCGAACTCTTCACTTACCTGAAACAATGATAGACATATAATAATACGACAAATATGGTATTTAAAGTCAGATCCTACCAGAACATTATATATTTATTTAAGACTGAATTATTGATAAGTTAGTTCTCTGCCTAAATCTTATTTATATAGACATACTGAGTGCTTGTGGATAAATCTACGTGGACTAACGCACACATGCACAGAGCTTTCTTACCTTCATGCAAATGACATCCAATGAACTATTTATGGATTTGATGTGAAACTCAAATCGTTTTTAATAAAAGCTATCATGCAATTATCTATGTGCCTGATAGACTGGAAATGGAGTAATATAAATATAGGTATATAAAAGCTTTGTACAGACGCTTGCACTCGAATCTGAACACTTAGTATTTTGAGCACTTTCAAATAGCAGCTAAAATCGTGAAAAAAGACAAAACGCGCGTGCGGGCCCCTACGTATGCCTTACGGAGGACTCTTTATATCTGCTGCAACTAATTTCCAGGACGAGAATGATAGACTATTCAGATATGAAAGCAGGCGTCTGTACCAAAGGACCAGATTTTTGTAGTTCTTACAATTTAAGAAAGAGACCCTGTAAGTTGACTGTCGTCGACAAGGCCTTCGAGACCGATTGAACGCTCTGAGCGTGTAGAGGTTAACTTATTCGCTATTGACCATATATGGTCAGATTGAAAGACACAACCTATTTAATTAAGAGAGACAATTGATTGATAATGATTGACGATTAGTTAAAAGGTTAATAAGGTAATTTTCGAAGTTTTATTACAAACAAATTTGCAAACAAAAATAAAATATAAAAATAGTATTTGGGAGATGACGCCTCAAATTTTAATTTTCATAGTACCAATTAAATAATTTTAAAACAATTTTCTGTACCCTTACAAATATACTATACGCCTCGTACGTATAATTTTTCTGTGATTGGTATTCTTTACCAGTTTGCTAAAAAAAAACCTTGAAAAATCTGTTGTTTCGTGCTTACTCAAAAACGTATGTTTGAATTTATTTTTTACTTATTTATATTATGTTGTTATCTAAATGAAATTTTATAGATTTAGTAGGTAAATAGGCGATGTATGACAAAGATTTAAAAATATATCGAATATTTTAAGGGTTATTAAAAAAAATTACCTGAAAAAATAGTGGTTTTCGGTTTTCAGATCCCGAAATAAGTAGGGAGCCAAGGGTAAAGACAAAAAAACAAAAAAAAAGCTTTATGTGTAACACCGCAAGAAGCATTATTGCTCGATTTCTTATAGGTCAAAGGAATCTTTCATGTTAAAATATTGAAACTACTTGAGCGTACGGCATGATCCCTATATCGATATCTGCTTTGATATGTTTCATATGCTTTCGTGCATTTTTTTATATTACGACTTTTCGTATTGTTACATTTTCATTGATGAAATTTCAAAGAAATTCAATGATGGATAAAACAGGTTTCTATATTTGTAAGCTGAATTTTTCCACGATATTTTTACCGTACCATACCGTACTATCCGACCATAAATGATGCACTGCAGGGGCTTAGGCCTCCCCTCGTGGTGAGGGGAACTTGAAGCTTAATCCACCACGCTGTTCCAGCGCGGGTTGGTGGATTTTAACGACTAATTATTGAATTACGACTGACTATTGATGGCAACCGGGCCCGATGGCTTAACGTACTCTCAGAGGCACAGTCAGTGGTAGTTATGTACGTAAATCAGAAAAAACTTAGTGATACATGCCTTGGAATTCGAACTACGCCCTTCTAAACCAAAACCTGGCTCGCTAACACTCAGCTATCCCACTATCACAACTGTTTTACTCTTTTTAACGCCGCGATATGTTTGCGATCGTCATTTTCTAGTTATTTTAAGAGTAAAGTTTTAAATATTACATTATCTAGAAAATCACAATGGTTATTAAAAAACTCATGTACATATATTAATTATGTGTTTCCAGCAATGTTTAAGTACACAAGTCAGAATATGTTCCGAGTGTTCTCTTACAATATCTTATATGGGAAATAAAACGATTCTCACGTTTGCTCATACTTTTCTCATCTTTCTCATCATAACTTTTCTCAAAAAGTTAACAAATTATTTTCGCACAGGCGGCGCGCTCAATTATGATTACACATACCGCACTGTGTCCAAAAACATTACGTACGTCCCGCGCCTGCCTCACTTCCCGCCCGCGTAATGTTGCTAGATCGGGAGAGGTTTCCTACTGTTTTTGGGATAATCATATAAAATCAGAAAAAAGGTGTTTAATAAAAATATTAACAGATAGGTATATTTAGGCCACGTTTATATAACACAAATTATTTCTTGCGGGGCAGCCGCACGGTCGCTGCGTACTTGTTCATTCATAGTAAGTTTTAACTATACCAGGTACTAGGTCAAAACTCACAACATTCAAATTTCCTTCAGGCGCCAGGTGTTTACTTGAGTTCAATGAGTTTTTTGGTACACTACGAGTATAATTATAGAAAGGAAGTAGCATGACCTTCTGACATAAGTGTTCTTCATTTAATAGAAAGTTACTCACTACAACTTGAAATGCATACATACCATTTTAGTTAAATACCTAAAGGAAATAAACATTTCTTTTTTATACCTATTACAATAAATAAAACCCGGCTTCAATAAAGTACCTTTTTAAAGGTAAGGTAAGGCAAGTAAAATTTTTATTAGGTACCCTTTTGTTGAGTAATCTTTTTATAATATTTTCTTTTAGAATTTGAACTGATTGGCAGAATTTTACGTTTAGATAAATAATGTAGGTACCTAATCTTATATCTAAATCTTTATCAATAACCGCCGTTTCTATGACTTTCACCATTTATGTGGTCATCATTTACGAGGAATATATTATTTTTTTCAATGAATTTCTTGAAAATTGAAAGAACGATTGCTAATCGTTTGATATTTGAACTTATAACAAAATCTTCATTTGAAATTTTTCGGACATGTGCTTCACAAATACGGTATTTATGTAATTAAAATTTTGGGAAGAGAAATAAACGCCATTATTTTTCAAACCAATAAGCTTGTGAATCCATAGCACATCTGAGGCCAATTGCTTCTACACAAAAGGAATATTTTATTGATTTCGACAAGTAATAAGCAACAGTTCCCGATAATAACCTACGATATATTTTGACAAATCATGAAGCTGAGGCGATTTTAAGACAATAATTTTGCAATGCTACCACCATTTTCACTATTATAGATCGTTATTGAGTAGCTTTTTCGTTGTATCACATAGAAAATCCAAATCAGAAATATAGACATCACTAATTTCTGAGTTTGATCGTGTAGGCGATTGTGGCTGTGTATCCTGAAATGAAAAACTTTAAGTCTATCATAAAATGAAAAAGCAAAATGCTTAATCAAAAACAGAAAATCAAATGTAATCAAATAAACATAAAAATTTTAGGTAGGTAAGTACCTACGCACATTTTCCGAAATCGAAGGTCCAGATATTTCTATATGTGACTCAGACAATTGTGATGTCAATACCAAATCCCGAAATAGCATGCCATTATTAGATAATTCATATATTACTCCATTCACCAAAATTTAATTTTAATTGGAATGCATAGAAGATTCAATAACACGTATACAATGTATTCATAAAGGTATATCCTTTGTATTTTCTGGGAAAAAATGAAATTTTTGGTATAATAGCCACCGAAGTACGGTATTGGATTACCCACCAACCACCTACCCGCCATCAACCCGCATTGGATCAGCGTGGTAAATTAAGCTCCAAGCCTCCTCATCCCGGAAGCCTAAGCCCCTGTAGTGGGGTATTAAAGGAATGATGGAATGGAATGAAATTGGATTATTTCATAATATAATTATGACCTACATAATGAACAGGAAAGGTGCAATATGAATAATATTTAACTAACATATCTTGACTAATTCTACCTTAGTCGGAATAGCTGATTTCTTTAGTTTTTTTAAACTACATTTCGCGTCACAAAAATATTGCTCGTCAAGGTGAATCGAACAAATTACGTTCCGCTCTGATGGTCTCAAAAACTTATCTAGCCGTGCTCTTTGTATGACTTTCATCCAATTCAATTTTCTTTGTTGTTTGTTGTTCACACAGGTGCTTTATTACTCAAACAATAAAGTATTCTAAACAGGTATTAAATAAAAAGTAGATAAAATTTTCGATGGAACTGGCAACACTCACAAAATGAACGCGCCATTTTTTAAGTCAATCACAATATGTAAAACAAATTCAATAATTAAATAAATCCACTTTTGAATACGTTAATTACAGATGAAATGTGATCCCATCCGATTTCTTCGTAAGCCCAGCAGCATTTTTGCATGTAGGAACGACACAAGACGACATTTTAAAATTAAAATTGACACTTGTACTGTACATTATAACGCGGTAAGTGCAACGGAGTGACTAATCGTAACAAAGTGAAACCACTCTGTTTAAGAGTGGTTTTTGTTTCTTCAGTTTCACGCTTACAGGCGCCTTCTGGTTATTCTGAGTATTTTCGGTTCATGAAAATAAAATAAAAAAAAAACTGTACTGACGATGAGTGTGAAAACTGTAAATAAATGTATCGGATACAAAATCCAAATAAAAATCAATTATAAAAAAGATACATTCGATTTGGTTTCATGAGGTCACGTTTTTGACAGACCAATTTTGGCCGAGTGGTTAAAAACCCTAACTGCAGAGCCATGGGTCGCGGGTTCGATTTGGTTTCGATTCGTATATTTGTGTGCATGAACATGTCTATGTCTGGATGTAACAGTTACTAAATATATATTTATATATTATAGAGAATATTTAAGTATGTACATCAGATTTCTAGTACTCCATAATACAAGCATATTACTTGCTTACTTTGGGACCATATGGCGCTGTGTTCAATGTCCTAGGTATTATTGTTATGTTTAAAATGTAACTAGTTAACAATGTCTATTTGAATATTTTTTCTTGAGACCGATTTACATGTGTTTGCGTTATTATTATTATTTCACTGTGAAGTTTTATTAATATAGTGCAGGTGACTGCGGAAGCGCAGTAGCAGGCTGGATGCAACGAACCGCACACCACATGACTAGTGCACCGCAGCTCAGCACCGACCATAGCCTAAGAACCTGCAGTCGATTTACGCATATTAACACTACCTATATTCATTTATTTAATGTAAACTAAGAACTTCTTCTTTTGAATATTTGCAGATTGAGCTGAAACTCAATAGAATTGAAGACATAGAATAGACTTTTCAGTTACCGTGAAAACTGCAATCATTATAAGATGAAGTGAAAGAAAATATATTGCGTGGGCGCCGTAGGTTGTTTTAGGATCAAAAGACCAAACATTAGAAATATATGGTTTTTGGGTTACAAAAAGGTTGTGATGACAGTATCTGTCTACCAGATTAGATCGTTAAACAAGCGACGCATGTGTCAAGTGTGGTGGTTCAAAATGTTCTGTTTTGAACTAAAAATGACGAAAATATTTAATCAACTATTGATACAAGACGATCAGATCATTTTTTTTTTTATTTATTTATTTAATAAATTCACAAAATAGACTACAATCAATACAGCACCAACACAACTTAAAACAATTTACTTTAATCTAGATTTGCAATCATGTTTTCAATTCCTCGTAAACTAATAGTTTATAAGATGAATTGAATTGAATGCCAGCTGACATCGGAGTGAAAATGCCTGTCTTCATCTCGTTTTTATTATCGACTTCCCAATCAAATTTTTTTTAAATTCTTTAATGAGTAACATCATTGCTCACCTGTTGAGTTTTGACTTATTACGCTTGTCGCAAAAACGAGTTTATTATTTTAAAATTTCGGCTTTATATTTCTGGAAATTAGAAACTCTATACGTAGTTGCCACCTTTGTCCGTGCTCACTCTGTTACGTTACGGAATGATGAACTACAGAATCTCGGCGCCTACGCACATAAAAAAAAACTGTTACCAGACTTTAGAACTACTGAGATAAATCTGAGTACATTTGAGCTCACTCACATAATGCAATACATAAAAGTACAAAGAAATACAAATAAATAGACTGTTTTAAATTAGGTACATATCTTTTCTAAATTAGTAAAAAAAGTGTAATTTTTTTATGATCATTATTATCATCAGAATGATAATAATAAATTAATTCAATTAGTTTAATTGTTTAGTAATTAAGACTAAAAAACTGGTTTATTTTTGGATTTTCAATTTCTTTTTTTCTCAATAGGGTTTTTTGTTAAAAAGCCATTTCATTCTTCAGTTTAATTTATTAACGTAGACTTCGCGCTTATACACTATTATACACAGTAAAAAAAGAATCATACAAATCGGCCTACTTTGTAAAAAGTTCCCTAAATATCATTAAAGGTGAATTTTTTTTATTTAAAAGGAACCATCTTAGTGGTATACTCTATCCAATAAAAAAAATCAACTGACGCACTATGAAAAGTTGTGCCCGAACACACATATAATTTATTTTTTTAAATATAGTAGACACACGAATAGAGGGCTTCCTTTTTTCTTCGCGATCGGTTAAAAATGCGACTAAAATTACATTATCTAGTTGTTCAGGCTTATTAGCGTTATTGTATGAATATATATTCGTGCAAACATATCAAGTATCATAGAGTAAATAAATTTGACCGCAGCGTTTGGGTTTAATAGTCAGAAATGTCACTTCACAGTATCAAAACTGTCAAACACAATGTCGTGGAGGTGAAGGCTGGCGCGCGAGGACCTCGTGGACTGAAACCGGACTGAAACTTGCCAAAGATACACCCGCTGACTAGAAGAATATCGGTTAGACGGTAAGAGAAGCAGAGTGCTTCTAGTCAATTCGTACTTTTGTGTCAAGTACATTACAAGTAGACAATAAATTATAAACAAGTGGTCAACGAGTATAACTACATCGAACTGTACTCGCTCAGCGCCGATTATTGTCTTCAGCGAATAGTATTGGTCTATTAACCGATTTATTTATACCCACTCCCTGGAGAGTGGAATCGCTAACATAGAATATTTTAAATTTTTCCGTACATTTTTAACTAACAATTACTCGTTTTTCGCCGCAACGAAACCGTACCTTAAGAGTTGTTCTTTTTATGTGTATTTCATGAACAGCGTCAAAGAGGAAATATATTTCCGTAAAGCCGCTTTATGGGTATTAATGGAAAATGTTACTATCGATAAACGGTAATTGGAAAATTTCATCCGGTATATATATAGATAGAGATATGCCGTTGATGGATGATGTAATCGAGTAAAATTTTGGTTGTCCATACCAAACATAATCACTTCGCTGTCTTTTTGTTTCTCATAATGTTTTTCAAATATTTGGATATATTTTGTACATTGACCCCACAACAGCTAAATAACTCCATTTGGGCACAACTTAGACAACCTTTCACGATATTATAATTCATTACCTTTCCGCCCGCGGCTTCCCTCGCGTGGACTACACAGTTGTACCGGAACCGCTAGAAGGACGCGACACTTCACAACATTATGACTCTCTAGAAGATTCTGAAACTTAACTACCTAAGAAGTCCATATATCAAATTTCATCCTAATCCGTTCAGTCGTTTTAGCATGAAGAATAGTTATCTCACAGGAACGTGCCTTACGATGAGATAGAAAGTAACCTATGTCACTCTCCAGCTCATGAAATATATCTATGCAAGAAATTACTTAGATCGGTTGTTCTGTTGCTTCGTAAAAGAAGGACAAACCTACAAACACACTTTCACATTTATAAAATTCATAAAAAAACCGGCCAAGTGCGATTCGGACTCGCGCACCGAGGGTTGCGTACAAACCTGTAAGTAAAAGTTATGGTATTGTTATTGTTAAATGAAATTATGGGGCTATAATTATAATAAAACAAAAAAAAAAACATTATTCTTTTAGTATTTAGTGTCCCTAATTAACTATTAACTAAATAATTAGAATCAACTAACTAATCCCTAACTAATATGTTACATTTTAAACACGATTTACCAGTAAAATACTTTTGGCTTAAAGCCTGAGCTGCAACTAGTTTCTTCTGGTTAAAATTTGTTTTTACTAACAAACTAATGTTTAATTTAGTTAAAATTTGTTATAACAAAGGAAAGGTAGTGCTAACAGAATTAATCATCAAAACATTCAGCCTGCCACGTTCTAGAAGTAGTTTAGGTTTCCAACACCCACTCTCCAGAATCTTTTTAACTTACAAATATTAGTAACTGGATCTAATATTGTAGACTTTGTTTAGTTTTAATTTTAATATGTTTTGTCTTGTTACCGTAAATGTTGTTTATAGTTTTAACTGGCAAACATATATGTAACTTGGGCTTTTCTGTAATTTTTAAGAAAATGTTTTATATGTATTGCTGTAAGTTTACCATAAATAAATAAACTGCTTTTCATCAAGGTTGAAGTTAATCCGGCTCACAATTGACGTGAAATAACGATTATTTTAGACAGGACGACGTAGATTCACTCTTCTCTACAATTTCCACTAAAAACCCAAAGTTTTCAAGTTAATCGAGTATGTCTAAATAAAATGGTCGTCATAGTATACTAAAAGAGTCTAGCTAAATTTTAATCCGTTCAGAAAAGCTGTCACAAGCCTTTGTGGTATTTTTTTAACTTCGTCCAAAGTAGCTTTCATTTGTTAAAACTAGTTTTAATTAACATTAAAATTCGTTCGTCTGTCAAATCTCGAAGCGTCCAATCAAATCTAGTTTTTATTAGACTCTAGACTTTACTAGAGTCTAGTGAATGACCGGTTGGCCGAGTGGTTAAAGACCCCAACCGCGGAGCTAAGGGAGCGGGTTCCATTTTCGCCAAAGACAAATATTTGTTTGTATGAACATGTCTATTTGTTTCGTGTCTTGGTATAAAATATCTATTCATGTTTATTTTATAAACAATATTTAAATATGTATATCAGTCGTCTGGTACCCAGAATACAAGCTTTGCTTAGTTTGTGACTAGATAGACCTAGGTGGGATGTCCCAGAAATTAGTATTACAAGGAAAAACGCATTTAAACTGAAAACGGGTTTCAGCTGTAACATATAGATAATTTCTAATTAAAAAACTATCAAGTAGTTAAAGAATTGTTATTAGCTCAAATCACATACACTTTTTATCACAGCAACATTAGTTTGCGTAACATGTCTATTGTAAAATAATTTTTATACCTGTTGCTTCAAATATTCTTAAAAAACATTCAAATCACGAAAAAAAACTGAAACTTTGTAACTTCTAACAAAGCTACAATAGCAAAAATGTTCAGCTTCAGTGGCCATGCACGATTAGAAACAATTAGTAATATATTTTCACAAAAGGAAAAAAAAAACTAGCATAAATTTGAAGATGTTTTGTTCTGTAAAACACCTGTCATAAAGTATATAGCATAAATCTAACGGGCAGACAGACAATCACCACGTCTGTCCATCGATTTCTAACTGACATCTATGGAATGCGCCCAGGTTTGCGAAACCGCGCGTAGAGCGGTTCGCCTTTCTTTATAGGTATTTGAGTTGCCGTAATGTTCTCGGTTCAAGAAGATCATACGAAATTCAAACGATGACAAAAAAGGATTTCGGCTCAACTGCAGAGCCAAAGATGGCGAGTTCGATTCCCACCCGGGACAAATATTTGTGTGTATGAATGAGTCTATTGTTTCATGTCTGGGTGTAAAAAGTAGATGTATATATTATAAAAGAATATTTATGTATGTCTAGTACCCCATAATACAAGCAAAATGCTTGCTTATTTTGGGACTAGAGGCGCTGTGTGGGATGCCCCAGGTATTGTTATCATAATAATTATTATTACTATATGACCAAAAATTTCCGGCTTACATTGTTTTATTTCTTCAAAAAATCTTGATCATTAAGAACATGAAAAACTATGGTTCAATAGTCCTACCACAAAAGATTCTTTTTATTTATGACATTCAAACAAAGCTACTATGCTTATAGGTACCTATATATAGGACGTATGAAACGAACGGACCCTAAAGGAAAGTAGCACAAATATTATAGAAAGCAAATTTTAATTAAAGAAAATTTTACTTTATTTTTAAAGATAAGGAAAACTGCCATCCTGAAATTTTGAAATGTAATTTGACTGAGCTAGGAATCTATCTGACACAAATTTTTGAAAAGACCACCAATCGATAGGGATCCAATCAAGTAAATACTGGGTCTAAATTCAAACGCGAAACAAAGACAGATTAAATAATATTATATAAGAATATTATTCAACTAATGAGTTATTCAAAAACAAAATCCGTTTACCGCGAGAAAAAGATTTACTGAATGAATGACAAAATAAATAAATTATGTATAACCGGTGAACAGCCATACAAAGCCGTCGAATGTCACACTTATCCAACAAACATACAAACTCGATCTTAAATTTCTAAGCTAGTATTTAGTAACATTACAATGTTGCAACATACGGCACGAGCGCAAGTGTATTGACTAATAAAATCAGATTTACTGGCATTAGATTAGAAAGAGCAAAACTCAACATAACAAACAGTCTAGACAAGCATTCGTCAATGTCATGAAATTTTAGATTTTTAGGTCAAGCTTTGAGGCATGCATTCGTTAACCGACGTGTGGCATATTTGATGTTGATGTGAACGAGGAATATATATTTGTTAAGTAATATTTATTTTTCTTAATACAATTAAAACAAATATACTTTTTAATTGAAGTGAACACCTAACATGTCTTTTCTTTAGGTTAGGTACTTATATTTTGACATGGTTGCGTTTATCGTGTTCTGTGTTATTATAATACGAACTAGAAAGTATATGACGATAGAGTTCGCATATAGCAAGAAAAGTAAATCCCCAACCCGCAGTGGAGCAGCGTGGTGGATTTAAGCTCCAAGCCTCCCTCGCTCTGGGGGAGGCCTAAGCCCCCGCAGTGAAGTAAAAATGGGCTGATGAAATGAAGTGAAGAAGAAAAGTAAAGTAAATAATTCTTTCTCTCATTAAACGATGATTTTGTTTTACACATTACTATAGTAGAATATATTTTCAATTTTGGAAGAAATTATATGAAATAAGTCTAATCCCGTTTAGGCAGAGCAATCATGTTTATCGTGCTCAATATGACACTGCCCAATGAATTTCACACTTAGGGATTCCTTTAGGATAGTCCGCGCCACCAAAGAAGTCCCGCGCTGTCTGCGAATTGCATACACTCTTCCACCTTGAAAATTTTTTCTGTGGTCGCTTTTCGTAGGAGTTTAAGCATTTGAAACCCCTTAATTTAAGCATTTATAGACAATTCATTAGACAATTAAATTCACATTCGACGAAATTCTCATACGCTCAAACACACGCAACCAACCATTTTTTGCCGCCGAATTTCTTTGGTGACGAGGACTCTACCGATGGTATCGACGACATATAAATAAGTAAGTTTTGATTAGTTTTCTTTTGTCAGTCGAGAAATTGGAAATTTATTAATGTTTGCAAAATTTATCCAATTTCTAAAAAACTATAAATGTCAGGAATGCTTATTGGAATATTTTTTTTTATACCGGAAGTATTGAAGACAAATTTAAAAATATTACACAATCATTAATGACAATGAACACAAAAATAAATTAAAAAAAAACCTAATCGAATGGTAATCCGTTAACCTTGCAGACGATTTAAAAGCAAGTGGCTGCACAATGACTGTTCCGACGTTTGTGTAATTCCTTGCAGTTTTTGCCGTGAAAGTCATTGCGGGCATCTGACAATGAATTCAAAAACCAATGACATTGTTTTACGTGTCGTATTGATTCAACAATCAATAACGAGTTACGCTGTTATTCCATGTGGAAAGAGATGCGCGTGTTTGGTTCGCCATGTGTGTGTACACATTTGAAGTAGCGTTTGTTGCGCGTGATCACGACGCATCGCTTTCACGGTTGAAGCCTTGGTACGATTTCAATTATCATTAACGCAATTTTCTATACTCATGCATGTTTTAATAGCAACAAAAAATATTTGTACTTCAAACAAACAAGTAATTCGATAATTTTCTCTATTATCTATAGGTTATAGTTTGAAATTGTGCAATAAATCAAATTATATTTATAATATTTTTTTTTTCAATTTCTAATGTTTTTCTAGGCATTAGGTATTACTTACTTAAACTCTGTGTTTGAAAAATAAATTAAATTCGCACTTCAAAATATTATTCCCGAAAGAAATATCGATACCGTTTGGTTACTCATCATCATCATCATCATCAGCCCATTTTTACCCCACTGCAGGGGCTTAGGCCTCCCCCAGGGTGAGGAGGGGGGCTTGGAGCTTAAGTCCACCACTCTGCTCCACTGCGGATTGGGAACTGTAACGACCGCCATCTATTGACAGCGTCCGGGACCGACTGCTTAACGTGCCCTCCGAAGCACGGTGTCAGTGAAATTGTGTACTTAAGTCAGAAAAACTCATTGGTACACGCCCGGATTTGGTTACTCAGTCAATATCAATATATGTCCCGGAAAAAGGGGTCTCGGTACAACTGTGGGTGGAGTCCACGCGAGCGGAACCGCGGGCGGAATGCTAGTTTATTATAAAGGAAAACACTGACTTACTATCAACGCATAACCGAAACCGTTGGCTTTAGAAATTTAAATTTTACAATGAAGTTTCTTAAATAGCATAGATTAGCATAAATATCTACAAAGACAATGTTTTATCACCACCGCTGCACCGTTTCGCTATCACAACCAACACAAGCGACTTAACCTAACTAATCTGACTTTTTATGACACCATTACATATACCACACGGACGATGACGTCGCAGACAAAATGTGGTAGTACCATTAACTTCCGTATCTCTTACCCCAAAAAAGTAAAAACATATTTTTATAGCATCTGAAATGAAAAGAGATTTTAAAGGAAGAAGTAATAAAAATGGAACTAGGTATGTTATTTTTTACTGACTTAATTTTCAATAAAAAATGTAAAAAACCGATCTAGTGCGAGTTGGACTCGCGCATAGAAGGTTGCGTGCTTATATATCTTTTTATGTATTCACCAAAACAAACTAGATATTGCAACAACCCGAGAATCAAAAAAACATTTGTTTGTTGTGGTCAGAACTTACGATATAATTACGATATTAGAAATCAGCGTTTTCAGTATTTGTAGTTTAAAAACAGTATTTATGGTACATAGTGTACAGAAATTCCAAATTCCTAACTAGTTTAGTTTTTAAGATAGACCCCGAACAAAAATGGTCTACAACAGACAGCTTTGACGGCCCGCAATTTCTTTATTATCTGTGCACATGCTAGGATAAGAAGAAAGAAATATTTTTGGTTCCTTTTCATGCTTGGAGCCCCCCTACTTGGATTTCTGATTTCATATTCGGTTTCGGGTCAACTTTTTACACAAAATTTCTTAATTTCAAGTATGTGTCTAATTCCGTTTACGAACTAGAAATCCATGACATGTATACGGACGGACAGACACACAGCAGAGTGACAGCAATAAGGCGCCGCTTTACCCTTTGGGTACAGAGACCTAAAAAAATGTATTCTTAACTTATCCCAATACAATCCGCAAATATCACCCGGAACAAACATTTTATTCAATAAACAAACTTAGCAGGACGACGACACAGGCAAACATCACAGACGCCATATTTTCATAAAGTTCTGCCTCCAGCACCCAATCACGGATCTATTCCATTAAATTGTCCTTCATGGTAACAATACATATGGTGTTACAAAAAAGTAACTTTACCCGTATATAAAATAAGGTTGTAATTTCTGCGTTTGTATACGAAACTATTCTCCGTAAGTCCTGTTAGTTTCGTACAGGAATGTGTACTTTAGGAATATGGCAATGAGTGTTATTACGGTTTGTGAAGGTTAGGACATCGAGGTCACTGGAGCAGCCTCGCACCCCGTCCCCCGGGCCCCCCTACCACCCGCTGAGCAACAGGTCGATCGATAGCAGCGCCCTCTCGCCACGGCAGAGTCATGACACTACAAAAAGTTTACTAATGACCCAGACTGAAACTTTCTTACAACAATTACATATCTTAAGGAGCACAACAGCTTAAAGAATTTATGATCATGCCGTGCTTTATAAACTTTAACTATAAAATGTTTATTCCAAGGAAACTTTTAACAAAATAATTATTTTAGTTGTTATATTCAAACAATTTTTTTAAGGATTTTTTATAAAGATTTACATTTGTATCTCAGCTATTTGGATCATAAGCGTAAACGATTCACCGTTATATTATCAAAAAATAAGATAAAGATGACGTTGATCTTGCAACTAAAAAAAGTACCCCTCTTCCCGTTCCTCCTACCTGTAACAAAAGCTAAGTGAGACAGTAAAAAACTATTTATACGACCATTCACACGTAAAATTTTCACCTATATTAAATAAAATATTGCTTCAGTTATATTATTGTATATTTATTTATTATGAATGCCAATAAAAGCTTTTACGCAATAAAGATCATTCGATTATTTTCATTCCGTGGATTATACGCATCACATGTCAAAAGGAAACTCATTCCGTGTATATATATCCATTGGTTTATTTTTAATATAAATTCGATTTTCAATGATAAAGTATTCAGTAATAAATTGTTATTATTCTTATAATCGATTATGATCGTCGACTTTGTAAGGAATTATTAAAATTTATTTACATGCCTTTTACAGAATATTGTACAATATTATGGAGACACATTCAAATATGTGCTATTTTCTCAGTTCCCTAACATTATTTCGTGCGATCCTCCGGGTTAAGTCCGCGTCGATTGAAATAGCAAAAATTTTACGATACATATTTAAAAAAAAATCAATCTGATTCTAAACGTCCGCTACTCAAACAATGTTTTTTTAACAAAGCTTGTGAATAAAGTTATTAATTACTTTCAATAATATTTTATATGTTCATATGATTGTAATACTTCATGATAATGTCCGAGTTGAAATCTGGAAGGTCGTGAGGGCAAAGGATAACGACTATTTCACAGAAATTTTCGCAATTTTAATCCCCAATAAGAATAAATTACACTTAACAAGCATTATTTAAAACATAATACCAGCAACATCTTAGACACGACCATCTATTTCCAAACTTAGCAGAGCCTGTATTCTGGGTAGATACTAGACTAGGGCATAATGGCTGATATACCCTACATACACATATGTATATTTAATATGTATTTAATAAATCAAAAGCGTACACGGGAATTAATATGAAAGTAAATTCATGATTTAAGTACCTACTCATAAAGTTTATGAATAAGGGGCCATTTAAGTATTACGTAAGCAAAATTCTAGCCATTTACCCCACCCACTTCCTTATCAGCGAAAGTAAGCAAAGCATCCACCCCCTTTATATGCTTATGTAAGGATTCTGTATAATATTTACAAAATTCGTTAATTCTTAGGCTGTCATTCATAAGCAATTATTATGAATTAAACAAGCAATGTACATTGGTTTATTTATAAGGTTTTATTAAAATATTCTATTAATATTTATCCTCAGTCCAAGAGACTTGAATCTATGATCCTGAGTCGTCTATGACATTAGATGTTTGCTTTTCAACGTCCTGTGTCTGTTCACTGTATTCTTTGATAACGTAATCGCCATCTGAACCCCCCGTCGCCGTCCAACAAAATAATAAGCAAAATGACTCCTTTTGATGCTTCCGTAATACCTTAACGATCCCTGAAAAGAAAAATCACACATCCAAAAAACATTATTTCTGACAAACATTTCACATCATGACATTTAGAATATTTGATACAAATATGGGGCTGTGCTGCTAAATCTAATATCTTCCTTACAAAGAACCCAAAACAAAATTGTAAATAATTTGTACCAATTCAACTATCTAACACCAACACTTAAATTATATGATAAAACTAAACAATTCAATTTAGGCCAACTGTATATCTATCACACCTGCGTATTAGTTAGAAAGATCCTGAATAAAAACGTTCACACTGAAATTAAATTCACAAAAAAGAAACATAACTACACAACAAGAAGCAAAAATAATTTGGAACAAATCACACCTAGGACATTATTTGGCAAAAAAAATATAAGATTTGAGGGTGTACAGTTGTACAATGACTTACCTGATGATGTAAAGGACTCAAAGACTTTCAATGTATTTAAAAATAAGTTATAAGCCTACATTTTGGGCAAATAGTGTTAATGGTGTGTTGTTGATGTCACTTTTTAACAGTTAGAGTTATATAATTAAATGACTACTTGTATTTCTCTTTAAGTGAGTTGTAAAATGAATTCTTTGAGAAATATATTTCTTTAAACCTAACCTAAACAGCACATTTCCACAACACATTTGTCAGTTAAATTATCACTTATTTACATCTTATTTATAACTAAAATTAAATTACCAATAAAAGGAAAACTCAATACTGCGTCATGTATACAAGTCTTTCAAAAATATTTATAACCTTATACGTGTATGGCCACCATTATTTTGAACAAACATTACATTTAGCAGCACACGATTCGCTCTTTTGAGAAATATTTGGCTATTTTATTATCGCAACATTGAAAATATAACAATGTGATGATTATATTACACTATACCCATCCGTCTGTTCGTCTGTCCAGTTATACATACTGTTATGAAACATAGCTAAATGCTTTATTTGTGATTTCTAATGTGTGTAGAAAATGTGAAAAAATTGAAGAATTGAGAATTGATACACCTCCTCGTACATAAGAAGCTAGTGTGGAGTGTCACATAACAGTAGCTTTAAAATTTTCTTTAACAC
This sequence comes from Luffia ferchaultella, assembly GCA_949709985.1. Lineage (NCBI taxonomy): Eukaryota > Metazoa > Arthropoda > Insecta > Lepidoptera > Psychidae > Luffia > Luffia ferchaultella. The sequence goes on along the minus strand of OX453249.1, from coordinate 3,710,206 downwards.
GTATAATATACAAAGTATTTTATCATTACTCATACTCGGAAAGTGCGCTTGAAGTTACCTGATCAGAGGGGTGAAAGTAATAATTTTCGTTCCTGGAAAACGCTTTTGCCTGCTGTCAAAAAAAAATTTAAAAACTATGCAACTATTTACCAACTTTTTATACGGCAACACTGTTGAATCGCGGCATAAAATTGTAATAAAAAATATTATCAATAATTTTGTAATGTGATTTTATACTTATAATTTACTTTTGAATAAATTAATATTTAATTTATATAGATTTGAGCTAAATATTAATAATCATCAATAATAAAAAATACTGGCTGGTAGAATGCCACAGTAAAAGAAACATAAAAAGTGCGAAAAAGCGGCAATTCGATCTTCAGTTGTTTTGTCGAGTGCTAATTATTTACGTATACAGATATTTGTTCATCACACTTAGATATAGATTTAACGCGTTTTTTTTTTACTTTCCTGATATTCGTAATGAAAAGCAGAATGTTTACCTCGGGTGAAAGACCTATTTAGGCACTCGAACTATTAGCGCCCTCGCCTCGCTACGCTCGTGCGCCAAAACATCTCGTGCCTAAATAGGTCCCTTTTACCCCTTGTGTAACAATCTACTATTAAGTGATATCGCTCCTTGCAAATTAATAAATTATGTGTTTTAAAAAAATAAAAAATTTGCATAAAAAGGTTTGTGCTTTTCAGGGTTCCGTAGCGAAATTGCAAAAAAAACAGGACCCTTATTACTTCGTCGTGTACGTCTTTCAGTCTGTCCATCTGTCCGTATGCCTGTTGACTCATATCTTTGCTATCTGACTGACCGATTGGGCGAGTGGTTAGAGACTCTAACCGCGGAGCCAAGGGTCGCGGGATCGATTCCCGCCCGGGATAAATATTTGTGTGCATGAACAAGTTATTATTAAAAAAGAATTTATAAGTACGAATATATATAAGTTGTCTAGTAACCCATAACACAAGCATAATACTTGCTTACTTTGGGACTAGCTGGCGCTGTGTGGGATGTCCCATGTATTATTATCATATTATTATATTATCTATTCGTTGATTCCGCTACTGACTTAGTCTTGTTTGAACTTCCATAGAATTCGGTAGAGTAATAAATAAGATTTAAATAGATATCGTTGTTCATTATTATTATAGCATAATATTATAATAATATTAGTTTACTACGGAATGAAAAATATTTTTCGCGCACCCCGTCGTATCATCAGACAAATCTTTGAAAATGCAATTAAAGTTTTCAAGTGACTTTATTCACATCAATGTTGCCCAAGCTTTTTAACCGTTTGATTGAAAACTCCGAAAAAAATATAGAAATAGGACTTAATGAAAAATTTCAGCCCGTGATGAAAAGTGTCGTGATAGCCCGAGTGCGGCAAACCTGTTGCCAATCTAGAAGACCGTGCGGCCGTTTTTCTGACTTAAGTAGGTACATAACCATCACTGACTCCATGCCTCGGAGAGCAGGTTAAGCGGTCGGTCGGCCCCGGCTACTGTCAATAGAGAAATAATTCTATTGACTTCTATATAAATGACTTCTATAGAATAATTAAAATAGAAAAAATTTCAACAGAAATTATTGTGAACACAAAACCATAACAAGTTTTGAAACATCCGTAATGCCCAGTTATCAACAAACTTAATTTTGTTATTGTTGATGTTTGTAGTGTATACTATAGCACCCTAAATCGATGTGTCTCGGTTCGCACTTGGCCGATTTTCCCATAAGTTGTTTCCGGGTTGAGATCTGTCGTATCTTATTAGATTTTTCAAAGGTTCAAATCAATACGGACAATATGGATTTTTTTTTTAAATTTATTGGGGAAACAAAAAGCGTTTTATTTCACATATCAATAGAACATATAGTTTGTACAATAGCCAATACAGTTTCCACCAATGTATTTTGCATATTTTGACGAACAGTGTCAACTTAAATTTTAATCAAAAATAACGTTTGATAGATAAGTTAAAGATAAATTACAAAGTTATAATTAAATTTAAGATAAATTACCAAAACAGTCATCACAACCCAAAACTTTTAGTTATTTAACAAGGGTGGGTAAATGGTATTCATAATACATTCTTGACTGAGTCCACATACTCATTGAGTTTACAATTGAAAATGTTAATATTTTCCACTTTTAGTTAACTTGTACTGCTTGTACCTTCTTATTTGACCCAGAAAAACTATATTTAAACTGTCAATCTTTCTAGCTATCTTGTGGTCTAGATATTTTCAATTTGTTTCTGTTTTCATGTTAATAACGTATAGCGTTCTGGAAAAATAGAAAAATATTTAAATTATGTTACGTGTATTAGTAAATTTACGTAACAAAAAAAAACGTATATAAACGTAAAGACAACAGAAAAGTCTTCTCTGATTACAGTTTTAAAATAAATCACAAGATTATCGAGTTTCATCGAATGAAATTACTAAACGCCCAGAAGGTTGGAATGGGGAAAAAAATATTTTTCATTCCTTTGTACCTGCCAATTTTCCTCTAATATAACGAAACGTCACATCTCGTTATTTATTCTCGTTTTACAGGATGAAAATAGGCCGAAAGTACGTACTATGAAATGTTTTTTACTCATATTTTTGTTTTATTTTAATAATCCGAAGGCATCATTGTAAGCTTTGTTACCGAATTATTTAAATTTATACAGAAAGAACACTTTTTATTATTTAATATTTCTAACATCATACCCTATAAATATTCCAACGATGTTAGTCTGTGATTTTCAAAGTAATCTCCATACGCGCTAAGTAGTAAGTCTGAAGTTCAACCTATCTCACATAAACAACACGATTTACACATAAGCATTTCATAATCATAAAAAAATTAGGTACATAAGGTATATATGTACATACACTGCACTGATGAAAAACGAATGCAAAAATATTTTTATTATTACATAAAATTCTTTGCATGTGTGTATTCACCGTGTTCCAGTGAACGTAATCCAAAATTACAGAACGCGTCCAGCTTACCGAACTAAACAAAAAGTTTCAAGTGAACAGGTGGCGCAAACCAACGGTTATCGAGAAACCATCCTATTGTTATAATTCTGAGATCGGACAATGACCTACCCTACCTATTGTCCTACTGATATAGTTCACAGTTGCGTGATGAATCAATAACTTTCTAGTAAAAATATAGTATTTGTAAGAAAATGAACTTTTATATAGGTACATCCGGTGTTCGGCTGAATGTATTTCAAACTTATAGGGCGTGTAGGACTTACCGAACTAAACAAAAAGTATAAAAAACATTATAAAAAAGTGAAACTTAAAACATGTTTTTCGTGGTAAGCGTTAGTTTGTGTCATCTGCTCACTTGAAACTTTTTATATAGTTCGGAAAGTTTCGCATGTTCTATAAGTTTGGACTACGTTTAGCCGAACATCCGGTTGATGTACATATATTTGTGACGTTTCTACATAAAAACTATGTGATGGATTTCAAATGAAATCTTTTCAGAAGTCCTTCTCGTTTTAGAAGTATTATAAGGCTATGTGTGACGATTATAAGCCACCAGGGGGAGCTGCAGTGAATGTTTTGATGTTATTTTTGTATTACATAGATATACTACCTTAGAGCAGGTTTAAATTAGTTTTACAGTTATAAGCTACCTGAGGGCGCTGCCGTAGATCTGTTTGTCTAAAACGTCTGGGCCGATATAACAAAATAAAAAAAAACCAAGACGAAGAAACAAGTTAAGTAAAAATGTATAATAGAAGGTATCTAATTCTCCAGACGCCCACAAGTATAGTCTTTCTGCCTTTTAGTTTTGAAAATTGTGGTGATAAATAAATTATTTATTGAAAATAATTCTAAAACAATAAAATTTAAGATTTTATCAATCATTATGTGTGAGTACGCATAGACAATGTTTCTCTATCATCATTAGTCATGCACGACAATTTATCAAAATCATAAATATTGTTTTATGATCATAACGTGAAATTATAGTTATTAATTTAACTCTTTTTAGAGGACAAACTTCTCATTATTTTTTTACTTAACGTTTTTTACGGCGTGAATTAAAATAACAATTATTAATATTAACTAAATACTACTTTTCTAGAAAGTTTCAAAATTATCTGGAAATTCCAAAACATCTGAAACATTTCTTCGGTCTACGCGGGCAAAGCCACGGTAGAAAGGCTAGTCAGATTTAAAACTAGATATAAAATAAAACGCTTTGACGGATTGAAAGAAAATGAAAGTGGAGCCAGGTGTATGACATTATATGAGAATTTCATTAAAAGTGTAATAGTGCAAGATTATCTTAATCACGATAATGTTAATAAAAGCCAGAAGGTGAAGGAAATAAGATGTTAATTTAGAAAAGGAAAAAACACATAAGGTTGGTATTTAGTACATGGTGACGTGACTCGAACTGAATAGTGACTAAGTTTAAGAAATGAGCGTTAATATTCATCTGGACTTAGAATTAAATAATTTATTTTTTCTTTACATTTACTCTAATCAACAGTATAACATTATACTTTTGAATAAGTTTTAAATTGCCCTCGTTCGGTTCTAAAACAATATGTACATTCGGCTATTGCGTTTTTCGTACGAAACATTGTGCGCAAAACCAGCTGTACGAAGTCAAACAGATGGTATTGTCTCTTATGTCCTTGACAATGACGCGACGCTACGTTCTGCTACTGAACACTATAATAGAAACCTCATACCACCTCCCCCTCTTGCCAACACGGTAGATCAATGCGTGTCATGCGCGTGAGTTGTTCAAATGTTTATTTAGTTAAATAGTTGTATTGAAAATGTCGTAGTTAATATTTCTAGGCGTATTGAATCATTGAGTACAGTTATAATTTCGGTAAATAGTAACCGATCGACTTTAACAGCCACTAACTTACTGTTGTTCATCGTGCAACAATAAATTTTTAAAACAAACAAACATACATACATACATACATACATACATACATATACTTACACCTGCTTCCCATTGGGGTAGGCAGAGACTACAGATTTCCAGTAAGTGCGATCCTGGCATACTTCTTTCGCTTCATCAACACTCATCACTCTTCTCATACACACTCTCCGGACACTCCGAATACTCCGGGTACTCTGAACTTGACCCTTTTCTAGTATGCCCCTAATCTGGTTCCAATAAGTTCGTCTAGGGCGACCCATTCCGACCCTACCATTCACCTCCGCACAGTAAATTTCTTTCGTCAGTCTTCTTTCATCCATCCTCTCCAAATGACCAAACCATCGCAGCATTCCTTTTTCAATTTTTGTCCCTACATCTTCTTCCATATCACATCGTTCTCTTATCACACTATTCCTTATTCTGTCTCTCAAACTAACCCCTCACGAGTAGAATAACGGTTGCTTGAAACGGCGAAGGGAAATATAGTTATACAAATCATATGTACAAAAATAATGGTGTAGATCGTCATCAGGTAATCTAGTAAACCCCATACAGTCATCTAGTAAACCCCATACAGTCAACGGAGGCGTCTAAACAGAGCAATCGTGCTGTGCGGTGGGGGGGACGTATGTACCGAACGACATACTATGTCGATGTTAGTCGTTCAGTACTATCTGATAGGGTTTACGCGTTCGGTCGATTATAAAATATTAAATATGGTACGTACCACTTGTGCGGTGACAAACTGTGGGTCATCTTCGTATATAAACACGGAATTTAAGTTTCACAAATTTCCACGGTCGGAAGAACGGTAAGATGTTTAATATTTTTGTATTTTTAATGTTATTTCTAATTCAAATATTTTCGTGATGGACAACATAACAAAATAGCAGCCGCGGTTTGTTGGTAGTTCTTAGATAAACGTGTCACGTCTGAGGTTTTTAAGTGTGCTTAGCACGATTTTGATGCCATTTTTTGAATTCAAAATGGCGGCCACGCTCTGTTTGTATTTTTTTGATATTGGTGTCAGGTAACCCAATGAATGTAGCTCAGAAAATATTTTAAAACCGGCCAAGTGCAAGTCGGACTCGCGCACCGAGTGAAGAATCTGTGGCCAAAATTGAAAAAGTGACACCCGTTCTGAACTTTTCATTTACTGGACCGATTGCTTTCAAAATAGATATTTAAAGGTCCGCGTGGACACCAATGACAAATCTGTGCTCAAAATAAAAAAATAAAACCCCCATTTTGACCTTTTTTTTACTGCACCGATTGCTTTGAAAATTGATATCTAAGGGTATGTGTAGACACTCCAATGGCGAATCTGTGGTCAAATTGAAAAAAGTGACCCCTATTTTGAACTTTTTATTTACTAGACCGTTTACTTTTAAAATCGATATCTAAGGGTCCGTGTGGACTCCAATGACGAATCTGTGGTCAAAATTGAAAATGAACTTTTTTTACTGCACCGATTGCCTTCAAAATCGATATCTAAGGGTCCGTGTGGACTCCAATGACGAATCTGTGGCCAAAATTGAAAATGAACTTTTTTACTGCACCGATTGCCTTCAAAATCGATATCTAAGGGTCAGTAAATAAAAAGTTCAAATTGGGGGTCCCTTTTTTCAATTTTCAAAAAAACATCAGATACAAAAATAGTATAGGTAAACTGGTAATATTTTTTATCATTTATTTGTTTTTTCTTTCAATGAAAATCTCATTCAATTGAATTGTCGATTAAATTTTTTACAACGTTTTTCACTACGTGTTTGTAAACAGATTAACTTTGAATAAATACAGCCGTTACAATTTCAGTTGATAAGGCTAAAAGAGCAATGTCCATTGAAATGTTTTAAAGATGCCAGCGAGACGATGAGAAGCCTTTCTTGAGTTTGTGTTGTTTTACTTCAGTTTTAATATTGTTTCATTTTTAGCGTCAAAAGCACGAAAGTTTTATATTTATTAGATTAACGGGTGTAATAAAGTACAATCATTTACAATCGTATATCGGAACGATTCGTTCATGTACTTATTGTTTATACATCGTCATTTCCGTACGTCTGTCGGTCATCAGTTCGTCACTGTGAATTAACCATCAAATCACAGTCATTACCTATTGTAGTTTTTTTTTCTATGTTTACTCGATTTTTCTTCGAAATTGGACACGGCGCGTCGCAGTTAGTTTTAGTCAATATTATTGACACACGCTAGTTTCCATTGTAACGAAAGCTATTATAGCAAACTAGACCTCTATTTATTAATACTGTTTTCTTACACGCATCATTCATAAAGACATTGATTTACGCACAGACAATAGCGTAGAATGTCTGTAATTTAATAACCGAGTGGACTGTGTTTGACTAGGAATTTTATGCACACATACAGTATGATGAAAAGAGCCTGTCTCTACTAATTTAAATCTATGCAGTGTTCCATGTAAGGGTATGTCCTGTATAACTGTGTGACTTTAATGTATACCTGGCTAGGACTATATGCATTTAAATACAAGTTTATTTGACACCATTAAGAAACCTCTGGTGACCATCTAGTTGGTGTTAAATTGGTAATAAAATTTCAATATCTGTGCAAATAAACTTATTTTAACACTCGTCATTTTGTGATCAGCCAACATGTTGTGTCTATATTATGTTTGTGTTTATATTATATAAATTATTACATACAAAAATATTACTTTCAACCAGTGGGTTAAATTCAACTATAATCATTATTGAAAATTTGAGGAAAACACATCGGAAAAACATATATGGATTTGCACGTTCCCACCATTTGTTTTTTCTTATATATTCAGTCATTGTATATCCGAGAATATTTACCTTTGTATGTAACTAGCGACCGCCCGCAGCTTCGCTTGCGTAGACTACAAATTCCTGTTATAGGTACTATTAACGTTCGAGATGGTTTATACGTACTTTTTGCTGGAACCAATTTTGGTCACACCCATTCAAACTTTCAATCTTCATTCCCCTTCCACCCTTTAAAAAACCGATACAATTTTTCATCTCCCGTTTCCCACTCTTAAAATGTGAAAATCTAAAAACCCTGAAACACGTCATTATTTAAGTCCCTCCATTCCCATCCTTAAGCTTGAAATTTCTAAAAAAGCCTTTCTTAACTTTGTAATGCTCACGTTATAAAATAAACTTATGTTCCAAATTTAGCTTCCTACACTTAGTACTTTCGGCTGTACATTGCTAGATCAGTGAGGACAAACGACAGACAGATAGACAGACAGACAAACACAAAAAGTAGCTTATGACACTCTTGACAACCTTCTTTCACGTCTGCAAAGTTTCATTAAAATCTGTTCAGCCGTATTAGAAATTAGCTCGAATAGATAAAATTGAATTGAATAGACGTACAGACAAACAGACGGACAAAAAGTAGCTAATGTCAAATATCTTGACAACCTTCTTTTCCGTCTGCAAAGTTTCCTTAAAATCTGTTTAGCCGTTTTGGAGATTAGCTCAAATAGACAGATACACGTACAGACAGACAGACGGACAAAAAGCAACATTTGTTAGTTTTAACGACCTTCTTTTCATATTCATTGATGTTTCATTTAAATAGGTTTAAACATATGGACGTACAGACAGACATACAAAAAGTTCTGTATGTCACATATGGAAAGGGTGTAGTCAAAAGATTACATCCTGTTATATGTGTAAAGTTTCATCAAAATCGGTTAAGCCGTTTTGGCCGAAGCCGATTTGCTCGAATAGACAGACAGTTCGTTTTCATGTGTATAGCTTATAACTCTCCGCTAGAATCAGGCTATCAAAGGCAAAAAGAATTTTTCAAATCCGACTGGTAGTTTCAGAGATTAACAAATTCAAACAAACAAACAAACGAATGAACGAACGAACGAACGAACGAACCAACCAACCAACCAACAAACAAACAATCAATAAATCAATCAATCATTCAATCAATCAATCATCAAATCAATCAGCGCGCGCGACGGAAGCTCACAAAAGGATTATTTTTTTCCGTTTTTGCAACATTTTTCATTGATGCTCCACTACTATTGGTCGTAGCGTGATGTAGTATAGCCTATAGCCTTCCTCGATAAATGGACTATCCAACACAAAAATAATTTTTCAATTTGAACCAGTAGTTCCTGAGATTTGCACGTTTAAACAAACAAACGAACGAACGAACGAACAAACGAACGAACGAACCAACCAACCAACCAACCAACCAACCAACAAACAAACAAACAAACAATATATCAATCAAACAATCAACCAATCCATCAATCAATCAATCAATCAATCAAAAAATCAATCAATCAATCAATCAATCCTTCAATCAAACAATCAATCGATCAATCAATCAATCTGTCTATCAAACAAACAAACAAACAAACAAACAAACAAACTCTATAGTTTTTAAATTTCAATAAAAACTGTTAAGTTATTAATTTAAATTGTATGATGTAAAGTGCAATTATAATATGCATGAAATGCTTAAGACAACTGACGTATTTAATTTGATAAGAATTAATATCACGTTTAAAAAACATCTTCGCAAATAGTACATTATGTTGAACAAATTTGGTTGTCATAAAAAAGGTTATAGTAAGTTAACCTTAAAAGATACACATATGCTGTCGCGGACTTTTGGTTAGAACTTTTAAAGGGGTACAATTCCGTAGTACATGATTTTTGCTTAACATCAACCGTTTACGCAGCGCGCGCGACGGAAGCTCTCAAAAGGAATAATTTTTCCCGTTTTTGCAACATTTTTCATTGACGCTCCACTCCTATTGGTCGTAGCGTGATATAGTATAGCCTATAGCCTTCCTTGATAAATGTACTATCCAACAAAAAAATAATTTTTCAATTCGAACCAGTAGTTCCTGAGATTTGCGCGTTCAAACAAACAAACAAACAAACAAACAAACAAACAAACAAACAAACAAACAAACAAACAAACAAACAAACAAACAAACAAACAAACAAACAAACAAACAAACAAACAAACAAACAAACAAACAAACAAACAAACAAACAAACAAACAAACAAACAAACAAACAAACAAACAAACAAACAAACAAACAAACAAACAAACAAACAAACAAACAAACAAACAAACAAACAAACAAACAAACAAACAAACAAACAAACAAACAAACAAACAAACAAACAAACAAACAAACAAACAAACAAACAAACAAACAAACAAACAAACAAACAAACAAACAAACTCTTCAGCTTTATAATATTAGTATAGATTACAGTACAATACAGTTCGATACCATACAACAATATACTTCCAAAAAACATTTATCGATAACACTAAAGCTCGTCAATAGCTCAGTTGACCAAATAGACAAAACTGTACGGAATCGTTATATTTTTACCTATTTCCTATATAAATTTCAGCAGTTTTTTAGACCCTTTTTTTTAATACCCTAGATAAAAAATATTTTATAAAAAAATCTATTACAAAAATACAATTGACAACTTTTCATTAAAGAAAATGTTTAATAAATGTTATTTAATTTATTAACAAATACCGCGTATAAAGTAGATACAACGTAACATGAAATTAATTAATGCTTAGTCGATGATCTTGATAAAACAAAATGTATATTTACAGAAAAAAAAATGTCTTGCACGTACAATTTGCAGACGTAATTTGATATGTTTATAATGTCTGTGAAGAACTTGAATAGCTCTGGGAAAAGCGATGATGTCATAATGATTCTTTCGGTTATGCATACAATTATTTAATTCACGTGGTAACGAGGCACTTGGCATTGATTCATCATCATCATCAGCCCATTTTTACCCCACTGCAGGGGCTTAGGCCTCCCCCAGGGTGAGGAGGGGGGCTTGGAGCTTAAGTCCACCACGCTGCTCCACTACGGGTTGGGAACTGTAACGACCGCCATCTATTGACAGCGTCCGGGACCGACTGCTTAACGTGCCCTCTGAAGCACGGTGCCAGTGATATTGTGTACTTAAGTCAGAAAAACTCATTGGTACACGCCCGGATTCGAACCATGGCCTTATAAATTTGAGACAGGTTCGCTGCGCTCTGGGCTATCACGACATTGATTACTGTTTTATATATATTAGACAGTCCTGCATAGTTTTAATGTTCCTGATTAAGTTTAAGTAATTAAGTTAATGATGTACTTATGTATGCTATATAACACATTGCCATTGAAAATAAAATAATTGTAATATCTGTGTCCATCACTCACTCGTATTTCCAGAAAGTACGAAAATACTAAAAAAAAACCTATTTCTAATAAATAGTGGTTAGTGTGATCAAGCGTCATGTGTTTATTCTTTGATGTTTGTAGTTTTTCTATAAACACTTCAAACATTGAAAATACCCTATGACAAATGGTATATATATAGTTAGCAAATAAACTGCACTCCGTAATAGGTGTTCCTTAAAGAATTATTTACTCGTAACATTAGAATGGGAAGACATAAGTGCCGTATTAGTTCCGTAAGGAATATCCTCAAAGACGATTTGTAAATGTTCCTTACGACGACGAAACACGATAGATTTTTGATACGGAGACTGTAAAATCTTATCTTCTCAGCCACCAGACGTCTATGGGTTGACATAGGCCTCTAGACCTCAATGAAGAACGGTTATGTAATTTTTGTCCGGTCCTCATAGGACGAAGTCAGGTTAGTGGTCGTCTCTCGAGAACCTTTCTTCCCCAGCGGATATCGGTTCTGCGACGATAAAGCCTCCACATTAACTCTTTATGCTGCTCCAGGGCAGGTTGGTGAATTTTGACGACTGCCATCTGATGGCGGCAACCGGAACCGACAGCTTAACGTGCTCTCCAATGTACTGAGTCAGATACGGATAATTAGATACGGACAGATGTCATTTTCTGGGATTCGAACTACGATCTTCTAAACAAGGAGGCTCGCCACCACTTGACTATCACGACTATGTAATATGGCCTATGGATTGTCAATTCAACTCGGTGATTCTATGAGTTACGTATTACGCAATGAATTATGAAATGTTTTTTAATTAGTTTGGGTGCATTTCCGCAATCGTTCTATTCGTTTGTTTCACAAATAGACGCCATTGTAGTTAAGAGAGCTATATAATCATTACCACTCAATACGACGAAGGACTAACCATCGAAGTGCGAATCACGATTTATCCATTGTTCTTTAACAAACTCGTGACATGATCCATTCGACGGTAACACTGTACCACTGTACCATACAATATAAGAGTTTAATTAACCACGACAGTACGCGCATAGGTACGGATGAAGTTTGTCTGTTTATCACCGAGTATTTACAAATACCGGTAAATCATGACGAGCTTTGTATATTTTGTACACCAACATAACCCAACGGGCGATGGGTAATCAGCTCCGGCCTATTAAGTGATAACTCCGATACCGAGTGTATAAGGTGTCACGCAATCTCAATCACTTTGTAATGTCATATAATGTAATAACTCAGTATGTATTAATGATTAACAAAAGGGTTTTTAATTTCTTGTAATACGCTAAGGCAACGGTTGTTACTTTAAGCCAAAGGAAATTCATTATTTTGTATCCTATATTTAAACAAATCTGATTTCTGATAATATTTTTAAACGATGCTATAACTAGAACGTTTTTAACGTGTAATTTTTTTTTTATATGGTCAATCTCTATTTTGGACAAAACTCTAAAATATATAAACTAGAAAATACTGAAATCATAGTGCTTTTTTTTGGAGGTTTTACTACTATATGTTGTATTTAACTCATTTACTTTAACAGCACGAATGCTAGAGAAACCCCATGTATGCGTAAACTAAGTCGCGATTTAGATAATTTTTTTTTAGGTAATCATAACAGCAACAAAACTTCTAAAGGCATAAGTCGAGCATACAAAAAAATTACACTTAGCAATTACTTACACGTATTCATATTATTATTAAATTCAACCACTTCTAGATTTTCGTAGCTATTGTAGACTATTCCAGTTTCGTAGCGTCTATGTTACTTCTTCACGATTCCTTTATTGGTAATCATTTGATATAAGATGTATCCCATCAAAAACAATACTTGTCAAAAAAACCAAGTCTCACAACTCAGTTGTTCTGCGGTAAAAAGAAATGAGATCCATGTAATACCAAGTCGGTTATTAATTTATTCGGTTATAAATATATTGAGACTTGGCCATCGCCTGAAAACACGTGTAAATTCAATCGCCTGAAAACACATGTAAATTCAATTATTTAGTGCGATGGCCAAGTCTCAATATATTTATAACCGAATAAATTAATAACCGACTTGGTATTACATGGATCTCATTTCTTTTTACCGCAGAACAACTGAGTTGCGAGACTTGGTTTTTTTGACAAGTATTGTTTTTGATGGGATCTCATTTCTTTTTGTATTTTGTAGACAGTTCTACTTTTTTCCTTTTCGGTACCTTCTACTTATTGTATATATGTATATCTATATGTATATAGTTTTTCTAAGATATATTATACAACCTTACGCACTCGTAATAAGTACGAATACGCACGTAGGTACGTTTTTTGCATTAAAAAATAATTTAATACACGTGTTTTCATGACGGGAATACCCATTTTTTGCTCGATTTGGCAGGGGCACTACCATGCGCCTATATTTATATGGGACTAGCTTAAACCCGCGGCTTCGAACGCAATATAATAATAACTGCCGTAATAAAACATCGTTACGAATAAAGCCAATATTGAAAAATTTAACTGAAGACTTGGCTGTATGGGCTTAATTTTTTTTTTGCGGTCTTTTCTAGATTTTTTAGTTTTTCCTTGATTCATACACCAAACACTACTTATATTCCAAATTTGAAGCTTCTAGGTCTGCTAGAAGTGCCTTAGAATTTTGATGATCGGTGAGTCAGTGAGTGACAAAATTAAGAAATTTGACCCGTTATAATTTCTTAAAAATACTGGTTCAAATTGAAAATATACGTGTAATATGCTTATATAATATGCCTGCATGGTTACTGAAAATTTCAGTCTTCTAGTTTTATCCACAACGAAGTTACAGGGGGTCGAAAATGGTCTGAATTGCTTCGAGAAAAGGATGGTACGGCCGTGACGCTTTTTCGCTCGACTTGGTGGGGGCACGGCCGTGCCCCCAGATTTCACACTCGCAAAGACAAATCCTTAGAAGTGAAAACACGAGCCATTAACTTTTCCGTATCGTATCAAGTTGTGTGTCTTTGGAAAGACTTTTTAAAATACATAATATTTAATATAAAAACAATTTTACTTTGACACTTAAGTTGCAAAATAAGAATAATAATAAACAAAACAGAAAGTTAATAATATGTTGATTGTAGCGGTCGAATATGCTTTTGGAACTTCTGTACATTCTGGCAGAGTGTTTGGACGTGGTTTATGCTACTAAAGCTTTTTGGAAAATGGCTTGTTCGGGTCGCTGATAGTTGTTGAGCGACAGTTCATGATCATCCTCGAAAATAACTTATATACGTGGCAAAGAAGTTTAATGGGTCTGCAGTTCTTCAGCAAGGTATTGTCTTCTTTTTTAAAGAATATCACCCCCATGACCCCGCTCCATGCTTCTAGCAATATGCTTTCCCGTATGACACAATTGAGAAGTATCGGGATGACTTCGAGTTATGGTTACCTATTGCACCCAGAAGCTCTGCCGTTATTTTGTTTTCAGTTGACGCCTTATTGTTTTTGAGTTGTCGAGAATCACTCTGATCTCATATACTGGATATAAATAGAATTTTACCTTTTCGATAGTAGGAAAAATGCCGGTATGGAGAATTATCATATGCCACCCTGTCTCTGCTTTGTCCACAGCTCTGTTCATCAGTTCCAGTTGAGCACAGGTGTCAGATTAGTAAATGGTCAAGTCTATATCCCTCCTAATTATATTTTTCACTTAAATGAAAATCTGTAACTCAGATTAAAATATCGTTAAAATATATAGGAAAATGGAGTCAAATGTATGTTACATTATACACGTAACGCACCTGAGCCACACAATGAAACATAAATAAACATTTTTTTCCCTGTAAAGTTTGAACAAGACGGTAGCCCGTTCGACTCTCGGCGTTTGTTTGCTTGTACGCTAGTCAAGTTGTTTGCGCGGTTGTGTTTACCTCTTGCGCATTGAGTGAAATTACTGCGCGCTCCGTAATATTTAATAGAACATCAACTGTTTTAGCACAATAACAAAGATTATTTGATGGAAGTTAAAATTATATGTATTATATAATATAACCGATGAATTTAGAAAAGTTAATTATGTTAAATCATTTGTATGGAAACGGATATCGCCAGTTTAACTATACTTCTATAAGACGTTGATTTTTCTATGAAAAAATTATTGCAGATAAAAAACTGCTTGAGCGAGACGATATATTGGTCATCATATTATATAGGCCTAGGAATAGTGCAAGAGGCACATTTGATTTTATTTGAGGACACGCGTGCTGACGCCTACATATTTCTAACGTATTCTGATTTCTGTTATTACAAACATGCAAAACTTTCAGACGTCAGGAAAAAACCGCATTTCATTTTCTATAAAATATAAGATTGAAGCTTTTCGAAACCAAAAATATTCCAAATGGATTACGAATTACAGCAATGCTTTTACACAACATGTGCATGAACATATACACCTAAATAAAAAACAGACAGAATTGTGTGTATTATTTTTTTAAATGAATTTATTTATTTTTTCTGTTATCAAAATTTCACTAAAATTAATTTAATTAACATTTGGGTTACTTTAACTCAATGGTTTTTTGTAACTCAAAACTCACTTAAATTTATTTTGGTGATATTTTGTTTAAACTAACATATAAATAGCCTGTTTTTGTAATACGATGAGTACTATACAAGCATTTTCAAACAAGTTGCTGCAAACTCTATTTTATAATGTGTGTATATTATTAAAGTGTAATAAGGACACGTCACCTAGTACTGCTATTGTACCTACACACTATGGTCTTCTAACTTGCATCTACTTTTGAATGAAAGCAAAATACGTAATTCGGCAAAAAAAATTTAAATATTTTTTTTCTTATATTTATTTTATCTTTCGGGTAACTCGAGAAATCCGGAGCACATTAAATAAAGGAAATTCAATATCTCTCTTCATCAAAATATTCGAGATTGCTAAAAAAAATTATTTATATAACTGATAAAAAGTATACGATACGAATATAACAAAAGAAAAAAAAATTCTTAACTTAATATAATTATAATAAGAAGTCATTCTACGCTAAGTTCAGATAAAAATATTTTTGTCTTCCCGATGGTATTTAGGAATTTCTTAGTTCTAAGAATTTTGTCTCTAAGAAAACTATTTAAAATTATTCAGGACAAGTAGCAGTTTTATTTGGGAAAAAACTTTTTAATATTGAATATTATAATTTGTCCTTGTCCTTATCAAACTCGAAAAATAGAATATGACTCGTTTGTAAGGAAGTTTTAGCAGATTTTTGAAAAAAAAAAACCTTTGAATAAATTCTGTAAAAGGTATAAATGTCCTTTCCAAATACAACACATCATTGTTATAAATACGGAGGCAGAGACATAGAGTAAAAACGTGACATTAAATGTTATCAAAACATGAACTAATTTATACCTGTGTGCTCTAAAATGAAAAACGAATACGATGGAATAGTATTATCAACCAAATGAATAAAGTGTATTTCCGTGAAAGGTAAATTAAACCTAAAAAGAAATATTGAATCCAAAACATAGCAAAGGATTCAATGCCACCCACAAGTGATATTATTTTGCATCCGTGGTAATACTGAAGAGCTGGCTAGTTGTAAGCCAAGCGTAACCAATAAATACATGATATTAAAAATATATTTATATTTATACAAACGAATTAAGAGCCTACTCCTTTTTTCGACAGTTAAAAATACATTTATAATAAATGAATAAAATTGAAATGATTGCCAGTGGTTTTGAAATAAAGACTTACTCCGATGCTCATAAATTTATTTGCACGTAACCGAAACTGGCTCAAGCACGCGTTTTTAATTATTTTTGTTCAATTTGTCTGTTTTATTGTAAAATTTATTGGATTCATCCTATTAATAACGAAAAACATAAAGGTCACTTTAATTCTCTATGCAAAAGTTTGAGAGGGGTCTATATTGTGGACGGGCCCATCCACAGCTAGCGGGGCCCTTTCGAGAATCGAGGGTCGGGATTGTAAGCGAATTATATAGAAAACGAGGTTCCACGACTTTGAAAAAAATCACACAACTAGCCAATAGCCAATGAATGTTACTTGTCTTTGAAACATTCGAATTTAAGATAATGCTTATAGATAAGTGTAAAAAAAATCAGAAAGTCACTAAAAATGCGTAAATCGCACTCCCGTATTATAATAACTGAGTCGTAAGTATCAAGAATTATTAAATGAATTTTGTGAAATAATAAAGTTAAAACTATAAGGAAGTTTTTGAAATTTTCATTTCTTAATAAATATATTGTTATTTTGTGTAAAAATATCACAAACTTGCCCAATGTTTACGCTAAAAACTCCATACAATTCGTCATACAAAGAGGGAGCTGTCGTTTACCCGTAATCGTCGGGCGGCATCAACTCATTCGGCCGAGCGCCCTCATATTGAGAGCATGTCACTTTGCGCCGCATCGACAAATCGCGATCGTACCGTGTACTTACACAAAATCAGTACGCAGTGGGAACCACACCTGAGCTTAGTAGTAATAAAATGAGTACTAAGAAGTACGAAGGTAAATTCGCCTCTGTTACGAAACATCCGATTGAGTTGAAATTTAGAATACATATGTAACTTCGATGACAATGTAATATTATGGTAACATGGAGATGTTCTGATGATTGAGTTCGAAAGTGGTCACCGGAACTCTGTAACGAAACATCCGATTGAGCTGAAATTTAGCATACATGTGTAACTTCGATGACAATGTAATATTATGGTAACATGGACATGTTCTGATGATTAAGTCGGAAGGTGGTCACCGGAACTCTGTTATGAAACAGCCGATTGAGCTCAAATTTAGAATACATGTGTAAATTCGATGACAATGAAATATTATGGTAACATGGAGATGTTCTGATGATTGAGTCGGAAGGTGGTCACCGGAACTCTGTAACGAAACATCCGATTGAGCTGAAATTTAGAATACATGTGTAACTTCTAAGACAATGTAATATTAGGGTAACATGGAGATGTTCTGATGATTGAGTTGGAAGGTGGTCACCGGAAGTCTATAACGAAACATCCGATTGAGCTGAAATTTAAAATTCATATGCAACTTCGATGACAATGTAATATTATGGTAACATGGAGATGTTCTGATGATTGAGTCGGACGTCGGAGTCCTTACCCAAGACGCATCTTCTCAAACGATTTACGTAGCCCCAAAACTCACGAGACCAGGGCGATGTCTCACTCTGGCTGAAATTGGGAGTCTACTGAAGCGATCGAAATGTACCACATTTAACCGCGAGACAATATTCCCACCTGATTCTTACGGAAAAACGTGTCCACGCAAACAAAGTCGTGGGCAGCAGTTTACATTTAACATAACAATTCTCATATATGATAACGGAATCCAAACTTACAGTTTTGTTGGAGAGTCAAAGTCAGACGACCCACTGTGCATGCCTACATATGTGCGTGTGCAGTGCGCGAGCCTCCATCGTTGTGAGAGTAGAGCTAAAAACCTAAACTTCGCTCCGCGCGCCTTCGGTGCCGACCTAAGCGTAATAAACTTCTTTGAACACAAGTGATTGACCAATTTTCGACGACCTTTAAACCGGCTGGCCTAGTGGTTGGAGACCCTAAGTGCGGAGCCAAGGGTCGCGTATTCGATCCTCGCCCGGGATAAATATTTGTGTGCATGAACATGTCTAGTTGTTCCATGTCCGGGTGTATTAAGTGTGTTTATTAGTTGCCATAATACAAGCATAATACTTGCTTACTTTGCGATTAGATGGCGCTGTATGGGATGTCCCAGGTTTATTTTTATTACAAGTCAAATTAATCAATAAATTTAATTTAAATGTTAAACCACTCGAGATTACTAAACACGGTGATTTAAGGCGACAACGACGCCTGTTTACTTTGTCGTACTAAAATAGTCACGTTCGCCCTTTGACACCGTAACACCGTCTCCCGCATCTATTAATGATTTAATTATTGGATGCAAATTAAATTTATTTTCAGATACTTAACTTTTTCTATAGATTAAAGTCGACGTGAAATTAAATTGTGTGTATAAATCGTTAAATGTACATGTAAATATTTATCTGTGTTCATATTAAATAATTAAAATTATAACAACCGTTTAGCCTAGTGGGTACCGACCCTACCTACGAAGCTGGGGTCCCGGGTTGGAATCCCAGGTGGGGTCAATATTTGTATGATGAATATTGATACTGGTACCGGGTCTTGGTTGTTATATGTATGGGGTGTCTTCGCTTAATTGGTAGCCAAAACACAAGCTAATGCTTAGTTTAGGGCCTAGACGTTGTTATGATGTATACATTATTTACTTTCATCGTTTAATTATATGATAAAATGTAAACAAAAGTAACCTCTGACCATTTGTAATGAAATGTGTATGCAACCATAAAGTATGCATATATTATGGATGCATGTATTCTGAGTTTACAGTGGGCAGACGGCGCAACCTAACGATTACCGAGAAAAACATGTTTTAATTAAAAATTTTTTTTAGTTCGGTAAGATCCACACGCTCTATAAGTTTGGACTATATAAGTTCAGGCATATTGTGTGTTAATCATAACTAAGTTGTTTTTATTCTTCTTTTACGTGGATGTGGGTAAATAACGAAAATGTCCTCGAAGAAGAATCTATTACAAGAATACATACATACGTACATGGGGCATCCCACACAGCGTCATCTAGTCCCAAAGTAAGCAAGTATAATGCTTGTGTTATGGGTTACTAGACAACTGATATACATACTTAATTTATTTTTTTATAATATAAACATATATATATATATATTACACCCAGACCCGGAACGAAATACACATGAACATGTTTGAAGTATTGAACATTCAAAGAATGTTACATAAGAATAAATATCCTGTAACCGTACACAGTCACGGTCGTAAGACCAGATGCCATAGACTTCAGTTATCATAATGGAGCGGATTTACTAAATTACATATGTAAGTCAATAGCTCTTCAACTTTGGAACAAATCGTGGAGTTAAAAGCACGCAATATCATTATTAACTAGCATTTATTTTCTTGCATGGATTACTCAGACCGTCGAAAATTGTAGGAGACAAACTCTTCATAGCAGTTACTGGATGAATAATCGATTTATTTTCGTATCGATTCTTTTAAGTAATATGTCTATATCTATTTTTCAAGTATGCTATCGTATATTTGGATAGACCCAAAAGGTTCTATGTTTCTTTTCATATTACTAACGTTAAGAAGGCATGCCCAAAGAAAAGGACATTTTTCTTGTTGATAGTACGTGAACAATTGTAGTGCTCGTGAATAATTATAGTAAATCCGAATGTAATCATACTATAAGTATTTAAACGTCTCATTATATTTTATATTTTAGTACCTCCCTTATAGTGAATTGCTCGAAAACACTTGAGTTTTTCGCCTAAACCTTGTTTACAATAGTTTTATGAGTCTGAATTCTGTATGTGCACAGCAAAACTCACAGCAAGTTCTTTGCGCGCATGAAAGTATCCAATGAAAGTTGGCTTTTGTCTTCTGGACATTCTTTCGACATAGTGATGCAGTGAAACATGCTACCTCTAGTTAATAGTAAACAAGCTCGATGTTGACAATCATTTTCAATAATATTTATGGCCTGTAAAATTCTCACATATTTCTTGATAACGTTTGAATGGCCTTCACTTACACACATCACTGTTAAATTTATTACATACAGGCAAGTTTCTGTTTTTGAATAGATTTACTTGTTTGTTCAGGCTTTGTGTGAAAACAATGAATCAGCCTTATACGTTGGAATGTCTCTAATTACCTTTAAAATATGTAGTTTACTTAAAAAAGTTATAGTTAATAGTTTTACCAACTTTGGTTTACCAACAAAGTTTGGATCTAAATTTATTAAATATAATTAATATATTTTTCCCAAAAATATAGACCACTTTATACCTACTTTTATCTTGAAATATAAAAAATTGTATTATGTCTGTAATTTTCTTAGTTAGGTACTTCAAGCAGCGAAATCTTAGAGCTGAGTAATCTGAACCGTGCAGGTGACGTCACATAGACAATTTTAACATCAGATGAATTTTCGTAAATATTATATTTAAAAAGAAAAATTAAATATTTCAAGAGGTTGTTCTAAAAGCTTATTCTTTTCAATTTTTATAACTATAAGCGCAATTTTGAAATTCTTGTCCAAGCCTATTGCAAAAGGGGAAAGATGAAACATTTTTTAGTCCTTTCCCGCTCTCGTAGGAAAGATGTATGAAATAAATCAAAAATATATTGCTTTTAATTAACGAGTTAAGTTTTAATCAGTGCCTATAAAAACATTAATTTCGTGTGCTATATTTTCGACATTACACCGTAATTTATTTTTGCATGTAATTAGCTATGGAACTAGCATGTATTTCCATCATAAAGACAGATAATTTTAGACAATAACGGTACTAGAAAAACATATATGTTCAATAAAGTCACTTTCATGGGCTCATTAACGTTCGCTCATCGATGAGGCCGGAAACAGGGTTGCCAGAGTAAAATTCAAAAAAGCAGGACTTGGCAAACTATTTATGGCAAACAATTCATCATAAAAGCCGGACGATATTATTTTTGATGAAACATAAAAAAGTTGGTAATGCCTTTAATCAAAGATTTATAAAATCAACAAAAATAAATCTTAACACAAAAAAAAACCTTTATTGCTTAAAAATATTGTTAAATCACTCTTATTGCGAATTTAAAAAACGAATGTAATTTATGATTTGTGTATAAATTAGTATTTTCTATTTAACGCTATTTCGTCTAGTTATTCTGTTTGAAAATTATTTCATAAAATTCCTGACACCAACTTATATGTACCTACGGTACAAGACTCGACGATCCCTTGCGATGTACGGCAATGAGGAAGCTAAACGAGAATGGCCGAACGGGTCCGAAGATAGTCGATTGCAATGTTGTTGTTGTTCACCAAGGCCGTATTGTAACAGTCATTTAAATTAAAGTTTCTTTTTTTTGGTTCAGTAGTAAAATAGTTTATTATTACAATATCGATTCTTTTTTAAGTTAAAAGAAAAGTCAATCACTGTTAGTTTAAAATTATTTATTAAGAATAAGAATGATCTAATGACAAATACATGTACCTCCCTACACTTAAATATTTACACGTAGCACTTTTCAAACGTTACAATCATATTAAAAACAATTAATAACATTACATTTTGAAAAAAATCAAATAGCTCTTGACTATGAAAATTAAGAAATTAAATATCAATAGTAATTATTAAAAATTTGACAAATATTAAAAAAAAAACGAAACTGAACTTACATTACTGTAGATGGTGACAATCTATAATAGTCAAACAACGCGACTACTGTATCGTTGCGGGAACAAGGGGGTTATTATTGGCCAATCTTAACGTTTTTAATTAGTCATCTGTTAATAGAAAACACGCCCATTGGTCGATAATAACCCCTCTTAGTCCTCGTAACAACATAGGACTCGCCAGCTTAAATTTATCGGACTATAAAGTATTTCTTATTTTTTATGGCGATGACTTATATTCTAATTAAAAATGTTAGTGCTTTGGCCATAGTTGTGTAGACTTCATCTGTCTTGAAGTGAGCAGAGCAGTTTTTCGAATTTTTGTATGGCAACCAAAATTTATTTTTTCGTTCTAATTGAACTAAACGTATCCACTTTCCACGTGTAGTGGCTTGACTTGGAAATCTTAAAAAAAGTGGAAGGTAATAAATTAAGGCAATAAATCATTAAATATTTGCATTTTCAATGAATTATTGGCATTAGGTATGTGTTTAGTATTTTATTGTTTATTATAATAATAAAAACTGCTAGTGTGTGTATATGAATACACGTTGGAAATTATCTTCTTTGATAAAAACAGGAATAAATTCATACAAGTAGAACGATAAAAAGGTATGTGAAGTTGGTAAATGATGTTAGTTTTGAAATTAGCATTTCCGAAAACCTACAAAATGAGTACCTACCATGGCAATTTTATAATTTTATTGCATACCATTCGTACATGTCCATTTTCTGCTATTTTTTACCATTTCTACTAATAACAAGAATTTCCTACCATTGTCTACAACTTCTATTTTTTTTTTTTTTTGTAATTTTTGACGATTTTCTATCATTGCCACCATATATAATTTCAAAACAAATAGTTTCACCCTCAACGTACCTAAAAAAGATAACTACTCGAAAACAATATTCCATGCTATAATTTATTTTTATAATAAATATTTTCCAATGCGGAGCTAGTCCCTGATCTTTCAAAATTTGTATCAGAAACGTTGAACAAAATTGCGAAAGAGGAAGGTTATGCGGAAGGTGTACAGCTATGTAATAGATTGAAAAGATATGAAAAGACTGTCATCGTTGTGCTTACCGAATAATTCAATTTATGTGCAACTGTCAAATTGTAATTGTCAAATTTTATATTAAATTATTAAAAAGTAAATTAATAAATTATTATAAGTTTGCGTGTGATATGTAATCCCATCTGCTTTTTTGGAGTTCCGGATGTTTTGTGCACTGTTTGAAAGCACAGCACGGCATTTTCTTTAGATAATTTTACAAGATACGTGCAAGATACAAATTAATTTCAATCGACTAAACTAGGCTGACACGTGGTCTGCAAGCGACTATTTTGACTTTAGTCCCCGCACCGCAATGGGACTAAGTTTCATGCGCAGTTTCATTCTGTGCTACTTACAGTCTAGTACCTATAGGTAAAATATAAGTCGGTTATTCCTGACATGTAAATTTCAAATACATTCTAAGTAAGTACATTATTTTGTAGTTGTATCTACATGTAACTTATTGCGTTCTTTTGACCATTGGGTTTTAATTAAAGAGAAAACCATTTCAAAATTTGCGTTGTGGCCAGGAATGAATATCCTGCCAGATTAACAGTTCAGAATAACACCACATGCAGCGGTCGGAGCCGAGCGGTTGCACCTGCGTTCAATGCAACGCGTACAAGTGCGGACTCGCAGAGCGGAACCGGCTCAACAAAAAGCCTAACGAAAACCGGACAGGCCGGACAGGATAATTTTAAGTCGGACCAAACCGTAAAAAGCCGGACGTCTGGCAACCCTAGCCTCAAACCGCGATATCTTGGCAGTATTATTGTTATGCCGTCTTTTGCTCTGACTTGAAGCAATTGCGTTTCTTAGGTTTTTGCCGTTTGTAGGTAATTTTGATAGAGTAGGTATTTGGAAAAGGTAAAATTAATCACAAATTATTCTGCGATAGAATATTTCCTGGAAACACAATGCCAAAACCATTGACGTGCATAGAGATACCGCGTCATAGTGGCAACAAAAATGTGAGCAAAAAATAAGAGTTATAATGCAGAAAAGAAATAAACCAGTTGTCACAGTGTTTCAAAATGGTTTGAGGATTTTATAGAAATTGAATATTAATATAGGTGTATTCTGTATTCATTTAGCTGTATATTGTTTTTCAGCGAAATAAACGTGTTAAGAACTATAAAATTTTACTTAGGATCGTAACAATAGTATTGAAAACAACATGAGCATAGTTTTCGAAGACTTCGTTAAAATACTCACTGTGTTTCTATTACATTTTTTATCGAAACACCTTTCCGAAAGTACACAAACATCGGCTACGCAGTCCGTCCTTGACGCACAGCGTTACATCAAGCTAGAATATCGATTTTCCTCGCACATAGATTTGCCGACAATAAGGCTTCACTATCCACATCATGTCCATTGACGACGTACGTCCGTCATTATACCTGTCTATACGAAAGTAAACCTTAACGTTATAACAGTAAACCACATATTATATTATACACCTCTCGTCGTTTATGATGTTTCTTGACGGAATGCACGTACGCCGGTAATTAAGTCCGAAGCATTAGGCATAGCATGTGTTTAAGTATTGTCGTTTTGACGTGACCTTGAACGATTTCTCCGTTCCAACGGGCCAGCTGTGACGTAGATCGACAACTCACGTTTTAAGGAAATCCGCGACCGTTATGTAGGCTTTATAATTGTTTTAGACTTAACACTTGTGCTTTTTTTTTAAGGTTACGTAGCCAAATGGCAAAAAAGGAACCTTTATAGTTTCGCCATGTCCGTCCGTCCGTCTGTCTGTCTGTAGTTTTTCTCGGAAACTATTGGCAATATATAGATGAAATTTGGAAGGTAGGTGTAATCTATGAACCGCTACACAACGACGTAGTATGTAACTGAAGTACGAAAAAAAATTCATCGTATATAAAAAATGATATCAAGGTTTCAAACAATTTTTTTTAATTTAAGTGTTGACTTTTTTTTTATTTAAAAAAAATTGTTTGAAACTGTTGTTGAGATATGCACTCCTAAAGTCTTAAGTTAGAGTCATGTGTGTCCCTCACCCCCCCCCCCACCCTTTACCAGCTAAACCATTGTTTTTGGATATGTGGAAAACATTTATGACAGGAGTATATACTATAACGTAGTTAAAAGGAAAACTATCACAGCTAATTAGACTGTATTATTTAACGAGTAATAGATTAACTTATAAAATATACTTTTATAAGTAAAAATTTTGTAATAATTCCAAAGAAAATGACAGATAGTGTTTAGCCAAGAAGCCAAAACTAGGCATTGTATATTTTTGATGTTATTTTAAAAGGTAATTAAAAAAAAATCCTTTATGATGAAAACTACATTGTGTTATTAGGTACTATAAATTTACGCTTTCCTTTGCAGAGCTTATTCTCTTCACAATCGATACTAAAAGTCAAAGGTTCACAGTAATATATAAGTAATAAAAATTGTCTCTAGCTATCAGTGCACTCATGTTATTACTTTTCGGATTAGCCAGAGAGGATCGAGCGCCTTCTAAATAACTAACGAAATCAAAATGAAATGTACTTATACAATAATTCTTAAATTTCATAATAATAACGATTAATAATTAAGTTCGATTAACCTCGCGCGTTTTTTTAACGGAACTCTTCGTATGCGAGTCCGACTCGCACTTGGCCAGTTTTTTATTATGCATGTGACGGGCATATAACATCTATAATTCAATAACTGTTGTGATACGTGTATTTCACAGTTACTGTTCGATATATTGTACTGTAAGTAAACAACTTCAGAAGAAAGTACCTACCTACATACCTACTGGTAGATTTAAAGTTTGTTTTATATTAAAGTAGTGCTAAAGAACTTTTTCGTTGTGGTACGTATTTCTCCTCATTTAGTAGTTAGCCATAAATAAAATGGTTTTAAAAGAATAACGAATTCACTACATTAAAATATTGATTCTTTAAAATTATATAATTTTTTTTCCGATAAATATATCAACACAAAAATATATAAATATAGTCTAACCAATATCTAACATCTAACCATACATATGCACATTTATGCTTTAGATGCGTGTCGTGATAGCCCAGAGCACAACGAACCTGTCTCAAATTTATAAGGCCCCACAGGGCCATGGTTCGAATCCGGGCGTGTACCAATGAGTTTTTCTGACTTAAGTACACAATATCACTGACACCGTGCTTCGGAGGGCACGTTAAGCAGTCGGTCCCGGACGCTGTCAATAGATGGGGGTCGTTACAGTTCCCAACCCGCAGTGGAGCAGCGTGGTGGACTTAAGCTCCAAGCCCCCCTCCTCACCCTGGGGGAGGCCTAAGCCCCTGCAGTGGGGTAAAAATGAGCTGATGATGATGATGATGCTTTAGATGGTTCAGTAATCTTTACGCTGACAAAAAAAAATTCTTAGCGCTTGTGTGTATTGCAATATTCGAGTGACGTGACGTAAACAATTTGTTAGCATTTTATCAGTAATACGGCTATCTATTATTTAAATCTATTAAATTACGTGGTATTTAGTTCAAAGCAAGTTATATACGTGAATAATATTAAAGCAGAACACCCACACCGTATACGAAACACGTGTATAGAGGGAATTATTCGT
Organism: Luffia ferchaultella; assembly: GCA_949709985.1. Classification (NCBI taxonomy): domain Eukaryota; kingdom Metazoa; phylum Arthropoda; class Insecta; order Lepidoptera; family Psychidae; genus Luffia; species Luffia ferchaultella. The sequence continues at coordinate 3,683,079 of OX453249.1, read as the reverse complement.
TCGCGTGACATTTAACGAGTATGTAGGGAGTGCCTTAGCTGCGTGAAAACTGAAAATTTTGCATAAATCTATTACTCAAATGTGAACTTTACGCTGTTGGCTTTATAGTTTTAAATAAGTATAGTGTGTCAGTTTTGACACAGCACCCGTTTTACATAAAGCATTAGAGCGTACCGGCCGCCGGCGACCGGCAGCGTCTAACTTGCGAAATTCATCTGCATATAAAACTGAGCTCCTTTCAACCTATACAATCAATGCTTTGGAATCGATTGCGTCAAGTTTCATTAAGAAAGCTATTGAATTTAGCCCCGTGTTTATTTTTATTAATTAATATTTATCTAGCACATTTCGTTTTTATTGTTGATAAACAAGTCTCTATAAATTTTATTTAGATTTCGTAATACATAAATTTCCCTCGCTTTAAAGTGTGAAATAGTTTATTAAGTGAATTTAATACCACTATTGGCGTTTAATCTATTATGTATTTGGATATCGAAAATAGGAAAGTGTTTGATATGTCTAATCGATCGTAGTGCAGTTATTTAATATTATAGTATTTTTCTTTCAATTTCATGAAGTACAAAATATTTTGTATAGGTATATAGAGTTTGTTTGACAAGACTTTTCGGAACATCGTACTACTTGTACTGTTGTTTTAATTTTCAGTGTAGTATTATTAAATTTCGTTTACATATTGTATATGCATTAGTGAGCAAACGTTCAGTGTCTATTTGTGACTAATAAAACTTAAATCAATTAAAAACTAAAAACTTAATATGATTACTGTGAATGTACAAAGAAAAAAAAATAATGAATGTTTGTAAGAGAATTCAGTTTTTGTCTACAAATGTATCTGGTTTTATCAGGTATAAATTTCATGAAATATATCACGCTATAAATCAAGCTATATATTGCGCTATATACAATGTGGAACAGAAAAGTTTGAGCAGCCAATTATTACGTAACTAATAAAGATATTTTAAAAAATCATGCAGATATTGCTAATATTGCTAAAAAAGTGTGTATCTAAAAGAAATACCTACTTCACAACAAAAATACCAACATAAAACTGATTTTTTTTTTCACCCTAAAGGGTAGTTTTTTAACGCCATTCGAGAGGCCTGTTTACACTCTACATAAAAGGTTATGAACGACTAAGTCAAAATTCCAATACTTTTCAAAATATAAAAATACATTTTGCAAAAAAAATACTAAACGAGTCCCGACTATAATGTGTCAGTCTTCAGAATTAAATAATTTTTTTATATCTCGAAAAGTGTTGGAATTTGGACTTAGTACTTCATAACCTTTTATGTAGATTGTAAACAGGACTGTCGAATGGCGTTAAAAAATTACCCCTTAGGGGTGAAAAAATTGTTCAGCTATTTTTGATATTTTTTTTTGTATTTCAGGTACACCCTTTTGCTAAAGCAAAAGGTTCATTTAGTAACAATATCAGTTTGATATTTTTTAAATATCTGTATTAGTTACGGAATAATCGGCTGATGTGTGACCTGCTGTATATAAAAAATCTTTAAATCTGAAATTACAACATCCCGTATTATATCCAGTACTTTTTGTAGTGTAGCTATAAAAACAAATTATGTTCTTTCTTATCGCACTATACTCACAAACACCTTTGAAATAAAAACCAGTGCACAGCACAACTTTTGAATAGCAAGTGTTTGACAACTTTCTGTTTAAATATTTAAACTAAATAATTAAACATCGAAAACTGCACATGAAACTAGTCAAAAAGGAACAACGGCGGATAAACAACAGGAAAGAAATTTGAGGAAAAAAGCTGCTAAATAAAAAAATGATAACCATGTCACGATGTGCGAGTAAACGTCCATTAGGGACATCGTATTCGCACGTTCCCGTTGTAAAGTGAATTAAAGTGTAAAACCGCATATGGCAATTATATTTGCCTCGTCGTTGTGTAACATTAACTCGACCGTGGTGTCACTTGGGAAATATTTACATTGTCCGATTGTGATTTCTATATACAGTTTCGCCAGTCAGCATCTAGGTTGACCCGGACAAAAAATTCCTGCCACACATTAGCTTGGCGATGTTTCGTTGCAGTATTTTGTAAGTGCATTGAATCATCGTTTAAATATGCAACCGATTGCATCGAACGCTCTGAACGATAAAGCGTATAATGTTACGTCTTAGTTAATCATGCCTGTCTGTATGTCTGACTGTAGCAACGTAGCTCCCAAACGGATGAACCGATTCCAATTAGTTTTTTCTTTTGTTTGGAAACTGTGAACGAGGTTATTAACAAAATAAATTGGAATGGTTTTTAATTACATTTCTGTCGATGTATCTGTAGCCTGGAAGCTTATAACAGCAAAACATATCCAGAACCTACTCCGAGGTGAAACGTATGTTCTACAAAAAACCTATCAGAATCGGCCAACCAACTGTTATGGAGGAACATTACTGCAGGGCCCTTGGTAGCCTATAACCGTAGAGTACGTCTAAGAACTGCTCGGAAGCGAAAACTACATAATACAAAAAACCTCATCGAAACTCTCCTAGTTATTTTTGAAGAAAGGATGACTGATATAAAAAAACCTGGTTTTAGTCAAAGAAATATACCAAAGCGCAGCGACAAAAAGTATAGTCTATGAACTCGAAATGACACGCCATACAATTTCCATTTTCGAAATAGACTGCACGTATACATATAATAAAACACAACGTCTCACTGTCTGTCTGTTTGTTTGTGCGCATAACTCAAGAACAACTCGTCTAATTTACTTCTTTTTTAAATATGGAAATACGTTATCCGGGTAAGTTTTAATAAACATTTGGTTATGATTGGTAGACCATGATATTGGAAGAAACAATTTTAGTGCGTCATATCGGAGGAAAAATCGCGGCCCGGTTGGACACAGTATAGGTACGGTGCGGGCGTCAATGTATGGTGGCAGCCAAGCCACCAACCAGCTGATGAGTGGAAAGGGACGTGGTCGCTAGCTATTTGGTGCCCGTAACACTAACTACTACCCAGCGTAACTCCGAAAGACGCGAGCGGAAAGGTGGTAGATATATAAATTTACTACACAAATGTAAAAAAAGGAATTTATATGATCATGCAGTCCAACTGTATATACAGACAAAGCCGCTAAAATAATTAGTGCAATTTTTCAGAAAAACATAAAAGGGAATGTCGTCGGCCACTGTAATAAAAAAGCTTTATTTAGTGAATTTAGAATCGATACATTAAAAAAAAAAATTGCAACGGTTTCACTTCGAAAGTTTGTTTTTCTTTGATTTCGGTGAATATTTATTGCAGGAAAATAAACTGAGCACTTATTTCGAAATTTCAATGCAAAAGAATGAAATCTCTAGGACAGCGGCCGTAAAAACAACACGCAAGATTAGGTCAATGACCCCGAGCGAGGGCAATGGGTGTTATCACAGTGCATAGCCGAAGAGATGAGACACACAGTAAGTCCGTCATACTGTACACATCGGATGGGGAACATTTATGCTGTTTTCATTTGTTTTTGACAGAATAATCTGGATTGATTTATTGGCAGGACAGTCAATCAATGTTGTGACATATAGGCAATCGATATTGAGGGCGTGGACGCAACTGGATCATACAAATAATACTGAGAAATCAGTGCATTAAAAACATTATCATAATGACTGACCAATCGGCTTGGTGGTTAGAGAGTGGTTGGAGAGTGCTCAAGGGTCACGGGTTCGATTCCCGCTCGGGACAAATATTTATATGCAACAACTAATATGTTTTTTTTCGCATCTGGGTGTGAAATATCTATATATGTGTATATTATAAAGAATATTTAAGTATGTATATTACTTGTCTATAGTACACATAATACAAGCTTTGCTTAATTTAGGACTAGACAGCGCTGTGTGGAATATCCCAGGTATTATACATAATTTTAATGCTGTAGTGCTGTAATGGAGTACTTTTCGATTTATAAAATAAAAAATAAAATATCGCTGTTGCATAACCGATGCACAGATAGACGCCGAAAAGAATTCTGATGCATACCTATTGCATCAACCACCGCTCACATCCGCAAGGTCCAGCTTTACCAAATATTTAGCAATTTATTATGTAAACTGTAAAAAGTAAGTACATTCGACTGTTTGTAATCACTCATTCTTTCGAAAATACTATATCCTCATTATTAACAGAGTTTTCTGTTTGTTTTTCTTTCACAAACGAATTTCTCCGAATATAGTAAATGAAAAACCTATTGGTATATATACCGTAATTGATTTACAGAACTCTGTATATATACTGTCGTATATAAATAAACGAATTTTTATTCTGGGGTTAATTTTGGAGTCAAATTAGTAAATTAAAAGAAAAGGGCGTCATCTGAGGTATCAAATGAAAAAGCCTAATAAATAAATTATTCAGAAAACAGTGGTCAGTTCATGGCCAGAGACATTGTACAAACAATGTAGTCGAAAGTTGGAACGCACAACTAAACAAATTCATGGAACGACATAATCCAATTACAGTTGCTCGTTTAGTGGAAAATTTAATATAAAAAAAGCCTTCATAATTAAATGTCAGCTGGAATTACTGCATGACGAAATAAGTGTTGGATACTTTTTAAACAAACTAGGATAAATTAAACTGTTTGTGTCTATGACTGTACAAGTATATTTACAGATTGATATTTTTTCATCAAACTAAATAGTTCGACCATCCGGAACCGAATTTGTCATGGTCAAATCAGTTTGACCACGAGAAAGAGACCATAATAACCAAATTAATATTGTTGACACTTATTCCTGTGTCTTCCAGACTGTGAAAATCCTGCATTTTAAAAATTGAAAGTGTTATACATTGCTTCCTTAAACTACAAATTTCCGCATTTAAATACATATAATTATCAAGAAATACTTAGCTAACAGTTTCAACAAAAACACGTCGTGTGTTGTTGGGGGACAGATTAGACGTATTTCTGTATTTGTCCTAACGAAATTATTTTATTGCTCGCAAGTCCCAAGATGGGCACACTTTTCATTATAAAACGTTTTCAGCTGCATTATAAAAAGTTTTTTTGTTTTTAAGCGATTTCAAAAAGGAAGGAGGTTACTCAATTCGACCGTATATATTTTTTTTTATGTGTGTTCAGGCATAACTTCGATGTTTATGAACCGAATTGGATGATTTTTTTTTTGTGGAAGGAAGATATCTCCGGAATGGTACCATGATAAGGAAACCAGGATCTGATGATGGCATCTCAGAGAAATCGAGGGCAACCTTCGAAAATGGTATTTTAAAGTATCGTATTTTAAGTATTTTGATAAAGTACTACTACTAGTACTATTTAATGAAGGTCGGGAGTCGATCTGATGATGGAGCTGAAAGACAGTCGAGGGAACTCCTCAACGATTTATAGCAATTACCTGGTGTTTGGACTTGATTCATTTCTATTGATGATATCTTTGCACCCATATGGATTATAAGTGTTATTACAGGTCTGATGATGGAGACCATACACAATCGAGGGAACTCCTCAACGATTTACAGCAATTACTTGGTGTTTGGACTTAATTCATTTCTATTAATGAGAACTTTGCTCCCATGCGGGTTATAAGTACCATTACAGGTCTGATGATGGAGACCATACACAGTCGAAGGAACTCCTTAACGATTTACAGCAATTGCTTGGTGTTTGGACTTAATTCATTTCTATTGATGAGAACTTTGCACTCATATGGGTTATAAGTACCATTACAGGTCTGATGATGGAGACCATACATAGTCGAAGGAACTCCTTAACGATTTATAGAAGTTACCTTTTGTTGGGCTTACGTCATACGGTTCAATATGCCAAAATGTTCAGTTCGCACAAAAGTACTACTTAATTAAAATTGAAGGGTTACATAGGAATACCACTACCTACTAGGCATGCTGATGCCTCAATTTGACACTGAATTAAAGTTGCGTAATCGTGGCATTGTCTCATTTGAGTAGCACGTTTAGAAGCCCCATTGATACAAAATACCTGTTAATGCTCCTTTCTTTAGTGAAAATTTTATTTTTAACTTTTTAGTTTATGTTTTTGAAGTCGGTTTTTTTTTTTTTTTTGAGAATTATTTTTTATATAAATTATCACACGTATAGTTCATCTATGCATTTATTAGTAAAGCACAGAATGGATTTTTTTATTATCTAGATTTGAGAAATTCTTAAATATCTGGGTTCTGCTGCACATTGTCCAAACTTATAGAGCGTGTAGAGCTTCCCAAATTAAACTTAAAGTTAAAAAAAAGATAAAAATGAAACCTTAAACATGTTTTCTTCGGTAAATATTGCTTTGGAAAATTTCACACATAAATTTTTTTGTTTAATTCGGTAAGCTCTACACGCTCTATAAGTTTGAACTACGTTCAGCCGAATATTTTAAACAGATTGTTCGGCTAAACCTGATTCAACTTTAAACATGTTTTTCTCAGTAACCGTTAGTTTACGCCATCTGCTCACCTGAAACGTTTCGTTTAGTTTGGTAAACTCTTCATGCTCTTTAAGTGTGGACTACGTTCAGCCGAATGCCTAGTATATATCACCTGTTTACTTTGCAATCTTAAGATTTTAATTTTAATATTATTCCAGGAAACTTTTTCTGCAACTTCAACTAGAAGAGATATGAAATTTGAAATTCATCAGATAATTTTAGGGACTGTAGTAGAAAATCCTTTGAATGATCCTTTTAATCCTTATCCTATAAAGGAGCATTTATGAAATTAATTATTTCAGAAGCGTTTCAGTGATAATCTTACAAAATAATAGCTATATCAGGCACGCTGTCCACAAAATGTAACAGAAAGGGCTAGTTTTAGGGTCTTGATTAAATTTCAAATTAATCAACGTCTAACCAATAAATGATAGTGATAAAGGTACACGTCAATTTATTTATTTGTTTTTAATTAATATAAACACACAAGAAACGAAATGTACACTAATAAATAACTATATTGATCTAAATATAAGATAAAATCGTAGTGTCTGTGTGTTTGTTCAGCCATAACCCAGTTCAGACTGAAACATTTTAATAGAACTTCTTGGACATGAAAAGGATGTTATCAGGAGTAACATAGGGTAGCTCTTGTCTGTCTGTCTGTCTGTTAGGGCTAATCTCTAAAATGGCTCAATCGATTTTAATGCATCTTCGCAGACGTGAAAAGGAGGTTTTCAGGAGTGACATAAGTTACATTTGGTCTGTGTGTCTGTGGGTCTGCTCAAGCTGATCTCCAAATCGACTGAATCGATTTCACTGAAACTTCGCAGATATGAAAATGAAGTTATCAATCACTATTTTTTGTGTCTGACTGTTTGAACTGACCCACAAAAGGTTCAACCGATTTTAATGAAAATTCGCAAACATGAAAAAGACGATCGAGAAAGATAAAGATCAATAAAGAAAGATCAAGAGTGACATAGGCTACTTTTTGTTTGTCTATCTATCCCTTGTTCGGGATAATCTCCGAAACAGCGGAACCGTTTATTCTTTCATTCCGGAAATATTTAGAGATCCTACGAAAACTTTCAGAAAACCATACGAACCTAGTCGCGGGCGGTCGCTAGTTACAAAATATTTCTCTGTTTCAATATTTATGTGATCTAAGAAAAACAAGTCACGGATACCAACAAAATAACAAAATCAAATAATTTATTTGTTAAGTGAGTCCAGGAGCCTTTAAACTAAATGTTTATGGCATAATAACGGTCAAAATTAAATCATAATTTCAGTCTTATTTTAATTACGGTTAGGTACAAAATACCCTACTCCCTTATCACTGTGAAACAGCATTAAATTAACAGGCCTATTTCAATTATAATTATTGTAACTGACCGACCCAAAATGTTTGCGGAAATAGTAAATTACTAATATATTTAAATAATGGTAACTATGACATTTATAAAATGAACCAAAAGAAGGGTTTTTTCGATACCTATTCTGCCTTCGCATCTGAAAACTTATATACAAAAAAATAAAAAATACTTATACTCGTAACTATATATTTTTGGTTTATGATATAACAGTTCTTAATACCACCTCTATACACAAACCTTTAAAGTTTTATTTCATATAGTGTCTGTTTCTTTACGATCCTTAATTTTTTTAAATGCAAGCTAACATATCAAATTATATATATAGATATACCTACTCAATCTTTTATTCTGTGAAAATAATTTACATGCGTATCGTTCATATTGACCACAGTAATAAAAATCAAAAATACATGAATACTTTTTTGTTAAAAGACTATATTCATAGAAATTATAAAGTACCGACTAACAAATAATAAAAAAAAATAAAAAAAATTTTGCGTTCTTTTTTGAGATTATTTTTTATCGAAACTATCGAAAAATAGTTTCGATACTAAAAATTATTAACATAATTCAAAATCAGGATTCAAATTTCATAAAATATTTATGCATTTCATATGCATCATAATAAATATTTAAAAAATACTGATCCAAATTTTTTTTTCGAGTTCAGGTACAGAAATTTTCAGAAAATTTTCATTATATCGGGTGTGTTTTAAGCTTCCCTCCAGCTTGATATTGGTTACTAAGTATCAGCTTCTAAGCCCAAATAAAACTTTCTTTGTGTTCCAAAATAAAATAAATTTATTTTTATATTTAGTAAACTTAACGCATTTTTAGCGCTATTCAAAGAATTACTTGATATATTTTGTGGTCAGTAACCTTGTGTAAACGTTTAGGTATTGCGTAGAGTCGATATGGCACAGTTACATGGGATGCAATAGATTTGGACATTTAATATCAATAATAACTATTACAAAATCATTTCATATAATCTTACACACTATATCTCATATAATAAAGAATGTGCCTTAAAATTGGTGCGTCGTCGTCGTCGCCATTAGGTCGACTTTGACAACGTTCAAATGAAGCCTGATGAGATTGTTTACGACGGTAACTATTGATTAAGAATTAATTACGTATAAGAACATCCGTTGTTTTTTAGGTAGCAATACTAGCAAGATTGACTTTAATGTTGGGATGTGAATCTTTTGTATATAACATATGTTCCGATTTACCGTCTATGTTTGAGGTGATTAATAGTTAGTTGTACAGTTTTGTGAGTTATTATGCAACTTTGTTTCATAGTTAGAGCACAAAAAATACTTCAACAATTATAATTTGTTCGTTCATTAAATACATATAAAAAATACCTGAGCGGTATCAGCGGCGAGTCTCTCGATGTCGAAATTGTAGAAATTAAGCTGCGGTGCATGGCGGCGGCGAGGGCGCACGTCGTAGTATGCAACGACGTCGTTAACAGACACGACAGGGCAATCGTCTGCAGTACTGCATCCGCTGCTCACGCCTCCGTCAACTCCGCTGTCGCTGTCCAGTTCCCCTGAGAATCCCTCTTTAGAATCCCTCCTATCGCCATAGGAGTTCTCCGAGCCCTCCTGGTAACCTGACTCGTTCATGTCGTCGGCGACGATATCGGGTATCGTCCCGATATCGTCCTCCATTTCGGTCAGTCCGATCGTATTCATTTTTACACTGCCTCCGAAAACACGGCTACATGTTCGCGCGCGTCACTATTGTCTCACTACGCGGTTTCCTGTAACAATAATGCTTTTATTAGTACTATCGCACAGCGAACAATATACGTCACATCCGCAGAACAGAGAAAGGAAGGTAGAGCAGAGGCATGTGTGTGCTGAAAAAGACCCAAGCTAGTTTATGTGCTTGCTAAAGTATTCTAGGTATATACTTGTGTAAATTTTCAAACTCTTCCGGTGAAAATAATTTTCCTACCAATCATATCACATTTTAGAGTTGTTTTTATTGAAAGGTTACGAACGACAACCGCATTACTAAGACTTTTCAAATATGCCGTATCATGTCATTAAGCACGATACGATACATCAAAACAACAGCCTCAACCGACGGTCTATGTATTCTAGCCAACAGAGACGACACGGGGCGCTGTGTCGCCTCGTAGTTGAGAGAAGCGGCCGTCGTATAATATATTATATGTGGTGTTTATTGAAAATATGCTTGTCACTATCGCCATCAGAAATCTTTAAAAAAAATTTAATATCAAAATCAAACTTAATAATATAACAGAAAAGAAAGTTACGAAGTTAGTACGAAGATGAAAATTTAAATAAGCCAAATTGGATCCAGCCCAATGCTCAGTATGGTTAAAAACGTCATGCACAGATAACAAACTGCGGATAAAATTATACGCGAAGTCTGTTGCGGTAAGAGTAGGCACAACAATATAGGTTATAGTAAATAAATAATTTAGGACTATTTTCATTTCGTTTTTTGTCAATGCAGATACCAATTAAAACATTAGATGATAAAAAGAAAAAACATATATAGAAAATAATTGTTACAAACACGGATACGGAAATCGATGAAATGAAATGACAGCCGACGCGGAACCAAATCGCTCCCCATGCGCTACTGAAAAAACTACATTATTCTGTAGATTATGTTACCAGTTAATTCAAATTTTAATTGACACAAGTCTAATGTCACAGCACTACGATAACGCATTTACCCAGGCGGCGTTATCTCGTAAAACCTAGGCAACACCTGAGTGCACTTTAAGTTTTGCCTCGCGTACCTATGTAATGGGTCGCTCTAGTATTTCACGTTGGATTCAAGCCCGCGTTGGGCAAGTCAAGCTAATTTATATTCAGGTGTGCTCTTTAAAAGTCTCGAACAGAGAAAACTATGTAAGCGTTATTTGCTTACGTCGTTGTATTACGAAATGCGTATTTCTCGGCAAAAACGCGCATGCTAAGTCACCATGAGTTAAAATCAACGAAAACACTATCGTCGACTCATTAACATAAATAAGTAGTTAACATACTTAAGTATTTTTAAGTTAAAGAGATAGTCAGTAGCTACTGACGAGTGGGTTCATAGGGTCCTTCTCAAATGGCGAAGTTAATAATAATAATAATAATAATAATACATGGGACTTCCCACACAGCGCCATCTAGTCCCAAAGTAAGCAAGTATTATGCTTGTGTTATGGGTTACTAGACAACTGATATACATACTTAAATATTCTTTATAATATATACATATATAATTTTTTTTTATGTATATAACAACCAAGACCCGGTACCAGTATCAATATTCATCATATTAATACTGACCCGACCTGGGGTTCGAACCCGGGACCTCTAGCTTCGTAGGCAGGGTTGCTACCCACTAGGCTAAGCGGTCGTCAATATCTGTCATATCAGTTAATATCTGTCAAATTCTCATTATTCTCAAGAGATTCTGTAAGTATATTTTTAAGTGCGTTTTTAAGAAGGCATCCATACTGTCCTGCCAGAATTAGCGATGAAACCTTTTTTACATGTTATAAGGTACTTATACATACATATATGGTATGTACCATGTACATATTTTGATAATAGACAGTGTCCTGTACCTGTCAGTGTCTTATACCTGTTAGTGCACTTAAGCTATCGTACACTTACGTCATCTAGCCGGGGGGGGGATTGATAAAGCACCTCGAAATGCACTCACTCCATGCGACCAAAGAATTAGTTATATCATAACTTCCCAACGGAAAGACAGACAGAATATTTGTGCGTCATCGTATAGAAATTTAGATGCTCTAAAGGGGGTCGAGCAGAAAAAAACTGTCAAATGTTCCTTTTAAATTATACCTGGGGTCGGGAAAAACGTTTTCACGCAAAAAATGACCCACACCGATTTTTCTGTACTACTATTCTCTATTTTCTTTTGGGAAAATTTATATTCAAAACTGTTTTTCTGATAATAGATAAGTTGTCGAGTAGGCGCGGTAAAACCTATCTACTTACCCGATAAGGATTATTAGCACTATGTAGGAGTTACTTATGTGAAGTAATTTTGTGTATTGTACGATATTTTATGTAGCTAAATTTGTTTCCAAGATCCCTATCCCTATGGCAACCATAAAATAATGTTACAATGTTAGATATTATATTCAAAGCATATTTTATTTTATAGTTTGACCGAAACTGATGTACCGAGCCTTAGGTATATGCGCGGCGCAGAGGGAGGCAGATTTGCTCTGTCAGTCCGTCGTCAACGCTTAGGAGCTGCCTTCCCTCCTCGCCGCGCACATGCCTAAGGCGCGGTACAGCGGTTTCGGTCAAACTATATCTAATGCCAATTCTTCAATTTTAAATATATATATATTTTAAAAAAATATAAAATATATATATATTAAAAATTTAAAAAAATATAAAATAAAATAATTCTTTTTATCTATATTTGATTAGACATATAAAGATAATTATAAATTTTTAAAATCATTTTATCCACTTTTATATTAAATGTAAATTTTCACACGTAGTTTAAATTCTTGTTGGATTGATTTTAAAATATTGTTAGATATATTTATTGCTATACACCCTACGCTGGCTCGGCTTAGTTGGTTATCCAGCTTACAATCTATGACAATAAGATGATAACTTGAGACGGGTCAGCAAGGGCAGCTACCTAAACCAATGTATATACGGGGAAGCCTTCTTGAGAGACGTTTTCGCGTAGATACAACTTAGAAATTTTTCAAAATCTGTTGGATGACATGTTGCTTTCACAGTCGAAACAAATGTATATTATATGATATTGAAAATTGAAATATAGTATGATTCAAGAATTAAAAAAAGTAAATACAACAATTTAACAATTTTATATAGAATTATATAGAGTCCAAAATAGCAGCCGCTACATGATCTTTGCGGATGTGAGTAATGCATCAATGCATCGCTCAAGACGGCAATCAATTCAAGCAGCTACTTAACTATCCTAGAAAATAACTTTTTGTTTTTTCTTCACCTAATATTGTATAAGGTCGTGTAACTGTTGTGACTAATTGATATCCCTAGAAAATGTATAGGAAAAGTTTTTAGCGATTTCTTACGTTTCTTATATCCAACAACGGTCAATCTAATAGTTTTTTAAACCTTCTGAGAAACACGATTGATTGGCGCCAAAAAAAAAATACCCAATAATTGCTCGTTTTCTTGCTAACTGTACCATTTTTTCGGAATCTGTGATTGTAAACGTAAATTATTCGAAAACTGAGAGATGGTCTTTTAAGAAAGTTTACCCGTAGCTACACTGATTTAGGTAGCTGCCCTTCGTGACCCGTCCCAAATTACCATTTTATACACTTTTCCTCTGCGTATTGTTTGCTTTTGTACTATGCATTTAGTTATTTATCAAATGACATATTAAACACCAGATATTCATTATAAATGATACTAGAGAAATTACTAAACGGCATCTGTCTATGGTTATATTTTATTCGATAGTCCGAAATCGAACCTTTTTTCTTTTACTATAAAAAAAAATATAAGTAAAATGCATGTCAGTAAAAAAAAAACATTTTGTATCTAATATTATTTTATAAAGGATCAAGTTATTCCCGTTGCTTGCCACCTGTTACCGAGCAACAAGTGTCTTCCAATAACCTTCAACTTGCACTGCCAAGGCCGTCGTTCCTACATGTAGCGGGTTCTCTGCGCTTCAACTGTTATGAACTCGTAATATCAGCAAAATTAGAGAAAACTGTTTTAAATATACGTGCTATAGTTATGTTTATTAACTTTTCATTTATAACTATTTAATTCGATATCTACTTTTAAGAATCAGAAGAAACTTTTTTTTTAATTGGCATCACGTGGATGACGTATTTGCCTCAACAAAAAAAACGGGAAACGTTATTAAGTATTATTGCAATTTTAATTTCGGTAAACAAAATTTTGAATTAAAAATGACCAGTTTGGAGAAAAGTTTAGATCACTTGAGTGACAAAGTATGGATCGTTACATTTTGTCCTAAAACCAGAGAAAAACTAACTGTATTTAAGTTAATTGTTAATGATAAGACCTAATCACATCAAAAAAAAAAAAATGAAAAGGAATTACCAGGCTTCAAACTCAAATTAATAATTCAAATTTTATTCGTTAAAATATTGTTACTTCGCAATTGTTTCGTAAAAAAATCAATGTGATTTTTTAACATTACAAATGTTTATGTGGATACAACATAGTTAAATAAAACGACGAAACTTACTTCATGTAAAGGCTAAACGCTTCCAATTGTAAAATAAGGAAATAAAGTTAATAAAATATCAGACTTTTAATAATATAATTTAAATTTGAAATAAGGAATAATGCTAAGGAATTTTTAAAACGAATTAATGGTATCAATTAAATACGGTATAGTTACATGCATAACTGAAATCACAATATTATGTCTCTCAGCAGTCTCACTTCATCCTCTGTCATGATTCAATGATTCAAAAATTCTAGAGCCTTCGATGCCGTACTTTCTGAAACAAAATTTGTGACGAGAACGGGTCGATGAAATGGACATTCTGGATGGTAACATAACAACCTAATCAAACACACGTACGCATAGGGTAAGCTATATTTTGAAAATTCATTCTCAATGGTTAATATGGGATATTACTGAGCGATTGGTCGAGTGGTTAAAGACTATAACTGCAGAACCAAAGGCGCCAGGTTCGATTTCCGCCCGGGACAAATATTTGTGTGCACGAACATGTCTATTTGTTTCGTGTCTAGGCATAAAATATCTATATATATGTATATATTATAAATAATATTTGAGTACGTAGGTATATCACTTGTCTAGTACCCATAATACAAGTATAATACTTGCTTACTTTGGGACTAGATGGAGCTGTGTGGAATGTCTCAGGTATTAATATTATTATGTAAACTACATTTATTAATTCTATATTTGTATTCGATAAACTTGTAAACAACTTTAAATAGCTGTTATGCGAGGTAAAAGAATTTCCAAAGCGATTTTTACGCAGCGAAATCCATCAATGAATTAGTTGCTGGCTTCGCGCCAAAATCGCTTTGACCTTTACAATGCCAGGGACGTGTTACAATACTCGAACACTTGTTGAGGAGTGTTATTATAGTAACATTTTTTCTGAGCTTATTGTATTTTTAATGTCGATCATTTGTCAAAGCTTATTTTTACCTGATGTTTACAGTTGGACTTTTAGGTTTTATCTTTCTTTATTTTTATCCAGTGTTACCTGCTCATGGCGATCTACCACTAAGAAATACATTGATGAAAGATACATCGAAATGGTCTAGTAGTCACGAAGGTTAGCGTAAATATATGGACGAGTATACAAAACAATTTACTGTATTAAACATATACCTCGAAGAAGATGCAACCATGGCGTACGAAAATTGAACTAACACCACAACTTTTGCTTCCAGCCACTCACACGTCTAAATTTTTAGAGTTCCATATCCAAATGGTCGTGTGGTCGATGTCGTGACAGCCCAGAGCACAACGAACCCGTCTCAAATTTATAAGGCCCCATAGGGCCATGGTTCGAATCCGGGCGTGTACCAATGCGTTTTTCTGACTTATGTACACAATATCACTGACACCGTGCTTCGGAGGGCACGTTAAGCAGTCGGTCCCGGACCCTGTCAATAGATGGCGGTCGTTACAGTTAGTTCCCAACCCGCAGTGGAGCAGCGTGGAGGACTTAAGCTCCAAGCCCCCCTCCATACCCTGGGGGAGGCCTAAGCCCCTGCAGTGGGGTAAAAATGGGCTGATGATGATGATGATGATCCAAATGGTATCAATGGTAACCCCATTATTAACGCTCCGCTGTCTGTCCGTCCGTCTGTCACAGGGCTGTACCGTCTGAACCGTATTAGTTAGACACTTGAAATTTCCACAGAAGGTATATTGTTTTGGCTCCTATATCAATAAATAAAAAAAATTAAATAAAGTTAGAAATTAAAGGGAGTGCCCATTCAACAAACGTCCTTTTTCGACGTTTTTGGTGATTGGTGTTTGTGAGACCACTGCTTACACTTGAAATTTTCGTGAAGTGTGTACTACAATGGCCGCTATAACAACAAATTATAAAAATAAAATAAAGTTAAAATAAATAAAGTTGTCCCCATACAAGAAACTTCTTTTTTTTTATATTGTACTGTGGTAAGGAACCGTTCGTGTGTTAGTCTTACTTGACTTGTTGTTGCCAGTCCACTTGTAGTTCTAAATTCTAAAGTAACAAATCGAGTATATACCTATCTATGTGCTATTTCAATGAATTAGGCCAAAACATTTTAACGATATTGAGCTGTGTTTCAATAAAATGTGAAACTTTTCTATTATTTGATGAAGAAAACGTGATTTTTCATGAAGATAATTTCTATAGAATCTGTATTATTATAAACGAGCATAATATAGTCTAAATTTCTATCAGTTTCTTTCAATATTGACAGTGGTGATTGAATTGCCATCAATAGATGGCAGTCGTTAAAATCTACCAATCCGCACTGAAGCAGCGTGACGGGTTAAGCTCCAAGCCTCCTCATCACGAGGGGAGGCCTAAGCTCCTGCAGTGCGACATTAATGGGCTGGTGGTATACTATGGGGAGATTGAATAGATCTGATAAATATAATTCAGAGCCCCATAATTTTTAACAAATAATTTTTGTTATTGATTTTTATTTTACAATTTATTATATCATAAATATTTATGTTCGTCATATATGAATTCACGCGTACGGGCAGTAGTGAAATTACAATTGGATCGCGTGCCAGATGCCGATCTGCGCTAAATCTGTTGATGCATGTGGGTGCATTTTCTTGTTCATATATATTTACGCAATAACTATACCTGCATGATTTATTATTTATTAATTAGATTCTAGTGTAGATCTGAAATCACATGAAAATATTTGCAAACTGGAAACTTCATTGACGTACTTACACAGAAAAAGATATGACGTTGGATATTCGCTATTAGGGGGAATGTACTTTGCAAACGGCGCTAAAGGTTGCGCCCCATTAAAACTTAACCAATTTGCGCAAAAAAAAAATATGGCATTCAGATCAACAAAAAATAGTTAATACGTTTTTATTTTTTAAATATTTCGATATGTCATAAGAAAAAAAAAACTTAAATGAGCGGGTATTTTTTCGAAATTGTTTTATTTTTCACAACATGTTCAACATGAAATTAAATGCATTTTCACATGCTGTGAAAAATAAAACAAAAATCGAAATTTTTCCCGCGCATTCAAGTTTTTTTCTCTTGTGATGTATCAAAATATCTAAAAAAATATAAAACGTATAGGTAAACTTAATTTTAGCGGCTTCGAATGCCATATATATTTTTGTGCGCCAATCGGTTAAGGTTTAATCGGGTACAACCATTAACGTCGCGCATTTTGTTCTGTTTTGAATGTTACTCAAACGTAGGTATACTACGTGGCTAAATACATAACCCTTAGTTGATTTTGAGTGCAATGTATGAGACGAGCCACTGCCTTCTATAGTTACAAGCCATGCTGTTAGATTTGGCAACGTCGCATTAACTGTCACTTGTAGTCTGATTTATTTCGTCAGCTGACAAGATGTCATGATTTAATAATTGAAAATATGGGATTTACATAACTAAATATGAAATTATCGATAGCATTTAACAGAAAATAGACATGGGAGTATCTATTAAATTAAATTAGCATCCGCCCGCGACTTCGTTTGCGTGTCATAAGGGGATTTTATGAATAGAATAGAATCATCAATAGAATAAAATGAATGGTTATTATATCTCATTTCGGTTAGTGTTCCTATGATTTTGTGCCTTTATCACAGGCTATATCTTAAAAACTAGGTAGTTTTATTGTATAGATCATGTTCTACGGGAATGTACCGTTTCCTTGCAGTTTATTCCTCTTCCTGAGTTCTACGTAGGTAATCAATCTCGCCAGACCTGCTGGTGGCTAGCATGCGATTAAAGTAACCATGAAAGGTAAAGTATAGTTCCCCGGGATCCGCCAGATTCCATATCCTCGAACCTATTCGGAAAATGATAAAAATTTACTGTAATTTCCACCCAAACGTGTCAAGATTTTGACGTGAAACGAAAAACGATTATGGTGAAAATATCAACTTACCTTACTAATTACAAATAAACACGATGCAAAACGTAATTTTTAACACTGATTTATTATTTTAAATCAATATCTCTGTTTACATAACGTTTAAATGGAAGAAAACGTGAATTAATGACCTACTAAGGCTCGGATTACACGCAACGTTGCCAGATTCAGTAGCATGGCTTGTAAACTATAGATGGCAGTGGACGAGCACATCTATACATGTACATTGACGTTTATAAGTTTATTTTCGTCGTTTACTTACAAAATGTTTTACACATGCCGATAAAATAACATCTACATATCCCCTACGCGGACACAACGACGTCACAAACACGGATAATCCTAAAAACCCGCATATCCCCTTTTTACAGGGGACCTAACTCATAAAAAATGTTGAGTACCGCGAACCGTATACCTACACAGTAACAGTGCAATGACAATAAATATATCGAGTAAAAATTTCGGAATGTACACAATATTTTCATGACAAATTAGTTGTTTTTGCCAGAGATTCTATTATCAAAATTGACCATTCCCAAATTTTTGAACTAAAGTTCGTTATTTGTTTTTAACTTCCCGCTACCCTAAAAAAATTTCATCAGATCTCCACGTTTTGAGGTCCTGGGAAGCCATTCTGACCAATTTCTCAACATAAAATATCTACGTAAATGTCAATCTAAACATTTTTTTTTTAATTAATTTCTTAACCTTACCTTTTCTTTTTTCGAAATAAAATATAACGGACTTTAGTTAAAAAACTTGGAATGATCAATTATAGTTTACTACATTTGTACTATGAAACCACAGTTACAATCGTTGTATAATTTTATTTATTTTTCACTATCTTTTTTCTAGAAGTCTTTTTTTATTATTCATGTCAACGCGGTGCAACTAGAGAAGCTAGTCTAACTCCTTCCGATGGATCATAACTTCCTAATAAAGTCAAGTGCGTATCCGACTTTTTCATTTATGTTATGTGTATATTATATAGATATATAACGAAAAAGAAGTGGAATATCAAATAAAAAAACCTATAACATGTATTAGTAGGTACCTATTTCATGGAGATTCCTGTTCTGTTAAGTTTTGAAAATCAAAATTCCAGGACATGTGAAATTTCATATCCAATATAGTTTTACTGAATATAGCAATATATATATTAACGAATTTATTTATTTTTTAAGTTTTTTTTTTCAATAGCTTTGAGGTAAAATTTAACAAAGAATTACGATACAATATTATGAATTATTCATTTATTTAAAAAAAAATAATTTACGTAATAATAATATTCTTTTATTAAAATATAATAATAACAATACATTAACAGGAAAAAAAATATTGAAATCTAATGTAGACCTTTTCGATATTAAGCAGTGTAAATTTTTTCAATAATTCTGGCGAATTGTTCAGCTTGTTTCCTTCTATAGCTTATATCTTAATTAAATAAAAAATTTTTCTTAATTATCCTAGCTATATGTTTTTATTGTACATTATAAATTATAGGAGGTTCAAGTAGGTGAAGTGAAGTTAAAAAAAAATTTAGCTCCATCCTAATTACTTTATTATGGCTTCAGAGAACTCTTTTCGTTTACCACTTTACTTCGACCCTTTTCTGTAGATACTTTACTGTTACTGTTACGTGTTGTTAATCTATATATTTATTATTAAAGCCTTATTATTTTCCTTAATAACATTTCATTTTTAGTAATTTTTCCTTTCTATTCCATCAACCCTTTTTTATACCCCACTGCAGGGGCTTAGGCCTCCCCTCAAGATGATGGGGCTCGGAGCTTAAATCCACCACGCTGCTCCAATGCGGTTTGGTGGATTGTAACGACCGCCATCTAATGACAGCAATCGGGCCCGACTGCTTAACGTATTCTCCGAGACACAGAGTCAGTGATAGTTAATGTACTTAAGTCAGAAAAAACTCATTGGTACACGCCCGGATTCGAACCGCGGCCTCATGCCATGGCCTCATAGATTTGGAACAGGTTCTCTGCCGTCGGGCTATCACGGTTTTATTAAACCATAGCACCATACCATCAGCCCATTAATGCCCCACTGGAGGGGTTTAGGCCTCCCTTCGGCATGAGTGGGCTTGGAGCATAATCCACCACGCTGCTCCAATGCGGGTTGGTGGATGGCGGGTTTATTAAACGTTTATATTTAAATATTATATCACTCTAATATTAAATGGAACAGCAGCAGTGAAAACACGCGGACATAGTTACAAACAAAAGCTAGTTGTATCAGTACCAAGGATCGATAAATAGATTTACGCCGTCGCGCGACCGCCACAAGCCTTTTCAATTTAGATATGTTTTTTTTTTCGTATGGGTGTATTGAGTGGAAAATATTATTTACCTATTATACACCGAAAATATTTCTCAAACATTTCATGTTGTACACGTGTAGGTACTTTGTTTCTACAACTTTGATATAATTTAACGTAATAAATATTTGATAGTATATATGATATATTTTCTACTTGTGCACATTTGTGCACATATGAATTACGAGTACTCATGTAACACAATACCATAACTGAATAATTTTTCTCGAGTGAGTTCTTCGAATAAGGTAATAAAGTGACTTAGATTGCCCGCATTTTGCAAGTGTGTTGCATACGTGCCGCGTCGAATTTGCAATCCTATATTACCACATAGTCCGAGAAGAGTTAGAAAATGGATCTAAAAACATTACAGTGGATAGACTAGGAATACTTTGGAAATTTTCATGGCAAATAGAGCGCATGGACTAATTATTATTAAAGAATTTTTCAATTCAGTTCTTTATATGCACCTTTCTTTGTGTTTTTCTTTTTAATTTTACTGGCCCCTCAGAAATTATTTGCTAATGCCAAGTGAATAGTAGGTACATTTACTCAACCCCCCCCCCCCCCCTCCGCCATATTTTTAAATTAAATGACAAAAACCTAATTGTCATACGTGTAAGTATGCGTGTTATATAATTTTTTTTATTACTTTATTGTAATAAATTATAGCCTTCTTTGTTCTCTCACATATGGATACACTTTATGTCACCTCGCTCCAAACATCATGATGCGTTGAGGAACGACCCTTAAAGTATAGGAGGCTATAACTCTCACGTGAACCTTTACTCTGAAGAGGTGCTGAGTAATACGATACTTCCGTCGAAGGTTGGGTGACCCCTAGATCCTTCAAAGATCATGGGCTATTTTTCATGGAAGCGTTTTAGACACATATTGGCTGGTATTGATCGAAAAAAATAAAGGTGAATTGAAATTTCCGATAGTTACAAAACTTGCTCTTTTAAAGTCTAGGAGTAGATAGGAAACTTGCTCTTCTAGGTTGTTTTCTAATAATACATGGGAAACCCACACAGCGCCATCTAGTCCCAAAGTATGCAAGTATTATGTCTGTGTTTTGGAGTGCTAGACAATTGATGTACATAATTAATTATTCTTTATATATTTTATGAAACAAATAGACATGCTAATGCACAAATATTTCCTTTGTCCCGGTCCATTTGTATTGCGCCGATCGGAATCAAACCCGCGACCCTTGGCTTCGCAGTTAGGGTCTCTAACCTCTCAATCAATCGGTCAGTCAAATAGTTATAAGAAACTTTTTCAAAGCAACCAAAAATTGTAAACGTCTGTTTTTGTTTCATGAATAATTTAAAAAAAAATTATATTTTTCACTCTAGTGTAACTACACATATATATGGACTACAAGCCCTTTGAAAAAATTTACCTGTGAAATGAACCAACGTGAATAACGCTTAGAAGACTGTTACTATATCAGAAAATAACTCTCAGCACTATGCCGTCATTTCTGAGCGGTACAGGTGAGTACATGAGTAAATGGAATTTTTCAGGTACAAATTACGATTACTTATTAATGTACGGCTTTGTTATAGTGTATAGATGATTAAAAATAAATGTCGAAAAACCTAGTGCCGTACTAAAGTGGTGGTGCCGGAAGTCAGTGCATTATTTCGCCGAAAATTGCAGAAGCAATATAGGTAATTTATTATTGTACGGCATTTGTGTGATTCCTTTTGTACACATATACAGATACTTTACCCATAAACGCCGTACATATTTCCAGCGCAGGGGTCGAAAGCCAAGGGTCGCAACCCTTATCTCTGAACAGATTATCCTTATCACTAACTTTCGGCACCACCACTTTAGTACGGCACTAGGTTTTCCGACATTTATTTTTAATCATCTATACACTATGACAAAGCCGTACATTAATAATTAGTCGTAATTCCTCATTCGTACCTGAGAAATTCCATTCACTCACGTACTCACCTGTACCGCTTGGAAACGACGGCATAGTGCTCAGAGTTATTTTCTGATATAGTAACAGTCTTCTAAGCGTTATTCACGTTGGTTCATTTCACAGGTAAATTTTTTCCAAGGACTTGTAGTCTAATAACAAAACAAAACAACACGTAAAACATGACGTCACACCGAAAATTCAAATATAAATTCAATTTAAAAAAATATTAAAACTCATAACATTTTCTTCTTCAAACACCTAACAAAATACCTAAACATTCTCTTACGCCTCCGCGGCGAAATAGGAAATTGTTATCGATTTCACGTCAAATACACTGTTATCTTACGTAGCACTGTCAATAAAATGTTCTTATTATATAAATTGTTTATTGATGCAACAACGTGAGAGTATTTAAATTTTATATAATTGAGAAACTATATTTTAAACATATAAATTACCGATCGAGTTCCATTAA
The DNA here is from genome assembly GCA_949709985.1 of Luffia ferchaultella. Lineage (NCBI taxonomy): Eukaryota > Metazoa > Arthropoda > Insecta > Lepidoptera > Psychidae > Luffia > Luffia ferchaultella. Next base: position 3,660,345 of record OX453249.1, on the reverse strand, counting down.
GACTGGCACATCAAGGGTTTCGCACCAATCACGAAACAACCTTTATCAGGCTTGGACTGGTGAAAATAGGTACAGACAAGGAAAGTCGTATATATTTTCACGTCATGATAACAAATTTTCCATTCGTCAACAAAAAAAAAATATCACGAATACATGAATAAATCTACAAATATTTTTCGATTTCAAGAACCAGTATAATTTTCTTGTAATCCGCACGAGTCACTCTATACTTCTTATTTATTTTATATTAGGAAGTGTATAGAGTGCCGTTAGCGGCATTATAACATTATCGGTTATGGAACCACAATGTTTACGGCCTTTTAGTGCCAACGTCTAATCTACTGTAGGAGTATTACGCTGCAAAATAACGCGACCGTTTATAGCGACGCGATTGCATTGTTAATCGTTATTTTTGTTTTGGCGAAGTATGAATTGATTTGTTGAGGTTAGAATTCATTTGTTTTGTTTTTCGGCTTTGTAATTTTTTGACTAAGCCGACTGCCGTTGTATGTATTAAAATAAGAAGTGAAAAGAAGTAAAACAGCTCCGTAGAAATTCATTGATCAATTCAAAACTTGGTTCAAATACGTTAACGGACCACTTTTTACAAATTATTTCGTTGGGTTTGGTAAGGTAATGTTAATGCGAGGAGCGAAGCGGAGCGGAGCACGAGCCACTCAGAAATCTATTGATCAATTTCGAAATTGGTTCATATAGGTTAATGGTCCACTTTTTTCAAATTATTTGGTTAGGTTAAATCAGGTTAGGTGAAAGATCGTGAGGGAAAGATAAATAATTAAATAGCAATATTTTATTTTTTGTTAAGGTATAGGATATTGCTCTATGGTCTAGATGGGTTAAAGTAAGATTCAACAGTTCAACAATTACAACTAACTTTCAGTTGGCTTTATTTTGATTGTTTAAGTTTGTCTTTTACTGTCGTTCGTTTACCAAATTGTGTGAACAAACTTTGAATGAAAATAATGACAAAATTTAATTTTTCCCTGTGTAAATAATTTTGCGGTATTTGATAAGGGCCAAAATACTCGTATACAGCAATTGGCTAAAGTAAAGGAATGTCTTCTTTCAGTTGAATTTGCTATCATCAATAATTAAGGTACTTTCCCTCCAACTCCTGTCTTTAATTTCCATCTTTGTGGAGCATTTCGCTACGGCTATTTGTTAGGAAAATATTGAATTCCCTATTACGTTCACTAACTTTACAATATGAAAATTATTCAATTAACACAAATAATGTTTACTAATAGGTCATCTGACTTTAAGTAAATATTTATTTAGCTGAACATTATATATGCTATTGAAATGTATTTCTTAACGGCTTAGCCTAGTGGGTAGCGACGCTGCCTACGAATCTGGAAGTCCCAGGTTCGAATCCCAGAACGGGTCAGTATTTATATGATGAATATTGATACGGGTACCGGGTCTTGGTTATATGTATGTGGTGTCTTCGCTTGGTATCCAAAACACAAGCTAATGATTAGTTAGCTAGTTAGTTAGTTAGTTAGTTAGTTAGTTAGTTAGTTAGACGTTATTATTATTATTAATAGCGTTGCGGTTTCGAGTGAGGTTTCAATAAATCCTTATTTATAGGACTCTTTTGCGATATTTATAACAATGGCAATGAAAACTCTTTCGCGTAATATAAGGCAAATCGATTTAAATATGTGGAAAATGTGAGTTAGGAAAATGTAAGCAATAAGGTTTACTTTTGAAATGCAGGACAATTTACCGCGTGATAATATCAATACCTACTCATAAATGCGAAAGTGTATTCGTTGGTTATTCCTTCTATCACGCAGTAGTAGGGCAACGAATCGACACGATTGTTTGCATTAGATGGTTTATGCGTCGAAGAAAAATATATATACTACTTTTTATCTCGAAAAAAGTACGTGAGATAAATTTGGAGCGTAATTTTGGGATTACCCCTTCGTTTCGCGTCCCCTCCTATATACAAGTACAGTCCACACGGGTAAAGCCACAGGCGAAAAGCTAGTTAATAATAAAATGTTAGGAAACCACGACCCTGATTAAAAATGATTAAATTTTTTTGCCATTTCTTTTTAATGCGTGTTGTAAGCACCTGCTCATCACAATTTGTAACCAAAAATTGTATATATATTATCACGTTCCATTCAAAAGAATTTATTTCACCACGAAGCTGTCACCACTAATCATCCAATTTATTTCAAATTTTAAATCATTTTTCTAATTATATTCATATTCAAAGATGTAATACAACTAATAATTCCTAGAGGGAAATTATAACCGAACTGTTAGGTGATATTTTTATTTTCGTTTTTTGACGCCGACTCTCTATCCAGGCTTTATATAATTAAATAGTAGATCGTATTCTCTTACGATTGCCTGCTTATTTTTTATTAAATTACAATATATGTAAAAAGCATGTTTTTAGTTTTTTCCGTAATCGTCACACTATATGAAATTTTGTTATAAAAATCATATTCATGGAATCCAAATTATTTATTTTCTAAAATCCCTTAATTTTCATACACGTATTATAATGAATTTAAAAATATGTATACATATAAATTGAAAGACACGCTACAATGACATGAGACGCTTGACACACAGTTTTGTCATGCAACCGCAGTTATATCAATAAGCCAATAAGCCCAATGACAAGTATCTGCAACGAAGAAAGTTTTAAATAATGGCTGTGATAAAATTAAAATTAATCATAATTCAGTTCACTAAGAAACCGCCTGTGTGCTGACAATTTTACGCTCGGAATATAGAAACGAAACGATCCGCATTCACGCACTTAGCATATATCGACCTACACGTGATTGGTAACTTCGTTCACGTATCTATTCCATCTTAATGCTATGCAGCGATTGACTGGTGTCCATTGTTTTCTAATGTACCAGAGTAAACAAAATATACAGGTACCGTTTATTTTAATTTTATTTTTTTATTTAAAGGACTTCTTTATTGAAAACAATTTTAATGCTATGCACCCATTGATACTACCCATTTAATACATTAATTGACTTGACTTTGTAAAACAAATAAAATGGCAGACGGTTTCATACAAGAAAAAATAATATGTTACGATTTTAATTATTTAGGAAATAAACTTTAAATGTCGTCTATTTTTACATGAAAACGTAATTTAGATAAGAAACTGCATGAATTTACTTAAAGCACACATAAGTAGAAGTACTTTTTACAATACACAGGAATATTTTTTGCAATATAATTCAGTTTTTCTTACTTCCAAGCTATAATTTTTATTAAATTTCTATATGTTATGAAAATACAATAAGAACGTACTTATTATGCGAATAATTGTACGTACGTACGTACAAAAATCGATCAAAAGGTCAACCAATTTTAAAACTTTTTAGATAGATATCAAAACATGTAGAAAATAGAAAAATGTATTCGTATATAAACCATTTTACTCGTATTAGCTTTGTTTTTTGTAAAGCCCGAGACAAATATTTGTGTGCATGATTTGATTTGATGTCTGTTTGTTCCATGTCTGCTATATATTACAAAGGACATTTAAGTATGTATATTAGTTGTCTGGTATCCATAATACAACCTTTGCTCAGTTTATAACCATAGCTTGGACAACCAAGGATATTATTGTTTATAATAAACTCATGAAATACAATTTATTTCTATCATTAGCGAATAATGTAATACATATGTGCACAGGAAACAAATCATTTCAAGTTTCACACCATAACATCCGCCTGATACGTTACCATAGTCATTCAGCGTAATCGCGTACATGTCCAACGAAGGTGATATTTATTTTCAAGGCCTTCCATGATATACGAGCTACGTAAAAATATAATCAGTGTGACATAAAGCATGATTTACTTGCTAATGATGTAAAAGCACCGACTTAAATGTACTTAGGTACATATAAGTCGGTGTGTAAAAAAATGTAATGACATAAAAATGCAATAAAAATATCTAGGCCATTCGAGTTGACTTTATTAAGCAGTTAACTTACAAGAATTTGTTTTTAATTAATAGTATTTTATTTTTGATGGCATATCCTCAAATTACGTCCATATTATAAAATTCTGTTATGCCAAGCAAATAGATAAAAAATGTTATTAATTAATAATATTTTTAAATAAAATGCACAATTAGGTAATCTTATACCTTTCATAAACTCTTATTAACTTCTACAACATTTACTTAAAAGTCTAACTATAAAATGAATCTAAAAGAGTGCAGAACAGCATAAATCTCTGAATATAACATAAAGAACAAAAAATCTGGTTCGTTTTATGTTCTTTGTATCAACTTCTTGTACTGGTCTCGGCTTTGAAACTTCCACAGTTCAAAGACAAAAGCATCGTTAATTTTGAAGCTATAGTACAGTAAAGGAGGAAACAAATAAGTATATCACGTCATTATATTTGTGAAAATATTATGGATCCTCCATTCAAACTTTCAAAATCAAACGATTCTTTCAAGAGCTACTATTGTGTTCGATTTTATAATAATAGACTTTTACAATTAAACACCAAAGTTTAAAAAATTTATAAAAGTTTATCTCTTAAAAAAAGCTTATTATGCTGTCAATGAATATTTAAATCACATAAAGCATTGTTATTATAAATAGTTTTAAGCATTTTATATTTAAAAAAAAATAAAGTAAAGAATACTGGAATCTCATGCCGTTTCTCATCCTAGTATTTCCGAATCGGCGGTAAACGCATTTCGACTTTCAATCCATATCAGCCGTACTGCAGGAGCTTAGGCCTCCCCTCGATATGTGGGTGCTTGGAATTTAATCCACTACGCTACTCCAGCGCGGGCTGGTGGATTTTGACCACTGCCTTCCGATGATGGCAACCTGGACCGATTTGTGCCTGCCCTGGGATACGAACCACGTCTTTCTTACGAAAAAGACTAATAGAAGGGAATAGAAAATAAAAACAAATCGAATGGGTGTGAATTTACAACATCAAGGTATTTACAAGGTATCACAAAAAAATATCATGTAAATCAGTATACTTATTCGGAATATAGTTAGTCGATAGTAGATCATAAAGAATATTTTAGATCGGCGTGGCGCACACACGTTCAATACCGGCTCGCCTTGGGCAGTCACTTTTGAACATATCCATTTATTGTGAATGTTGATTTAAGTAGGACATTACTACCCGACTTTATGAATTCTCTCGTTGTTGTGTGTGTGGTTTTATTTCTTTGTTTTAATTTATTTGCATTTTTTTTTTCTTTGTTTTACTATGATCAATTGTAACAGAATTATCTGTAAGATTAAGTAATAATACGGTAGTTGAAATTTTTTTAAATTATTTTATATGGGTTTTCTAAATACATCTTAACAGTGAAAGAATTTTAAAAAAAATTAGTATTAACAAAGTCATGAATGTTTAAAGTGTCCTGTTAGACAGAGAGGGCAATACCGCACGGCGTACCTATGTGTGACGTCAGGCCATTTAAAGTAATGTCAATTATCGTTTTGTAAGAAAAAGACAGTGATAGAATTTTAATAGCTTATAATTTCCATATTTTTAGAATATAATTTTCCTTATGAATTTAGCTATCGTATAAAGTCTATTTTCATATTTCCTTAATAAATATAATATATTTAATATTAATCAACTACCGTATTGTGATCGACTAACTTTAACGTAAAAAAATTTTTTTTTTATATTCTCGTTGTTTGTACAGCTCAAAAACGACTAACCCTATTTTATAAAAGTTTCATATTTAGATAGTATCATTATTGCGCATTTAGAAGCAACATATCGCTGTGATTTCTAGTAACAAAATATTAAATAACAAAAGTAATATAAAGTCGAGGTATAGTTCGCCTCAAACTTCATGGCGGATCAGAATACAACGCTATAAGCGTGCTTGCGCAGGTATACCCCTCACTCCACTGCGTCCCGCTACACATAAAAGTGGCGTACTGCGATGCGACTTGTGTCTATGTTCGGATCCGCCATAAAGTTTGATTGGAACTGTATCACGAAAGAGATAATAATAATATCTGGGACATTTCACATACGGTCTTTTAATCTTAAATTAAATACAGTCTTAATTATGGGTACCAGGGAACTGAAATACATACAAATCACTACATGTTTATAAAATAAAATCCCCCGCCACGTCTGTCTGTATGTCTGTCTGTCTGAACGCGATAAACTGAAAAACTACCGAACGGATTGGCATATTATTAACACTAATGGACAGACTGATTCAAGAGGAAGGTTTACGTGTATAATCTATCAATGTTTTAAGGAAATTTGTTAAAATATGACGATTATTGTTGAAGAAGTCGGAAAAAAATCAAGCTGGCTGGGAGCTTTCAACGAAAACGCTGCCTAGTCCTTTTGAGATATAATAAAATAATATATGGAGTAATTGTGTCTCTTTTATAGAACTAAAAAAAAGTCCGGGATGGCATATGTCTATCTTTTATGGTATACCTATTTTTATATTTAAAAAAATAGTGTCATATGATGAGGTAATTGGAAAGCAATTTATTCGGATACAGTATTAATCCTTATCAAATTAAATACGTTATTTACCTTCAGCATTTTATGCTCATTATGATTGCCCTTAACACTTTTCAATTTAAATTAATATCGTAGGAGCTATCGCGAACGGGACGACGCGACACGCGTTGTTAGGTTAGGTTAAATTATGTTATACGTATTTATTCTTTAGTTTTGCAAATATTTATAGAATCGGAAATAAAATATTTTAAAAATACTCCAAGTAGGATGAACTTACGTCACATTTAAATGTAATTAAATCCAATCCACATGTTCGACGCGACAAGCTGATATGACACTACGACAGAAAAAAAACATTACTGCTTATATTGGCTACTACTCATGCAAAGCCGGGACGGGTCGCTAGTTAAAAATAAAAGCTAATACCAAATTTAAAAAATAATTAATTGATATTTTCTCTATGAAATTATTATTACCATGGCATATTTCACAAATGCATACTTAAACATGTATATTTTTAAATTAATACATACATAATCTATACTAATATTATAAAGCTTAAGAGTTTGTTTGTTTGTTTGTTTGTTTGAACGCGCAAATCTCAGGAACTACTGGTTCGAATTGAAAAATTATTTTTTTGTTGGATAGTCCATTTATCGAGGAAGGCTATAGGCTATACTACATCACGCTACGACCAATAGGAGTGGAGCATCAATGACAAATGTTGCAAAAACGGGAAAAATTATTCCTTTTGAGAGCTTCCGTCGCGCGCGCTGCGTAAACGGTTAATGTTAAGCAAAAATCATGTATCACGGAATTGTTCCCCTTTAAATGTTCTAACTAAAAGTCGCGACAGCATATGTGTATCTTTTAAGGTTAACTTACTATAACCTTTTTTATGACAATCAAATTTGTTCTAACATAATGTACGATTTGTGAAGATGTTTTTTAAACGTGATATTAATCCTTATCAAATTAAATACGTTAGTTGTCTTTAAGCATTTCATGCATATTATAATTGCCTTTTACACCATACAATTTAAATTAATATCTTAACAGTTTTTATTGAAATTTATGTTTTTTGATTTTTTGACATTTACGTTAAAATTAATGAAACTATAGCGGGAAAAAATAAATTCGCTGTCTGCCTCTGTTCGTTAACTTTTTACTTCCAAACCAATAGACTTTGATACGGTTTTTAGTAATATCTTATTTTCTTATTATCTTATAATCTATTAATCTATATAATAGAAATACTTATTATAAAGCTGAAGAGTTTGTTTGTTTGATAGATAGATAGATAGATTGATTGATTGATTGATTGCCTGATTAATTGATTGATTGATTGATTGATTGATTGCTTGCTTGCTTGCTTGATTGATTGATTGTTTGTTTGTTTGTTTGTTTGTTTGTTTGTTAGTTGGTTGGTTGGTTCTTTCGTTCGTTCGTTTGTTTGTTTGTTTGTTTGGATGTGTTAATCTCTGAAACTACCAGTCGGATTTGAAAAATTATTTTTGCCTTTGATAGCCTGATTCTAGCGGAGAGTTATAGGCTATATACATGAAAACTAACTGTCTGTCTATTCGAGGAAATCGGCTTCGGCCAAAACGGCTTAACCGATTTTGATGAAACTTTACACATATAACAGGATGTAATCTTTTGACTACACCCTTTCCTTAAGTGATATACAGAACTTTTTGTATGTCTGTCTGTACGTCCATATGTCTAAACTGATTTAAATGAAACATCAATGAATATGAAAAGAAGGTCGTTAAAACTAACAAATGTTGCTTTTTGTCCGTCTGTCTGTACGTGTATCTGTCTATTTGAGCTAATCTGCAAAACGGCTAAACAGATTTTAAGGAAACTTTGCAGACGGGAAAGAAGGTTGTCAAGATAGTTGACATTAGCTTCTTTTTGTCCGTCTGTTTGTCTGTACGTCTATTCAATTCAATTTTATCTATTCGAGCTAATTTCTAATACGGCTGAACAGATTTTAATGAAACTTTGCAGACGTGAAAGAAGGTTGTCAAGAGTGTCATAAGCTACTTTTTGTGTTTGTCTGTCTGTCTATCTGTCTGTCGTTTGTCCTCACTGATCTAGCAACGTACAGCCGAAAGTACTAAGTCTAGGAAGCTTAAATTTGGAACATAAGTTTATTTTATAACGTGAGCATTAAGTTAAGAAAGGCTTTTTTAGAAATTTCAAACTTAAGGATGGGAATGGAGGGACTTAAATAATGACCTGTTTCAGGGTTTTTAGATTTCCACATTTTAAGAGTGGGAAACGGGAGATGAAAAATTGTATCGGTTTTTTAAAAGGTGGAAGGGGAATGAAGATTGAAAGTTTGAATGGGTGTGACCAAAATTGGTTCCAGCAAAAAGTACGTATAAACCATCTCGAACGTTAATAGTACCTATAACAGGAATTTGTAGTCTACGCAAGCGAAGCTGCGGGCGGTCACTAGTAATATAGATTTTACACCCAAACATGTAACAAACAGATATGTTCATGCACACAAATATTCGTCCCGGCCTGCAGTCAGGGTCCACCACTCGGCCAATCGGGCAGTCTATAGATGTTGAGGGAGGGCACGTAATCATATGTTTTTCTTAACATTTTCTACTAATATCTAGATATTTTCCAGGTAGGCTATCGGGCATATTTTCGCTGGACCATTTTGTTCGGCCTCGCCCGTACCGCCGCGCCATAGCGCGACCGGTGCAAGCGCAAACAGATAAAAGTTCAGCGCAAGTGACCTCGATTATAAATAGGTATTTTATGTTTCTGATACACAAATTTCCTATACAATATTACTATAATTCGATTTAGTAACGCGACCTTGAACTATGACTTGAATTGATAAGGAATTTGACTAATTACGCTTATATAAATTGATAAAATGATGATAACATTTTACTGCACTGATTAATAATATTAATTTTGTTTTCAAAAGCTCATGAACAGTATATTCATTTCTTTATTTTAAAAGTCGGAATAACGGAATTAGCATTATAATGTCAATGATCTTTTTCTATAAATCTTTTAAAAATAAAGTGGTATATGATAGTTCAAAAAATTTTGTACTTCCATTATGAATGAACGTTGGAATAAGTTCAAAAAAAATTGTAAATTTTGTTACCCCCGCCCCCTGCCCAGGTCCTTCCGGGCGCAGAGGTTATCATTGGTTCAATGTTGCAATGCGACCAATATCTTAGGCACGTTTGCATCAGAGATGATAAAGGATGGGTAATTAGATAAAAAATATAAATAGAAAATAATTTAATTTAATTCTAAATATAAGTAAATGAATTTATATTTAAAGTGATAAGTTAAAACCCTTAATCTAATAATTAATGATTTATATTTCCATTTTCATACAAAGTATTGTATTAGGCTAAGTACTTATAAATAAATAGAATGATTTTTTTTAAGAGGGGTGAGGGAATCACATTAATCGAAAATTATATTTGATAGGACAGAGTGATATAGACACTACGTCTAAACGACTAGAATCCTCGGTTTCAAATCAAATTTCGTTGTTTTAATTATAGACTTTTGTAGTCAAAAGTTTACACTAAAAAGCTCACAAGACTACAAAAAGTCATTAATTATACATAAAATAAATGAATTTATCATTAATGTCGTAAATTCAAGTCAAAAAACAAACGAAGCTACTCGGTTTCAAACAGTAAAATGAATGTAATTTGTTTTCGGTGATCTTTGAGTAAGCTTTTTCCGATTGCCAAAATATGCAGTCAAAATACTTGATAATAATAATATTTTAGGTAGAATTTCAATTACAAGAACTCGCTCAAAAATATTATAACAAAGAGAATTCCGAATTGAAACAATAAGTCCCGAAAAAATCAAGCCGACTGGGAGCTTTCATCGAAAACGCTGCCTAATTCCCTTTGAGATATAACAAAACAATGTACAGAGGAATTGTTCCTCTTTTATAGGTCTAAAGAAAATTTCATGATGGCATAAGTCTATCCTGTAAGGATAGCTTACTATACCTATTTTACTGTTTAAAAAAATTGTCACATATAATGTGGTAATTGGAAAGCTGTTTACATGGATACGATGTTAACCCTGTGTCACTCCCATAATTAAGGCGAATCTAATTACTCCTCATATGTTAAAATCCATAAAGCCATTTAGACTATAGTGCTAAAGAATTTTAATACATACCTACACTCGAAAAACATAAACCTCCTTTTGGGGGAGTCTAGTAAAGAAAATTGTTTACGGTTACATGATATGGAACTTATAAGATATTAAAAATTTATCTTTTTCTGTTTAAAAAAAAAAGTTTAACATAATTTTAAATAGCCTCACGTCACACCCTAAGATATTGGCGCCTCTATCTAACAGGACACTTTAAACATTCATAACTTTGTTATTGATTTTTTTTTTAATTTATATAACATATTTAAAAACTCTTTCTTGCTTTAAAGAAAATTGTCAACTACCTATTCTAATGTTCCCATCTCTTCAATGCGTTCCAATGTCTGTACTGCGCTAGTTTCCATTTCATCCCATACCCATTTTTAAACCCCACTGCAGGGGCTTAGGCCTCACTTCAAAATAAGGGGGCTAGTACTTATGTTGAAATTTAAAATAACAAATAAAAATACCGAAATTATATAAATTAGTGTAGACACCGCTAAAATAATTAAATTAAAATTGCTATCTAAATCATATGCAGTAAGTTAGTGAAAGCGAATATGCAATTACGCGACCGACGACGCTCAACAACGAGGTCAGAATAAATTTCATAGTATATTGTCGTGTGTCTAATTCTAATTTCCTGAAATGAGCTGCATCGTGAGTGCATTAACCTATGAATCGCAAGTCCAAACGGATTAAAGGTAAATAAATATGATTACGCTGCAAAATGTAGAAAATCAGTTGACTATTTTTTTAAAATGATTTTATATGAATGAGTTTTCCAAATGTCATGATTGTGAAAGAATTTTTAAAAATAAATCATTATTAACAAAGTTATAAATTGTGTAAATATCCTGTTGGACAGAGAGGCCAACACCCCACGTCGTACCTATATGTGACGTTTGGCCATTTTAAACAAAGTAAAATATCGTTTTGTAAGAAAGAGACAGGAAAAATTTTTTAAAGGCTTATAATTTCTATATTCTTCATTCGGAT